>CM075675.1:39977500-40577500 GCA_037962975.1 Clitoria ternatea | reverse complement strand
ATAAAATAAGAATCTATGTGTTTAGGTTAGCTTCAGAAGATTCTCTTGGAAGCCAGTTCTCAGGTAAAGGGAGGATGAGATAAGAGATTACTAAATATAAGACATGTTAAATAATAGAAGGGACTCCCTAACCCTCTCAATATTTATTTTACTTGTTATTTTTATGTCTTTACTTATTTACAATTATTATTTATATGTTATACCTTGTTATTTATATATTTTTATTATGGGAATTTATATTTGTTAGATAGTGTAAAGTTTGATGTTTGAATAAAAAATACATATTTAATATGGTTGTATTATACTGCCTGAGAATTTTCTAAGTGTAAAATTTTAAAAATATTCAATTTACAGAGGAAACTTTGTCAAAATTTTGACAAAATTTTATGAATAAAAATGGAAAGTATGTGCTAAAAGTCTGCATAAATTCAGTATGTGACATGCATGATATAACAAGTGAAAGACAAGAATATTTTGGGAGATACGGTATAATCCAAGAAATGCATTAGGGATGGTTCAATAGCGAACCTTGGGATGGGAGGGTGTGAAGAGAGGCCTGGGAGACCTGGGTTCGCTCCCTAGTGTCGGGTAAATTCACAACAAGCTCTTGCCGATCTGATTAGGCCCTAAGTGCATATTATGGCCAGTAGAGCTGTTCGTTGGTCATATTGACAAATTATCATGAATCCTGGCTGCTCCCAATAAAAGAAGACTTAAGGGCCACATGCATTGCATCTTTATCATTAATAATAGAATTAGTAAAATATTTGTTAATTAAAATTAAGAAACATCAGTCATATTTGCATTATCATTCCATGTTGTAAGTAACATGTATAAAGAAATTGTTATTAAAATTTATTGTTTGCAAAAATCTATTATTTATGTGTCTTGTATAAATTATTGGTATTTTCTGTTTCTCACCTTTTTTCTTTCTTGTTTATATTAAATAGGATATGAACCGAACAGAGAGCCATTATGGACGATGATAATCAACCCCATATCGCAGACATTAGAGTAAGACCAAGTCAGCCTGATCCAGCCTGTTGGAGACATTATTGGATGGGTCATGTACATGTGTACCATGGGATTGTCACAGTGCGACTGTCGCGGGCTATTTTAGGGGTACCTAACCCCTTAGGAGCTCTCAATGTCACATTTAGGGTTAGGCTCGTATTGGATCTTCGTGATGTGGACCCTTTTTTTCCTATTGTCCCACTGCCCCACCCCTACCAGCTGTGTAGAGGATATGGAGGAACCTTCATCTGGAAGTGACTCCACCGTAGAGGACGCGTAGTTAGCCATCATTAACCCAATAGAATGTTATGGGTAAAGCTTTTGATAGTGACTCCGGCTATGCTTGATGGTCGAGTAGTTCTTTTTGTATATTATTTAACTACTCACATGTCCTAGAGTCTATTTTGGCATCAGTTGGCATCTAACCTGCTAGAATTACTACTAATCTAAACCTATGTTTTGTATTAGTGTAATCAAAAATCAAACTCGAGTACAACTTTGTATATATTTATAAGAATGTTTATACAGTAAAGTATTTTGGATATATGTAGTTATGTTTGTGAAATTGTTTAAATATTTAAGTAAATTTTTGTATTATTTAAATTTTGGTAGTTATTTAGGGATGTTATACATGGCGAGAGTAGCGATGATTTTGGGGGCGTTGTCAGTCTGGGGAGTGCCCTGTTTGGGGAACCTTAGACTATTGGCTGCTACTGAGGCCTTTAACAACAGAGTCTATGGTGCCTATCTCACCGTTAGCATTGGAGCTCTTCATCCCCATCATCTAAGACCGACTGGTCGTGTAAAAGGAAACATAAACATGCTGATGACTACCCCTGAATAACTCACCATGCTGGGCTCGAGCTAGGTTGGGCATATGGGTCTGCAGTTGTGCGAACTAGCTCTATAGCCCATGCATTTGTGTAAGCTAACCCCTAACGTTCTGTAACTTCTCTTAAAGTTGTACCAACTTTGAATTTGCACGTGCGGGCTCAACGCTAGTGGAAAACAAAGGTTACATTATTGAGGATGACCCCCGACAAATATTAGAGGCTAAGGAAGCAGTGCCATAAACGCGATTATGGTGTCTTCCACCAACAATCTCCATCTAGAGTTAAATCCTTACACCTAACTGAAGAGGCTCGCCTTCCTCCTCGAGCTTAGTTAGGAGCTTATTGTACTTATAAAGCACATTAATACATCAAAATCTATGAATAATACGCACTTAATTAAATTTGAGATGGAATTTAAGTTAACTATTTTACTACAACTTACGATAGTTGGCACGAGTGTTCATCAACGAAGTTCCACCATGTCTAATTGTTTTTAGTGAGTCAGCAGAAATAACTCAGTTGGACTGATAAAGAGCCCACATATCTCCTACAAAAAAAATAGTTAAACAACTAAATGATTATTAAATTATACTATTATATATAAAAGAAATAAACATATAAATAACTTACTATCAATTTTGCAAATGTCAGCATGTGGCCAACTACCTGTAGCGTAGTAGCACCCTTACTTATGCTTGTTACGATCCTGGACCACCTTATATTAGGATTATCTCACTTATCGAGTAGGTCAACCCATGCAACCTCCTTGATCCATAAGGGATGGGTTATAGGTCCGACCATCAAGGCCCCATCTACGGGCCTTCCCTAGTATGTCACTAAGATGTGCCCTCTTAACCTTCGCGAACGTGGCCTTTGTCGCATCCTTGTTCTTAAGCGCGAAAGTCACATGCTTGTGCACTTGACTAACAATATACAAAACATTATTAACATTAACAAATGAAAAATAAAAGTAACTTACCAGTCATTTCTTCTACCATAATTTGATACTATCCTTAAAATTGAACATCAATCTAATCCTTATTGTCAATTTTAAAAGTAAAAAAAATGCTAAATATTAAATTTAAAATACACAAATTAAAATGCATACCCTTTTATAGGAGTAGGAATAATCTTCCCAAAGGCGTCATTCTATGGATAGGGCATATTCTAAAGTTGAACCCTCAAAACATCCCAAAGACGATTCTCTTAAATTTCATCTTATCATGGTCGGTCAAAACCTTTTGAAACCAAACTTGTATAAGTGAAATGTTAACTCACTTTCATAATATATAATTTACATTTTTCTAATAAAAAATTATTAACACTAAACTTTAACTAGAAATTTATAATTTATTTATTTTGTAATTTTTAAATAAAAATTAAAAATTTTATGATTAACAAACTTAAATTAATTATATAACATTAGTGCACATATTCAATTTTTAATTTATTTTGTAATTTATAATTAATTTTTTATTAAACCCTAAATTTTAATTAGGAATTTATAATTTATTTATTTTGTAATTTTTAAATAAAAATTAAAAAATTTTATTATTAACCAACTTAAATTAATTATGTAATACTTAAGGACATATTTAATTTGTAAGTTTTAAAAATTTTTTATTTTGTAATTTATATTTAGCAATTTTTTAAATTGTTTAATAAGCCCTAAACTTTAATTAGGAATTTATAATTTATTTAATTTTAGTTTATAATTAGAAATTTTATTTTTAAAAACCTAAATTTTTTTAATGATAATTAAATACATATTTAATTTGTAAGTTTTTGATTTTTTTTATTTTGTAATTTATATTTAGAAATTTAATATTTTATGATTTCTAGTAAATAAGTATAAATTTATATCCTACCTAATGTGTATATATTGTAATACATAAACTTGAAGCATGTTATGTATCATAGAATTTAAATACCAATATTTTATAAATCATGATAAACTAGACTTACTTAAAGAACCTTAAATATAAAAGTAAGAAACTTAATAGAAAGCATCCCACACTATGCCCTCATGCTATAAGTAATTTTTGGTCTCCAAATTTCAACTATGAAACCTGCTTTATTTTGTATTATGTTTGGAGCTTAGTCATAGTTAAAGCTTCTCTCCCTTCTTAATATATATGTAGTGGGGATCAAACACAAAACTATTCTCATAATCTCTAGCCTAAACTGTCAAATGAGTCACGAGATAAAGTGAGTTGCCTATTCATAATCACAAAATAAGGTGTATCAACATTTTTTATCATGCTTTTTTAATCATACAAACATAGTATAATGTATCACACTGAAACTCATAACTTTTATCAAACATGTGTCGCATAATTTAAACAATATAAATTTAAATCTCACCGATAATTTAAACAATATAAATTTAAATCTCACAAATCTTGCCATGAAAGATGCAAAGGAAGATACAAAATAGCATGATCCTTTTTTTATTTTTCTTGCAATTGATGGAGATTGGCGTTTAATTAGTGAGTGACTTTTCCATTCCATGATTGAACCAAGGAAGTAAGTGCTTTATTGGATGATCCAAATGGTGCAAGAGCAGCCAAAGCCTTTTGTTTCATCTCAAAACTCCTCTCTCTAATGCTTTCAGAATCCATAACCTCCCTCACCTTTCTCTCTACTTCCTCAGCAATCACAAACCCATCTTCTTCCCTCTGCTCCACCGCAACAGCCACCTTCATGTCTTCCACCATCACGTGCATATTCACGTGCTGCTCCGCGTACAACGGCCATGCCACCATTGGCACCCCGGCAACCACCCCTTCCAACACCGAGTTCCACCCACAATGACTCACAAAGGCTCCAACCGAGTCGCGACTCAGCACATCGACTTGTGGGACCCAGGACTTGACCACTACGCCTCTATCCTTGGTTCTCTCTATGAACCCACTTGGCAACACTGAACTCAAATCAAAATCCTTTGTTGTGTTATCCTGAACTTGATTTGTTTCCTCATCTGTTGTTGGCCTTTTAACAATCCACAAGAATTTGTGTCCACTGTGCTCTAACCCATTTGCTATTTCATTCATTTGTGACACTGAGAATGATCCACGGCTTCCGAAACACAGATACACCACGCTTCTCCTTGGTTGTGCATCCAGCCATGACAAGCATTCTTTCCCACTATCTGTTGCCTCATCTGATTTTCCAACCAAACATGGCTTTCTTACAAATGGGCCGGGAAAAAAAATCAAAGCAGGGTTTGATTTCGTTCAATGAAATATATAAGAAAAAAATTTAAAATCTTAATAATATATTTAATTATATTAAAGATGGACGGAAATAATTTTTATTAAATATTAACTTTTTTATTAATAATATATTTATTAAATTTTAAATATACTTAATAAAAAATATATTTAAATTTATTATAATTATCATATCTTAAAAATATATAATATAAATTTATATTTTATAATCACATCCACGTCTTTTCATGCATTATTTTCAATTTTTAGTTTTACTCAATTTAATTTATTCTTTTATACAGAAACTACACAATCAAGGGGAGTTTCGTGGTGCACGAAACATTTTCCCCACAGGAATACTAAAAAACACAGATCGCTAATGACAATGAATAGCACTCGCCTTGGGAAGACACGCGCCGAATAGAGCATCTCGTGGTACGCGCCTTTGTCCCTATCCAAAATAGGTTCGGGCATGTTGAGGGCGCATTACCAGGCATGTCTTCGTGTTGGTGGATGTTTGGGAAGTAGGTGTAGAGAGAGAACGGCGGCACCGGAAGTGAAGAAGTAGCTGGTTCAAGGGCGTAGGAGCAGAAGAGGTCGATGACGAATATTTAGAGGAATTTGTGGGAGATGGTGAAATCAGATTGAAGAGTGTGAGAAGGATTGTTGTGGAATAGTGACTGTGGTGTCGGAGGATGTACTTAGCTAGTTCCACCATTGATGGTGCTGGGTATAACACTATGCTCTCTTCTGCTATTCCTCCCATTTTTTCTTGTTCTTAATCACTACTGAGTGACTGATTTGTTTTATGCATGATTATGTTGAAGTTGTGTTGACTTCCAATTTATGTGTTTTAGATAGTACATAAATAAATTACTACTATTATTTTGGTAACGTATAAAACTAAAATACCTTTTATTATTAAATTGGAGTGGACTCTCTGGAAGATTTATCAGCGAGTAGTGGAGGAAGGTTTGGGAACACTTGATAACTTTATCGAGTGACCCAGAACGGAACGTCGACGTATCTATTCATTTCTCTTTCTTGACTTCATAGCAGAAAAAAAAAATTAAAATTTAATATTAATATTTTATACTATTTAAAAAAATTAAAATGTCATTTGACCATATCATTTATTTTTAGGTTGGTAAAAAATAAAATAAAATGCTCGATTTAACGGTCCAAATTGTACAATTATTACCCGTAGAACTGGTTAGAGTGACCGGGAACAATGTTCATAAAGTAGTACCTTAAAAAGTGATATTTTCTTATAATTTAAGGGGGTTTGGTCGTACACGGAACATTTTCCCAACAAAGTAGGGCAGGGCGAACTTCGTCCACAAACGTTGTAAATCACTAATCAAAGAGGGCGTAGGCTACTTGTAAAAAAAAATTGATTAACTAATTAATTAATTAACATTTCTTCTAATCTCAGATATAATCAGTAAAAATTTAAAATATAAGTTTAACTCGGCTAATTAAATCATAATTTATAATGAAAAAACATTGTTATTTCAATAATTAATGATCAGCATAATTTAGGAAGTATTGCCGACACTTTACTAATAATAATTAACTTTTTAATTAGCATAACTTAACTTATATTCGAAAATGGAAGAAGAAGTGATAAAGAAAGAAATAGGGGAGGGGAGATTAGAATGAACCTGATTGTTGAGGTTCAGCGATGAGGGGTCCAATGTAGTAAACAGGCGGAGGAGGGAAATTATCGGCGTCTGGAAAGCACGCGCCGTCGTCAACAGCCTTAACCGCCATAGGCTCAAGGTCGCGAAAGGAGTTAACAATGATACCAGTCGCTTTGGGGAGACACGCGCAGAAAAAGAGCATCTCATGGTACGCGCCGTCGTCCCTATCCAAAATGGGTTCAGGCATGTTGACGGCCTTCAAGGGCGCGTTACCAGGCACGCGGAGCTCGACGCCAGGCATGTCCTTAAACGAGAGGTGGTAGTGTTGATGGATCTTTGGTAAGTAGCAGAAGAGAGAGAGAACGGCAGCGCCGGAAGTGAAGAAGTAGAAAACGGGGATGCCGAGGGATGAGGCGGGTTGGAGGGCGTAGGAGCAGAAGAGATCGATGACGAAGGCTTTGACGTTGGGGATTGTGGAGAGTGTTTTGATGACGTTTGGGGTGTTGTGTTTGATGAAGTTGAAGGCTGTGGCGGCGACGGAGGTGGAGGGATCAGGGAGAGGAATGTGTGGGAGATGGTGGAATGAGATTGAAGAGTGTGATTTGGATATTCGTTCTATGTATGCGTCGATTGAAGGATGGTCCATTAGGCCTTTTGTGAGGAGTATTGTGAATGAATGGTTATTGTGGTGTTGGAGGATGTATTTGGCTAGTTCCACCATTGATATTATGTGCCCTATGCCTGGTGCTGGGTACAGCACTATTATTTCTTCTTCTTTTCCTGCCATGTTGCTTGATCCTTTTGGGTGAAGAACTGAGAAACTACTTTATAAAACTAACCGCACATAGATTATGGGTGGGGGAAGGAAGGGAAAAAACTAATAATGGATGAAGTAACGCTTGAAGTCGTGTTCACGGTGTAGCTCATATAGAAGGTTTGTAAAGCCACGGGTGAAATAAGGTGTGATTTTGGGGATTACACATATTCTAAATTTCTTAGGTTACGGTGTGGTAGAAAACGAAGGGTGGATTACTCACTTTATTTTATTATTTATATGTTATGTTTATATAAAAAACTGAAATAGTATTTAAGTTATTTGGATATGTTTTAGATGTAATAAACTCATAACATAAATGATATATAATTATTATATGATTATTTTAAGACATTATAAACAGTTTTTTTTACAGTTGTAGTTAATGTGGTTAACAATTCCTGTGTCTTACGATTTGGATAGGTGAATTTTATAGTTCAGTTCATGAATATCCTAGAAAAGAAAACAATCTCGTAAAAATAAAAGTTAAATAAAGTGAAGTTAATAGTACAGGTAAATGCATGAAAGATAAGTATTTGAAGAAAAAGAATGGGAAAATGTTAACAATGTGCATTTTTTTTTGAAGTTCTGGTTATTGTTGTTATGAAATAAACTAAAAATTATGGAAGATGAATGGGAAAAGAGAAGAGAACAATTAGAGAGAAGTTGAAGTTTTTCTTTCTTTCTTAAGCATCTTCATATTTTGATGGAGTGTTATTTATAGGGAGTTAACAAGCATATGAACAAAGAGACAATGAGAAGTGGAAGTGTCACATGCATCCTTATGGACATCCATTACATATATAAATATTCATAATACTCCCCCTTGGATGTCCATATTTAGAATGTGCCTCGTTAAAACCTTATTAGGAAAAACTCAGTGGGATAAAAACTTAGTGAAGGAAAAAGAGTACAACATTCTTTACAAAGTATATTCATGAAAAATAATTAAATTACAAATATTTAATTCTCCCCCTCATCAGAACACTTATGTAAGCGTCGAAGACCAATCTTCTGTACTAGTTGCTCGAAGACTTTGGTTGGTAATGATTTTGTAAAGATATCTGCCAGATTCTCACATGATCGGACTTGCTGGACATTTATTTCATCATTTTTTATAAGATCATGAGTAAAGAAAATTTTTGGTGAAATATGTTTTGTCCTATCTCCTTTAATATAACTCTCCTTTAATTGGGAGATACAAGCTGCATTATCTTCACATAAGATTGTAGGTGGTAATTTTCCAGCATGCAAGCCACAAGTTTCTTGAATATGTTGAATCATAGACCTCAACCAAACACATTCTCGACTTGCTTCATGTAATGCCAGAATTTCAGCATGATTAGATGATGTTGCTGTAATCGTTTGCTTTATGGATCTCCATGAAATTGCTATACCACCACATGTGAACAAATAACCTGTTTGTGATCGACCATTATGAGGATCTGACAAATATCCCGCATCTGCATAACCAATTAGGTTTGCCTTAGATACATATGGGAAAAATAAACCCATGTCCATTATACCTCTAAGGTAGCGAAATATATGTTTAATCCCGTTCGAATGTCTTTTTATGGGTAAAGAACTATGTCTTGCTAACAAATTGACAGCAAATGATATATCAGGTCGTGTATGACTAGCAAGATACATTAGTGCACCAATTGCACTGAGATATGGTACTTCAGGACCAAGTAGTTCTTCATTTTTCTCCTGAGGTCGAAAAGGATCTTTGCTCACTTCAAGTGACCTTACAACCATTGGACTGCTCAATGGGTGTGATTTGTCCATATAGAACCGTTTTAGCACTTTTTCTGTATAAGTATTTTGGTGCATTAAAATTCCTTCCTTTAAATATTCTAATTGTAATCCGAGACAAAACTTTGTTTTTCCTAAGTCTTTCATCTCGAATTCCTTTTTCAAGCAATTTACAGCCTTTGAGAGCTCTTCAGGAGTTCTGATGATGTTTAAATCATCTACATAAATTGAAATTATAACAAACTCTTTTCTGAATCTCTTCATAAAAACACATGGACAAATCGGGTCATTTTTATACCCTTCTTTCAACAAATATTCACTGAGGCAATTATACCACATACGTCCAGATTGTTTCAGTCCGTAAAGAGATTTATTCAATTTAATTGAATATTTTTCTCGAGGATTTGTTTTATATGCTTCAGGCAATAAATCCTTCAGGGAGTTTCATATAGATGTCATTTTCAAGTGAGCCATATAAATATGCTGCAACAACATCCATGAGGCGTAAATCAAGCTTTTCACGAATCGCCAAACTTATTAAGTATCGAAAAGTTGTTGCATCCATCACTGGTGAATATGTTTCTTCAAAATCAATATCAGGTCTTTGTGAGAAACCTTGTGCCATAAGTCTTGCTTTATATCGCACAATTTCACCATTTTCATTTCTTTTTCTCGTAAAGACTCATTTGTACCCAACTGGTTTTACACCTTTAGGTGTTTGGACTATAGGTCCAAAAACTTTTCGTTTTGCAAGTGAGTTTAATTCATCTTTCATTGCATCTTTCCATTTTGGTCAATCATTTCTTTGTGCACATTCCTTAACAGATTTTGGCTCATGATTCTTATCATCATTTATAATATCAAGAGCTACTTTGAATGTAAAAATTTCATCAACATCGACTTCAGGTCGATTCCATTTTATACCATCCATGACATAATTTATCGAGATCTCTTTATTTGTATCAATTTCAGGTACCTTGGTTTCTTCTGGATTTGAAACCTTGATTATGTCAGGAGACTCTACTGGAGTCTTTATATCCTCGATTCGACCATCCTCTTTATTTACTTTTCTTTTCTGAGGATTTTTATCTTTAGAACCAACAGGTCTGTCACGTTTTACTTTGGCTTCAGATTCATTTGCAAATTTAGATTGTCCTTCAGGGATATCAATCTTTATTGGAGTATTAACAGCTTGTATATGTGACTTAGTCACTCTTTTTGGATCAGCAAATGCATTAGGCAATTGGTTTGCTAAATTTTGCAAACTAATTATTTTCTGAACTTCTAGTTCAGATTATTTTTGTCGAGGATCAAGATGTGATAGAGATATTTCATTCCAGCTAATCCTTTTATCTAACTGTTTATTTTCTCCCCCTAATGGTGGGAAAACAGATTCATCAAAATGACAATCAGCAAAACGAGCTGTAAATAAATCACCTGTTAAAGGTTCAAGATATTTTATCATGGATGGACTTTCATATCCAACATATATTCCCAACCTTCTTTGAGGTCCCATCTTAGTGCGTTACGGAGGAGAGATAGGAACATATACCGCACTTCCAAAGATTCTTAGATGGGAAATATTTGGTTCTTTACCATGAACCAATTGTAAAGGAGAATATTCATGATTACTTGTAGGCCTGATGCGAATAAGTGCTGCCGCATGCAAGATTGCATGTCCCCAAGTTGAAATTGGGAGTTTTGATCCCATTAACAATGGTCTTGCAATCAATTTCAAACGTTTAATCAATGATTCAGCAAGTCCATTTTGTGTATGAACATGTGCTACAGGATGTTCAACATCAATTCCAATGGACATACAATAATCATTAAATGATTGAGATGTGAATTCACCAGCGTTATCAAGGCGTATTTTCTTAATTGGATAATCAGGAAAATAAGCTCTTAAACGAATTAATTGAGCTAGTAATCTCGCAAACGCCTGATTTACGAGTTGATAATAAGCAAACAGCATCAATTAAAACCATAAAATATCTAAATGTTCCACATGAAGGGTGTATTGGCCCACAAATATCACCTTGTATACGCTCTAAAAATATGAGTGATTCATTCCCAATTTTCATTGGTGATGGCCGAATGATCAATTTTCCTTGAGAACAAGCAGCACATGAAAAATTCTTAGTTTGCATAATTTGTCTGCTGGACAAACAATGACCATTTGAATTCTTAACTATTTTTCGCATCATAATTGATCCAGGATGGCCTAATCGTTCATGCCAGATAACAAAGTCATTCTTATTTGTAAACTTCTGGTTTACAATAACATTTGTTTCAACTGTACTAATATAAGTATAGTATAAACCGGAGGAAAATGAAGGCAATTTTTCTAATATATATTTCTTATCAGAAATTAACTTTGTGATGTAAAGATATTCATCTTTTCCTTTATTTGTGGTCTCAATATGATATCCATTTCTGCGAATATCCTTAAAACTCAATAAATTTCTTTGAGACTTCTTAGAATATAATGCACTTTCAATGTGTAATTTTGTTCCTCCAGGTAACAAAATACTAGCTCTGCCGGATCCTTCAATTATATTTATACTACCAGATATAGTATTAACATTGGCTTTTTGTTTTACTATATGATAGAAATATTTCTCATTCTTGAGAATAGTATGAGTTGTTGCACTGTCTGCCAGACATATATCTTCGTCATTCACATGAGCATTCATTCTTTATTAAATAAATAAAAATAAATCATGAGTAAAAAATATAATTAATAATAATATTTAACAAAATTTTATTGATAAAGACAAAATTTAAAACAAAATAAAATACATGAAACATTAAAATAATTTATTTAGCGGCACTCCCTTCTCCAACCGAGTGGTCAATTTCTTCTTCAGGAAGAGTAAGAAAATCATCAACACTAAAATCAGAGAAATCATCATCTATACCAGTAAAATTTGTCTCTATTATTTTCCCTTTATTTTTAAGGGATTTTTGGTATAGATCTACGAGATGCTTTGGTGTGCGACAAACTCGAGACCAGTGTCCCTTGCTACCACAACGATAGCAGATATTTTTAGTTTGTTCGTTATTTTGAGCATCTGTCCCTTTTTTCATATGTTCTTTATTTTTCCATATGAATGATGATTTCTTATCATTTCGACCATGACCACGGTCATAACCATATCCACAACCAATACCATGTCCCCGAGCATTACCTCGTCCACGACCGCGGCTACGACCACGACCACGACCACAAGTATTATGATTGTGTGTTGCTACATTCACTTCTGGGAATGGAGCAGTTCCAGTTGGACGAGATTCATGATTTTGCATAAGCAATTCATTATTTTGCTCAGCCACAAGGAGACAAGTAATTAATTCAGAATATTTTGTAAAGCCCTTTTGGCGATATTGCTGCTGCAGGAGCATACTGGATGCATGAAAAGTGGAGAATGTTTTCTCTAACATATCACTTTCAGTGATCTTTTCTCCACATAACTCCAATTTTGAAGTAATTCTAAATAGCGTAGAATTATATTCATTTACAGTTTTAAAATCTTGAAAGCGTAAATGCATCCATTCATAACGGGCTTTTGGAAGAATTATATCCTTTTGATGGTCATATCTCTCTTTTAAATTATTCCATAAAACAAGAGGGTCTTTAACTGTTAAATACTCATTCTTTAAGCCCTTATGGATATGGTGACGTAAAAATATCATGGCTTTAGCCTTATCTTGACTGGATGCCTGATTTCCATTTTTAATTGTGTCTCCAAGACCTTTTGCATCTAAATGGATCTCAGCATCTAATGTCCATGATAGATAATTTTTTCCAGATATGTCAAGAGCCACGAATTCAAGGTTGGTAATATTTGCCATATGTTATTTCTATGCAAGAAATTACAAATAATAAGTTAGATAATATTCCAATAAATGGTAATAACAATAATTATAACAAGTCAATGATGATTATAAATATATATATATATATATATATATTTAATTATAAAAATAATATTGGTTATAAATTAAAATATAATATCACATAAGTGATTTAACAGTGAAAATTAAAAGTTTTCATAAAATGTTATTAAGTACTAGTGGTCTAGTGGTAGTTCTTATTTATTAATTTCTTTATATAATAAAATATATTATATTAATTATAAATACCAATTATGAGTCTAAAATTAATTATTTAATAAAATAAAATCTCAATTTTCACCGTGAGTTCTAGGAGTTAATAATATAATATGCATAATTAGCATTATGTAAAGTTCCTAATAAAAAAAAATATAAGTAGGTGAGCAATAATGCTATACTAGCATTCCATGAATCATGAAGTAACAATAAAATAATTGGTATAAAGTAAGTAAAGGTGAATAATACTTAATAAAATAACATCCTGTGATCAACATGGAAATCTATCCCGTGTGAAGTTATAGGAGCAATGAAAAGTAATATAAACTAATATAAAATAATCTACACAGTTGGTAAAAGTTATAGTAATCAATTATTGCATAAGGAAATATATAGCATAGGATCATAGGATCAATGACAAAATGCAGTGCAGGAGGTAATGGCGCATATAGTGCAAAATCAAATTGCAAAACCAATTTAATAAAACATAGGATCAATGGCGCATAAAGCACGCACAAATAATATATATAGCACAGGTAATACATAAAGCATAGGATCATAAAACATGTACTGGTAATATATAAAGCATAGGTAATATAATATATATATATATATATATATATATAAATCATAATATAAATATAATTAATTAACATATTAAAATACGATAAAATAACAAAGTATTTGATTTCTAGTTCTTCAGGAACTATCAGTAAATATTTTCAAGAATTCTTCAGGAATTCTTTTAAATCCCATAGGGATATTCGAAATATAAGTTCTTCAGGAACTTATTAATATTGTATACATCCTGCTGGGATGTGTGAAATATAAGCTCTTCAGGAACTTATTATTATTATTATTATTATATATATATATACATACATATAATATAAATTGGAATGAAATTATAAAGAAAAGAAATGAAATGAAATTATGAAAAGAAATTAAAATTCTCTGTTACCTTAGATCTCAGTTGGTCAGAACCTCGTGCTGAGAACGTGTTATAAAATAAACTAAAAATTATGGAAGATGAATGGGAAAAGAGAAGAGAACAATTAGAGAGAAGTTGAAGTTTTTCTTTCTTTCTTAAGCATCTTCATATTTTGATGGAGTGTTATTTATAGGGAGTTAACAAGCATATGGACAAAGGGACAATGAGAAGTGGAAGTGTCACATACATCCTTATGGACATCCATTACATATATAAATATTCATAATAATTGTAAGTTTTTGTGGCTTTCAATTTGAATCGGTTTGGTTTTATAGCTCGGTTCCTAAACACCTCTAGAAAATAAAAGAACTATATACCAAAAAAAAGTAAAATAAAAGTTACCTAAAATGAAGTGAACAATAAGTAAAAGAAATTAAGTATTTGAATGAAAAAAATATAGGAAAATGTGAACAAATGTGATAAAGGAGTATTGATTAACAAAGTAAAAATAAAAAAAATATATTTAAAAATATTATTAAAATCAGTGTTTTAAAAATCGGATCGGTGATCAAACCAGTGAATGTACTGGTTCACAGTTCATTGGTTCAACCATGGTCGAACCAGTCATAATAAAATATATATTTCAATATAATATAATATAATTCTTTATATGTTAACAATAAGTTATATATAAAAACTAAGTTAACTAAGGATTTATAGGATTAAAAAATTATAATACATAAAAATAATATGTAAAAATTATATATAATTTTTTTATTTATTTAAAAATATTTTTAATAGAATTTTTTAAAAATAGCAAAAAAATAATTTTAGAAATCTAATCGATTTTCAATACCGGTTTTAAGATGCTCCGATTTTCCCCCTTGCTCAGTCCAGTACCCTGACTGGTTGGTCCGATCCAGTTTTTACAACTATGAATAAAATCGTCTAATCTTGGATTTCTAAACAATTTTTCCAAAAAATAATTTTACCTTTACTTTCTTAAACAATACTCACTAATTAATAGCACTAAAAAATATAAAGCTTAATTATGTTTGGTCCATAAAAAATTATTCTATTTTACCACTAGTCCCTGTAATAAAAATTATCAGGTATAAAAAAAAAATCTGGTATTAATCCTTAGTTTTAAGTGTTTAATATATCTATATTATTAATGGTCTTTGTTAAATGATGATTCAACAATAGAAGATTTCATATCACTACTACCTGGCATGCAGATTACCAAATCATTTTTTACAATTTTTTCCTTTTGTCCTTTCTTTCTGTTTTTCTTTCTTTCTTTCTCATTTTCTCCCTTAACCTTCAATCTCCTCCCATTCCAAGCGCCCCTAATCTTCCGCTGTGGATCCTAATCACTTTTTTTTTTGTCTTTTTCCCGCTCTCTTTTTCTTCCTTTCTCCCTGTCTCATTGTCCCTTTTATCTCCATGGCAGCATGAAAAGGAGAAGAAAACATAAATATAGGGCTTTAATCCCTTCATATTTCATATTTCATGTGGTAAAAACTGTTTTGGTGATGTGTCTACCATGTGGAGGTGGTGATGTCATGGTATTTTTGTCTGTCACATTACCGTTTAATAGAGACCATTAATTAGCAGAGACTTATAATAAATACTTAAAACCTTTGAGGGGTTCATACCAGACAAAAAAAAATTATAGGAACTAATAACAAAACAAAATTGAACAAGTTTTCAAGGAAAAAAATATAATTCAACCAAAATATAATAAAAAAATCTTATGGGCAGAATAACCAAGATATGAACTGTCATTTGTAATAAAAGATATGACAAATACAATGCACCTTATCTCCACTTTTGGCTTACAAAAGGTAGAATGCATAATTCATCGTAGCCGCTGATGGTTACAAAATAATAGATATAAATATTTTAGAATTCCAGGAGGACCGAACATCCCAAGTATTGAGGGAGGACCATAGACAAAGTCGTAAAAATAACAAGATAAGGATGAGAAAATGTCAATCTATTTATTTAAGAAAGGGGACAACATAGAAATAGTGCAAAAATTAGAATAGTTTAAACCATAAAAAACCTAACATATTTTTTCTAACATTTTTTTTGTTTTTTTAGTTTCCCTATTCTCTTTTTTATTGGCAATGGACCCAAAATAAATTAGACATCAAGGACCAAACAATAAAGTAAAAACAAAAAGTTCTAGTTTCGTATTCTACAAAAAAAAATAATAATAATGTGTGAACAAGAGAGTCAGGGAGTGCAGTGTTGTTCTCACTCTTGCTGTCTTTCCTTCCATATTTTTTTCTTTTCACATTGTATGTGAGCAAAGTTAAAATAAGTAAATTCAAATAAGCAAATACATTTATCAATCTTTCACTTTATGGGTGTCTACGTTTAAGTCATTTAGAAAAATCCCACATCTTATTATGTCTATGTATTAAGTCCCTCAACTCACCGGACGTTAAAATTATTTACATTTTTTGAGAACCTAAAACTAAAATTAACCATAATCGTCGATACTAGGAATATAGTTTAGCCAATTATAGATGTGCAAAAGATACAAATCTCGGGATTTAAAACCGTTTTTATATCCCATTATATTCCATAGTTTTTCTTTTGCTTCTTATAGGATTAACTTTACAAGCTGCAGTGTCCTAAATTATGCCCAAAAACACAGAGAAAGCAAAAGAAACTCAGGTTATGATTTCGAATTGTTGATTCTAAGCCTGTGGGGGTTGGAAACATTTTCTTCCTTATCAAATGATCACTTTTTACTGCACTAAAATATACATGAATTCGTATCATACGGTCTCACTTTTAAAGAGCATGCTTGGTCTCACTTTGCAGTTTTCACGGCCAAATTGCTTTCGGCTGACTGCCGGTGTTTAATCTCTTTCCTGCATCAAAACACAAAAGATCATGATCGGAAGCGAGAATTACTTGCTACAATTGGTCTTACATTTTCCTCAGAAAGTGAATGATTAGATCAAAACATACAAGGCAATTGTGAATTGAGAGTAGTATTTATGTTCATGCACTAACAAGCAGGGACAAAAAGGAGAGAAGGCTATAACAGCAGTTATGCAATTAAATGTGTTTCTCTCAACATAAACAAAATTGTGATTTACTTTATTATAATATTATAAACAATTAGTAGCAGGGAAGAAAAAGATACCTTGCGTTTGGATAGAGAATTTTAAAATCATAAATTTTTTTAAATTGAACTTGTTTAAATGACATCCAAAATTTTTAAGAATATTACCAAATTCTAACCTACTAGTTTTTATACTTTTTAGTCCAAATAGGATAAATTTTAAATGACATCTGTTGAAAGAAAATTTTAAATCCTTTTGTGTTTACGCTGCCTACATATTATCATTTATAATTGCCTTCATATTTGAGTCTATATAATGATCACTCATTAATAATTTAATAATCTTAAGAATTCCAAAATTCTCCATCTAAACATAGACTTAGGGCGTGGTTGGGGGTTTAGACTTGAGGAGAAAGGGGAAGAAGAGGTTTTTGACAGAAAAGAAGGGAATGAAAGAATGGGGAAAACTTTGTAAACTATACTAAAATAAAATAAGCTAAACTCAAACACAAGGGAGGAAAGTCCCCTTCCCTTCCTTCCTCTCTTCCTCTAGTCCAAAACATACCCTTAAAAGCCAACAGACAGCCCTCCCAGTCTCACCTTGGTCAAATGCACAAGAATTAATAGTGAATTATCTTACAAACCAGGCATACTGGGAAAAGAAAAATTAAAAAAAAAAACACGCCGAAGAGGGGACAGAAGTTGGATATGTAGATATTCAGAAAGCAGAAATTTTGACTCTTGACAAGTTGGCAGATTCAGAAATAAGTAGCATGTCCATCAGGTTAACTAAGTTAAACTTTTGAATTTTGATTAAAAGATCTCGTTTGCTGAGGGGGTAAAATAGTCACTGAGATAACAGTAAAGGTCCACGGGCAAAGCTAAAAGGCTGTATAAGCTGAACAGTGAAACCCGAGATTTGATGTTCTAAAAGAAGCAGATATTGTAGTATAAAAAAAAAAATAAGATTCTAAGAAAAACCTGAGACATTGCCATAGTGCATCATAATGAAGAAGACCAACAATTCTCCGCTTCCTCTCTCTAAGGTGATCTCCACCACGCTTAACCACTGGCAATTGCTTAATGCCCCTAGCCTCCATCAACTCTTTGGCCATAGCTAAACTAGTATTTGGATAACATGTTAGAAGTCCCCTCTCTCGTCCACGATAGCTCATCCCTCGAGTACACACAGAGGAAACAAGGTATGTGTTTGCCTGTCAAACATTCCATATCATTAGAGATTTAGAAATGACTGGCAACAAGGGATTATAGAGTGTATATAAGATTTTCAAGAATAAATTAATAACAATTCTAGTCATGAATGTTGGTAATGTATTTTATCAATGGTGCATTTAAAATTCCATGCATCAAAGTCTTATAATGATTTTTTTAAGAAAAAAAGATAGTTGCTCTACTGCTGCTGAACAAAATCTAGGAAAAAAATCGATTCAGCACAGTTGTTAAAAGTTATTCAGAAAAACAGTTCTTTCCAACATTTCTTCTGTTTATGATCTTTCACAAGTAAAGAAAACAACTGCTCCTAAAACAATATGCAAAAAAACATGACACTAGAATACATAAATAGCAGGAGCATTTTCTACATACATCCAGAATCCCTGAATCACTGTTAGAAGTATCATTAGACCTCTTGGACAGTCTCCTTCTAATGTCACCATATGTCAATATTCCTTCTAGAAAATCTTCTTTATCAACCACCAGCACACAATTCTGATGGCTGTCACGCATGTATTTTATAGCATCTTTCAGGGTTGCAGACAACAATAGCTTCAAATACTGTTTTGACATGGCCTGAGAAACCTGACAAAACCAAAATAATATCGTTAAGGTAACAGAGTTAGCATATAAAAAGTGAATAAATACCTACTTCCATCCAGAGATTTCAAGTGTCAATCAATTTCATACCTTTCTCGAACTATCAACTTGGTCCTCAACTTAATAAAAATATCATGATGCTGGTGGGGTGTTGTACACCAGATTAATTTTGTTTCTTGCGTTTTTATCTTTTCCGGAGCATCCAAAAAAACTTTAAAAAATATCAACCTTATTTCCAACTTTAATGATCATCAATCAATTTTGTCACCAACTTTGATGGTAGCTAAGGATGAAATTGATTGGCAATCATCAAAGTGGACTAAATTGATATTTTTAAAAAAGCTGGGGACAATACTGATTGACCCATACAATCTCATGGACAAAAGTGAGTATTTACTATTAATTCAATAAAAAATAAGATCAGAAATCAACGTGATGCTGTAAAGTTGACAACAAAATATTTCCAAAAAATCTTTTTCCAACCTCAAGATTGTCCAGAAGAAGCTCCTTATCAATTGTTTCAAGATCCACACCATCTCCTACAATAGAGAGTTCTAAACCACTCCCATCATTGTCTTGTCTCCAGTTAGCTGCATCATCATCTTCAGCACGTGAAACTGAGGAATATCCTCTTGATGAGTTTCTTGCATCAGGTGTATCACTCTCCTTCACTGGGGTTGTCACTGAGGGAACCCATATTGCCAACCCAACAGCCCCCTGAGTGCAAGGTTATTCCACAATATGAAAACATTTTATATGAGCAATTTTCAGCACAATAAAAAAAATGCACAAATTACAGGTCAGGGGAGATGGTAAACCCGAATAAAACAAGAAGGCTTGAGATTCAAAGTTCAAGCCACAAACTCTGGCTGGTAGAGAATACTACATGCATTTTCAGTGACAGAGTAATTGAAACAAAAGTATTCCCTCTGTTTTAAAATATCTGCTGTTTAAGATAATTGCACAAGAATTAAAAAATCTTTCAAATTTAGTGTAAATACATTTGAATAAATTATCCTCTACTGAAATATTCAAAACATTGTCATGTTGTTAGTGTCCCTCTCATTCTTTAGTGGAAATATCAAACAAATGAAAATATTACTGTAACTTTCTGAAATAGATAATTTGAAAGAGGAAAAATATATAAAGCAACAGATATTTTGAAACAGAGGGATAATTTTATGACTTTATGAATACAGAACTATAATGCACCTCACAGACAAATGACATATGGTAACCGTTGTGTCCAAGCATGCAGTGTACAAGAAACATGAAGATCACCTAAGAAAATTTTGCACATTTACTTTCAACTTCAGATCAAAACACAACAAAGCCATGGTCATAGAGGAACAACTTCTCTAGCCATGGTGTCATATAAGATATTAGAATAACTATCAATAAGACAATGGAATCATGTCGGAGTATACCAATCTTCTTATATAATTCAGCTAACAGAAAAGAAAGATTTTTACAGTTGACTCATTTTGTGATACATGGAAACTAGCTGAACAATGGGGAACTAAACATGCAACAAAACTATGTGAGAAAAAAATTCTGTAAAAGAATTTTATAGAAGGATTACCTCCTTACCATGAGAAGAAGTTTCCTATAATCTATACTATTGACTTATTTTGTTGTTCATGGAAACTAGCAGGACAGTGGGAAACTAAACATGCAACAAACCATGTAAATTCTCTTATTTTCTGTAAAATAATTCTATAGGATTACCATGAGAGGAAGCAGTATCCTATAATCTTTTGTCAGCTCAAACAGAAGTAGAACTGATGTCAATGGAACAGAACAAACAGATGCTAATGTAGCAGCCATTCCAACCTGCAGGAATTAAATTAACTAGTAATTATTTGAATTTTCATTAACCAAATCATTATTCACATCAGCAGTGATATTTTTACAAGCTACATACTTTGAACTATAGCAAACTTACCAGAGCATATGCTGGAGGCTGAGCAACAGCTGCATTTCCAGGAATTGCTGAATTGATAACTTCGGCAGAAAAGCCTCCAAATACAGCACCAGCTGCAGCACCAATCATTAGACTTGGTGCATAAAGACCACCCACAAGCCCAGATCCCTTGCAAAGTGCTGTTGCAATAACCTTAGCAGCTACCAATTGAGTCAAAAGCCATATTCCAGGAGCTGATGCACTCTTTCCAGTACGTAAAATTTCTTCCACATTTGTGAACCCCCAATACAATATTCCTGGATATTTAAGAGCAATGATTCCAGCTCCTAAGCCACCTAAAGCAGGGCAGACTGCAGTAGGAATGCCAAGTGATTCCTGAATAATCCTAAACAAATTGGTGAACCAAGCAACCAAACGAGTCATGGCCACACTAATTACCCCACACAGCATTCCCAATATCAGGTATAAAGGTAGCTCTGCATGCAACGTGATGAAATATCAGACAACACTTGAATCATGGTTAGCTTTTGTTTTATTGGGAAAAAAATGAATCATGGTTAAGATTAATACTTGTCAACAGAAGAGCTTATGTACCAGTGACTTATATTAAAACAGACCATTGGAGAATAGGCAAAAAAAATTCAGATCCATACAATGTGAACTGGGGGATTTAGGCTTTGAATAGAACTTTTTAGAAGACAAGCAAAAACAAAATAAATATATGTTGGGTGCTCATTAGTCAGTCACATTAGTTAGTTAGGTTAGAAGGCAGAGATAGTTTGAACAAGACATGTTGCCTCTAAATAGGGGAGGTTGATTCATCTTGTAATTTGGGAAAGGGTTAGTGAGTGGGGAGTCTTGGTCTTTTGAATTAATATACAGGGAATTCATTCATTTTGTATGTTCTACCTTAGCCTAAGTCTGCTACCACATTGGTACAGCAATTAGGATCTAGGCTTCATCAATAAAAGTTCATTCTATCCCTTAGAACCAGGACTAGTTTATCAACTATATCAGAGTTCTGGTCTTGGAGTTGTGGGTAGAGAGTTCTTAAAGGTGATTCTAGAATTTGAAGGAAAAGAAGCCTATTGGTAGATTAATGTGGAGCAGCATTTTGAGGCCATAGGAATACTGAGGGAAGAAATGATAAAGAGGGTTGTGAACACTATCCAAGGAACCATCCAAGTGCATCATGGTAGGACTTCATGAAGGCTTTCATCTAGATCTACCAGTTTGGATCCAAGATTATGAAAAAGATGAAAGGAAAAATTAAGGGTAGAAGATCAAGAACCAGAATTGCAATAATAAGTATATCCTTGGGTGCCAAAAAAAATGGAACAGAAGAAGGAAGTTTGGAGAGAATAGAAGCAGCAGCTCAAGAACAAGAAACAAATACAAAAAAGCTACCAGAATTGCAAAAAAAAAAACAATCAACAAAGAATCCAAAAACAGAAGCAATAATGAAGTTCTTGAGATCAAGAATCCATTCAGAGATGATGTTACAAAGATTAAGGTAGTGAATCAAAAACATGGAGGGAAGGGGGGGAACAACAAACTACGTGAAACAAAACCAGAGAAGGAAACAAACACTGGCCAAGCAATTCAGAACTGAAACTATAGTGAGGAAAGAGAATCTTGGGAGCAAGAAAACAGAAAGAGAAAGGAAGTTTACAAGGAGGGAGACGAAATTGATAGTTGATCTTTTGGAAACAGAAACAGCGAGTAACAGACATAAACATAGATATGGCAAATGAAGAACTTGATCATATAATGTAAGGAAAGGAACAGAAGAAAAACAGCATGCAAAATATGGGTCACAAGTCACAACAACCTTCGTCATGTTATCAAATGCTGGGTGAAAGCAAAGGAGATAACTCTCCCTGTAGGTTGCACACTGATAGAGATGATAAGAGTATCTCTTGCGAATCAAAACACCTGGCCAGCATCAAGCAAGATGGCCAAGTTTCCATTGCCAAAACTGCTGGATGTGGGTTTGGTACAGGCGACAGCAGTTGATAGAATGATTGCAGAGACAGCATCAACAGACAACCATCACAATAGTGGTGGCCAGAAAGCATGAATGAGAAGAACAATGGAAGAACAGAATAGGAATTACAACAGCTAAGCCCATTTTTTGAAATAATAAACCAGGTCCAGGCCATTAGAGAAAACAGAGTGGATTTGATGAAGGAAGGATTTGTGTCAAAGGCAAATCAAACCATTACTAAATGGTGAATCACCTTGTAATCACATGCCAGGCTACAGCCAAAAATCCCAGAACAACGTGTCATTATCTCACCATAAAATTTCAGCATAAAAAGTAAAGTATTCCTTTTTCATCTGGCAAGAAATGAGATAGTGAATTACTAATACAAATACAACTAAAAGAATATGAAAAACATATCACAGATTTGGAAAGACAACTATGATAACTAACCAAAACCATATAACACAATATTATACAGAAAGGTTAAAAAGGTACCAGCAGCAGATTTCAAATCATACTCAGGCACTGAAAAAGCTGACCGTATCCCCTGTAAAACATTTGACACAGTTGAAGAAATAACAGAAGCCAGTATAATCATGGCGGTTGTAAATGGGGGAGAGTTCTCTGCACGAAGAGGTCTCAGCACAGTTTCAATAGCAAAGAAACAACCAGCAACTGGTGCATTGAAGCCTGAAGGGAGGAAAATTGAAAGCTAAAACATCCAAAGCATAATCTAGATACTCCAAAGTACATTCATACTCTAAATTAAATGAACCAAAGTCAGCAAGGAAACACCAGATCAATTTAACTCTAGCAAAGCTAAGTTCCACAAGATACAAGAAAACCATCAGGACACTCAAATGACAGAACTTTTTGTGACTCAAATGACATTATCTTATTCTCACTCAGATGCTATTTTCTCCTTGAGGTCATATAGAACCAACATTGGAACACAGTGTACAGTAATTTAATCTATCTATTTACTCCAAAGCTCCATAAAATAAGAAAAAAAAAACTATAAAGAAGCTACTAACAATTAGGCATGTAAACTAAACTTGGCTACTCACTACAAATTTATGATGACGTTCAACTTTTTTTTGTAGCCTGGCGGCAAGATTATATGCCCATGGCTGGCCAGAGAGGACTACAAATTCTTTAGTAAGAACAACTCATTTCTTATGATTAACACCTCATTCGGACCTGGCCCCCTGCAGCAGGAGGATCAGGAATCCCCTTGGGGCCAGAGAAAGGGGACATGAAGCCATTGTTTGATTAGGTATAAAAACGGAGAAGCTGTTTATGAGAGAAAGAAAAGAAGGTCATGCCACAGAATCTCTTTTATTTGGTACCAACATAAAACAGAAAGAGAGAATTCCTAAAGTGGGACCCACATTCAAAATTTGATCTCTCTGATTTGGGTAGAAAATTGAAAGAAAACGGGAAAGGCATATACATCATATGTACAATTACAAATATGTCCTTGTACCCATTTACTCAATTTTTAATACTAAAGGATATATTTGTCTTTATACAAATTTATCATTTTCTTTCCTCTCATTTTTCTATACAACCAAATAAAAGGAGAGAAAAATCTACTTTTCTTTCTTTCTATTTTCTCTCATTCCAAACAACATAGAAATACATTCTCTTTCTTCTCATTTTGTTTCTACCCATTTTCTTTCTCACTGTTTTCTTTTCTTTTACCAAACAAAGGCAAAAGAAAGAAAGAAAAAACAGATCAGCTGAAGAGAACAACCTAGTTTCTTTGCTTGTCTGTCCAAGACCTTTTGGATCAGGACATTAAATATTGAGAGCATAGACCATAGAGTATTAAGCTAGAAATTTCAAAACAGTAACAGCAGTAGCCATACCCGTTTTTGAACTTTTCTTTTAATTTCTAGCTAGAATTTATATAAAAAAATCTAACTCTTTTATGGGATAGGGTGGTTATCCTTGGCCTCTGTGTTTCACCAATGGTCATTTTAAAAGGATTCTCTTCGTCAGATTTTTTCAAGGGATTTTCTCCATATATTCAACCTTTCTGTCTTCACCTGGACAAGAGATGGGACATCAAGATTTTTTGTCATGATTACCAAGTGAATATATGGAAATTCATCTTAGTATAAAATCACTTCTATTTTTTATACTCACTTAGATAGCAAGTTGGTGATGATTCTGGCTTTCAATTTTGGCCAAATTTTGATTTGAGGTCAGAAAATGCTATGATGCCCACATGTCTCAATTATATACTTCTCAAGGTGCTCCAAGTTCTGAAAATTTTCATTGCTTTACAAACTGGAACGACATAAATTCCCTTCTTGACTCCTTTGATGGAAAAAATATTGTGACACCAGTACAAGAACTGTTTCAAAGCATTGAGCTTCCTTCTGTAAAGTGCTTTTGCTTCCTTACAGAAACAAATAAATTTGGATTTGGGGTTCCTTCTCTACAATATTCCCTAGGGGTGTTCACAGGTTTGCCCAGCCCAATCAACCTACATGGGTTTGCCTGGCAAAATGTGGATATAGAACTTTTTGCAACATATGACTGAGATTATGTCCAGTGAACAATAGCAGTTGCAATGGCTACAATTTTCAGACAGTAGCCACAACTCACTCTTCAATTGTAGCACTAAAGTGGGATATTTTTAAATATGGTGCTAAGATATAGCAATTCTTCATCATTTTTCTTTCAATGAAAAAAAGTAAGACAAATAACACAGCATGCATACCAGGATATGTTAATATCTTTTATTAAAAAAATCTACAAAATGAACACAACATGGCAGGCATATGTTGAACCTGAATCGATAATAAAGAATTTCTCTTTTAAGTAATTTTACATTGGTTAAATCGTCATTAAAATTTTCCCAATAGGTTCAAGTGACCAGAATATTCAATGAAAAAGCATGAAAATGGGTTCTAAAAAGTGGCTTTGACAAAATTGCCTGGCTACCTGAAGAAATTCCAGCTGCTGCACCAGCTGCAATGAGTGCTATCTTTCTTTCCCTATTGTGTTCCATCATTATTGAAAATCCATTGGCACAAGACTTCCCAATATCAACACTAGGACCTTCAGGACCCAATGAACAGCCAGTACCTAAAGTGATTGCAGCCTGGATAGCCTTTATTGTTGGAAAGATTCCTGCAAGCAAATCAAAACCTTGTGTTTGACTTTGAGGGGAAGTGACCTGCTTTATTTGGTCCAGTATTTCCAGTAAACCACACATCATGCCAACAATGACTCCCCCAGTGACAGGTACCAAAAGGATTCGATGCCATGTGTCTCCTAATCTCTGAAGACGAAGCCAAGCAGCACCCTCATTTGGAGTACCAGCCCATACCCATTCATGTATTACATGCACCTAGATAAGCACATTTCAGTGTACGTCCGATAAAATGACAAATCATCTTACTTATTGGAATGGTTTAGTAAAGATTCTTACCTAAAAATGGAACATGCATAACCAGATAGCCTAAGACCAAATGATTTTATTCGTCAATATATGACAATGAAATAGAAAAAAGACAGGTAGCAAAGATGGCTGACTTGGCGACCTTGAAGCATAGTCTATAAATGTCCAAGTTCTAAAAAGACAACATTAAAAAAATTACACCAACAAGAAGTAAACCTTTTCCCGCTATGGATCAAACAACATCATGATGTTCTATCAAAAAATTATGTTTACATACTATAAACAATTTATTGACTAGATTCTTCTTAATGGTTTCTCCTTTAATTTTTCTCAGTCTCATTATACCTCTAAGTCTAACTACTAGGTAACTAGACTACCCTCCACTAGGTCTACTCTTCTTACCGGGGCTTCTGTAGGTCTTTTCCTTGTATGCCCAAACCACCTAAGGTGAGACTCTACTCTACTCTACTGTGTTTTCTGCAACAGATTCTATTCCAACTTTCCCCCTACTGCATTCATTCATAAATCTTGTCTAGTATGTCCAGTTGTCCACACAACATTAAAAATTACAAAAGAGAGAGCAAGGATGTCATGGATGAACGGTAGAAGTAATAAGAAAGAAAACAGCTACAAAAAGACTAAAAGATGACAAAGCTGCAGACAAGAGAAGTAGGAAAAAGAAAGAGAGAAAATTATTGTTTCAGTCAGATCAATTAATGATTTATAGAGAGAGGAAACTACACGGACGAAAGCTGACATCAAGCTATAAAACAAAATAATACACACCCAACACAATGTTAGAAGAATTCAGACACTCATGCCTTGATCTCACGCAACACTACCAGACTGGATAACCACAAAAAATAAACTCTGGTTCTCTAATTCCTGAACCAGCCCGGTTATTTAAAAATTGCAACAGTATTTATTTCTAACATTAGAGAAACTCATGCAAAGTAAGAGTCCAACACCAGTCCAGCAAAATATAACCCATGAAGACAACATGACTACATGCCATCCAATTAAACTCACAATGTTATTAAACACAATTTAAACAAATCTGAAGTGTATTGTATTCCTAAATCCCAACTAACTATTTCTCCTAACACTACGCCACAACTTGTTTTTCCGTTCCACTTTCAATTGAGATCAATGTTCACACATTTTACACACGCATGACAAAAACGCGCCCTTGGTTTCAGAATCTGAACACCTAGCACCCATTACACGAAACTTGCATGGCAAACACATAAAGCATTAGAACAAGTGGAAAATCACTACACTAAGCAACTTAAAAACTAAATCCTGATCAAATCCTCTAAAAAAGTCCTAGTCGGATTTTCAACAAAACACGTCATATTCAAATCTTCAGCAAATTAGCACATTCCACACTCCACCAACCTACTCCGCGTAATTTTAACTGAAAGTAAAACCACAAAATGCAAATTAAACAAAAAATAGAAATTGCGAAATTGGCACACAATCCATACATACCCCTTTATTGAAGAGAGCAACAAAGAGACCAGTAGTGAGGCCAATGAGGCAACCAATAAGGAGCAAAGCCCATTCAGGAGGCGCGCTTTCGCCGAGAACATCGACGGAAGAATCTAGATCCACCGAATCTTGACGACGATGATGATGATGGTGATGTTGATGATTGTGTTCAACATGGTCTCTTCTTTCTCCTTGGTCTTTCTCAAGTCGCTTGAAACCGTGTCGTTTTTGACTCGACAACCTTAACAAATCCCTCAACCCTTTGTTGGTGGTGTCGTTGCCATTGATAGCCACGAGTTCCGACACTCCTGCGCGAGCTTCCACGTCATCTTCCGAAGACCCTAGAAGACGGCGCTGATCGCTCTCCGACATCGGAATCGAACCCTTCAGATTCCTCCCGAACCCATCAATTGAATTTCAAACCCTAATTATCTCACTCTCAATATTTTTTTTAATAAATGATTTTGTGGATTGATGGAACCAAGGGAATGATGATTCCGATGGATCTCGTTGTGGCGGTGTCACTGTTGCATGTGGCAAACGCAACGAACAATAGAAAATGCGAAGTGTTTGAAATGAATCAGTTGCTTCTTTGTTCCCTCGAATCAAAAAGTTTTGTTTCTTTTGCTTCTTCTTTACTTCTCTCACAACAATCTCATCTTCTTCCCTGTGTCTTTTCTCTTTTCACAGATGCAACCATAGAAAACGTGTTTTTCATGAAAATTACATGCGCTCTTTTTTTTTTTATTTTGTAATTTACACTCAAACCCTTCACATTTTTCATTTATAATTTTTAGATTTTGTTAATTGTCTTTAAAAAATCTGCTTACTAAGCAAAAAAAAATCTGTTTAGTTAGTTAGGATCAAACTTAATACGCGTGGAATGGGACATTATGAAGTCAATGATAACAAGAAAATTAAAAAACTTTTTCTCTAACCCCTTAAAGATATCAATTTTTATTTCTCGTGTTTAAAATCGCCAATCCTTTCAATCATAACATTAAGAGTAGATTTAGCGATGATCTTTAGTTTGTTTTTAATTTTGTTATAAGTAATGATCTTTAGTTGAGTTGCTTATATTAGTACTTTTAATAAATCTTACGAATTGCACACTATTTTTTCTACTTTATTCATTCTAAATAACTCCTTGGTGTCAAAAAAAAACACTCCCAACTCACCACAATTATTTTTTTAAAACAAAAAAGAAAAATAACACTTGTTCCTAATAATGAACCCCTGTATATTTGGAATTTAATATTGAAGCAATAATTCGGAAAATTTTAAAGTATTTAAAAAATTATTTTAATTGAACTACTAAAAATATATTTAAAAACATCAGTTGAAACTTGGGATTAAAATTCACAATGTTAATGATTTAAAATAACACAAAATACAAAACAGTTTATAACTTAAATTTAACATGTATTTATCATCAAATATGTTTTACAAAGTTCATCTGAAGTTCATAATGTATTCGCCTAGAACATATATCAATTCCCCGTTTTGAATAGGCTAAATACATGGTTTGGTCTCCTAACTTTTTAGTTTTTTTTTAATTGGTCTCTTATTTATTTTAAATTTCACTGAGGTCCCCCTAGATTTTAAAACGCGTCTGTTTGGTCCTTCCGTCATCTCAAATGTTAACGTCGTTTGAGACTTCTCTAACGTAGCATAGAAACGTTGCAACTCAAACATTTCCTCTATTAAAGTCCTATTGAAGCTCTGGGTTGGTGTTTTTACGTTGGAATTGGTCCAGAACTTCAACAACGTGACTTTTCAGTTACAATCCTCTCTCATGGCCAACCCTAGAGGTTCTTTGTTCAGTAATGGAAGCAACTCGACTCCTGTTGTTCATCCTTATTGTGAATGCATTGGGAATCATAAAGTTGTGCTTCGAACATCAAAAACAGTGATCAACTATAGAAGACAATTCTGGGGGTGTAGAAAGTATCGGGTAATGTAATTATTTTTTTATTGTTACCTTGCTTTTGTACTTGCTTTTGTACTTGTGGACAAGTTGTTATCATTTTCAGTGTGTTTTATATTGTTAATGGTGTTTTTGTAGGGTGTAACTGGTGATGGGAGCTATAATTTCTTCCAAGGGGTCACAGATACTGCCCAAGCTGAGAAGGATCTATTGATTATCAGACGAGGGAAAATAATAATCACATTGAAGAAATCACTTAAGGAGTCAACAAGATGGAACAAGTGGATGTACTATTTTTATGTGTTATCTGCCTTATGTAATGTGTTTGTGATATTTCTTTGTTGGTCACAATGAATTAAATGTGGGTGTATTCTTGTTTAGTGTAACTTGGTTAAGTTTAAGGTGTAGAGTCCTGTTGTTAATTTTAGTTGTTTAGTTCTTACCTTAAGTCTTACCTAAACAATTGCATACAAACCAGATTCAGGTTCAAGCGCATAGTCAACACACATGGTTACTAAACAAGCAAAAAGTCATACGTATGGTACAGGTACAAATTCAACAACTCAGTATAATGAATATCTCTTTTCTAAACCAAAATAGCTGCAGGTACATGGCACACACCGGTCATCTAGCATATTATACATACCTTCTATTGATCAGACATAAATGTGATGTTGCTGTAGACCTGGGACCCACTTAAATCCCTAATAAGTAGTTCCAAAAACCACCTCCACGAGTTTGTGTTTTCACACTCCACCACACCAAAAGCAATGGGTAGCATTTGATCATTAGGGTCTCTATCCACTGCACTAAGCAATCGCCCACTAAATGGCCCTTTAAGAAAGCACCCATCCAAACCAATGATCTTTCTACAATGCTTGAAACTATCCTTGCACTCTTAGACAAACATATAACCTATGAAAAGATGTGGCAACTGCTACTAGATCATCACTAACTTGGCTTGCATCTGCAACTGGTTGTATATTCAACTTCACAGTTCAACCAGGATTTAAATTCAGTAAAGCATTGCAGTAGTCTCACAGGTCTGTATACTGCTCGGTGAAGTCACCATCCACAATCCCTATTGTAGCTCTTATTTCCCTATAAGCCTTGGACTTGCTCACCTTTGCATGCCAACTATCTTGAGCTCTGTTGCATATGTCTTGTAATTTTAAATTTGGATTCTCCTTCACATCAGTCACCAGTTGTTTAGAGAGCCATTTTGCACTAAAAAATTTAATCCTGTGCTGCCTGCCACAAGAATGACTGTCAATTATGGTCCTCAGCTGCCATGTCTCCTCACCTGATAGCTTCCCACAATAAGCATAAAATTCACACCCTTCAATACACCTGACCATCACCCTTTTCTTGTCATTTTTTCAAATCTTAGATCTTTACCATTTGCAACGGCATATACAATGATTGCTTTTTTAAACTGCTCCTTAGTCAGGAACAAAGTACCCTTCTCCCAATGAAAACCCTCAATTTGTGTACGCATCTTGAAGGTTGGATACCTTTCACATTCATTTCCTTTTGATTCACCATTATATAGTTCATCAGAATCATCCTCAAGGTCAGAAACTACCTTTTTGCCTTTGCCTTTGCATGTACTTTTTTGAGCACCGCTCCCCTCACCCTTCACGTATGTCCTTGGGTTAACTGTTCTTGGGATTTTTTTCCTCTTCCATTTTTTTGGCAATTGGCTCTGTAGTACCACCTCTATCATCACCTACTGCAGCCTCATCACCTACAACAGCCTTATCACCTACTGCAGCATTATCAATAGGCTCTTCATCCACCCCCTGATCAGTGCCTTCAACATGTATCTTCTCCACCTGACCATTCATCACATCATCAACATCCACCCTTTCATCATTAGAATCCTGGAAATGGATATCCATTGCACTGTCATTGTCATATGTTTCATCACCCTTCCTTGAACACCTCTATCATCTCCTTTATCACCTTTAGCATCAACATGTACTTCATCACCTTTAGCATCAATATCCTTATCAACACCTAAATCATCAACATCATGGGTTTTTTCTTGTCTAGTTAGGTCTAGAACAACCTCTGGCACATCAAGAGGGTGCACAATAAACACTTAAACTTTCTCCTGAGAGTGTGCAACCCTTGCCATCTCTAAGAAACCTTGATCATCCACCAATTTCTTCAGACTAACATGAAACTCTCTACCCCTGATCTTATACCATAATTCATCAACATTCATATACCCCATGTCCTTTAGTATTCCCATAACTTAAAAATAACTCTATCTTTCCTCATCGATATCCTATTCAGAGTCAATATCGGTATACCTCGCCTTCTTCCTATTTTCTTCAATGAAACACCCCCATGAAAATCTCTAACTTGAAACGAGGATTCATCCTACAACATCAGTTTAAAACCATATTAATTCAGTAAATGACAAAAAACCATATTCATGCACCAAGAAAATTTTTCCAATCCTAAACCATTAACACGAAGCGACATTGTAGCTCACCAAAACAATGACATGTAAAACTGAAAACAAAGGAGGAAGGGGATTACAAGACTTACCTACTCTATTAAACAAGATGCAAACAAAGAACTTCCTGACTTTCTCCTCAGAGCTATGCTTTGCTTGGACCTTAGGTCACCCTTCAAACACGCAACAAACACGAAGAAGACGAAGGGACCAACTTGAAAATGTTTTACTTCCATTCCTCAAAACGGGCTCGTTTTTCACTTCCAACAGAGCAAGTAGTTGAATGACACATGGCACACGTGTCATAATCCTCTTACACATCAGAGAAGTCTCAAACGGCGTTAACATTTGAGATGATAGAAGGACCAAATAGACGCGTTTTAAAAACTAGGGAGACCTCAGTGAAATTTAAAATAAATAGGGGATCAATTTGAAAAAAACTAAAAAAGTTAGGGGACTAAACCATGTATTTAGCCTTTTGAATATTGATGAGGTTTGAATAAAGTGTTTCATCAACCTAAATGCCATAATCTGCATAATCATTAAAAAAATCAAAATTATCAACATACACATATAGTTTATTTTCAACCTTCCTAAAACTTCTATTTTAAAATATACACGAGTTAATGTTTCTTATATTTTAGAATAAAACTATTTAAATTTGTACACATTGTATTATGAAACGGAGATTGTATTATGTAGTATGATGCAAATATAAATTTTTAAATTATCAAAATAAAATGCTTAATTCATCTTATATATCAACAGACGGGTTTTAAAAGACTAAACTAAAAAGGACTGACTCTATTAAAAGTTTTATTTTATACACCTAAATATAATTTGCATTAAGTGTAGCCTTTAGTAAGCTAACCATATATTTTTTAATTACTTTGTAAATAAATCAAACTAAATAATCAAAAACAAGAGATTTAATTACATGTACATCAATTGAGTGTGAAACCAAATAATCATTTTTATTAATTCTTGTGCAAATGCTAAAGTGACACACATAAATTAATGGAGTAATTTATTATTATTATTATTGAAATGAATTCATTCATTACTAACATAAGTGAAATGAATATTATTTCAACTTGTTCACACAAAGAGTATAAGGCACAAAACCCTAGAGAATTCCCCCAGGGATTAAGTTTACTATTTCTCAATAATGTGTCACTTAGGTTACAACGTGCGTCTAAAAGATATATTTATATGTAGGCCAGACAGGGGTAGATAGGGGCCTAGGCCCATTAAGCTATAACTAATCAATGATTAATTTCTCACAGAGTAAAGGGAACCAGGAGGATTTATGGGTCCCTCCTGATCCCGAGGGGAACAAGAGCCCCCCAGCTATGAGCCTTAGGCCTAAGGCCGAGCAAAATAGATGAGCATAGACATGAAACGTCTCCTTAACATTAAATAGGGCCTCTAGGGTTGAGCATTTTGTCTCCATCGACTCTAGGCAGATTCCAAGAAGGGATGTCTGAGTTAGGCCGACCTGAACCAATTTCAAGTGACATAAGTGAGCTGAGAGAAGTCAATCTCTGAGAGGCATAAGCGACGCAAGAGGAATCACCCTCCGAGAGGCATAAGTGAGCCGAGAGGAATCACTCTCTGAGAGGCATAAGGGAGCTGAGGAGAGCTAATCTCTGAGAGGTGTGAGCGAGCCGAGGAGAGTCAATCTCCGAGAGGTGTGAGTAAGCCAGGTTAAGGGATTTGGAGTAGAACTTGTGCATATTTTTGCCATGTGGTATAGGGTGGTTAACCATTATTTCTTTCCTTGAGGGGATGGGAATATGTGCTTGTCATGATTGCGTTATTCTTGTATCCCTATGTCATTAATGGTGTGTCATTTCATAAAGGCTATCTTAAAGCATCGTGTCCGTTGATCTGAGGGCTCCTTGCTCTCTATCCGTTGGATTTGGAGTCGTTTCGATTCGTTTGAAAGGGTTGTCTGGAGCATCATGGTCATTGCTTTCAGGACTTCTAGTATTCTAATCGTTGGATTTGGGGTGGCAAGGGGTTATCTCTTCACCTATAAATTTGGCTTTTCTTTTCATTTCATATTTTTTAGGCTTCCATTCCACTTCGTCTGAACCCCTTTGTCTTCTCAGAGTTATCGTTGTAGGACTCTTTTGCTTCCAAATTCTTTCTTCCCTATTTTATCCTAGCGTTTGTCTGACAGGTTAGTGTCTCTTAATTTCACACTTCCTTTTTCTGAGAATTGTTATGGTGTCATCAGCGGGAGTACCTATGACTAGGTGAAGGATGAGGTTTTACTCATCTCTTCCTTCCTTTAAAGTGAGGAGTCTGTAGCTCAGTAATGGGAGGGGGGAACTCTCAATTATTCTTCATTTTCTCATAATGTGGAGTTTGTCTATTGCTCCGCTTCTGACAGGATTTGCTACAAACGTGCAAACCCGAGTGAATTGGACTTTACTTTCGTGTACGAGACTTTTTTCTCTCGGCTACATCTGTCTTTTCCTTTTCCCGACTTTGAGGTTGGGGTGTTGACAACTTTAAACATCGCTCCGACCTAGTTACACCCGAATGAATGGATATTCATGAAGGCTTTTGAAGTGTTGTACGGGTACTTTGGCTGAGTCCTTTTTGTACCTTTATTTTTCTACTTTTTCAATGCTAAAATCCTGAAAGTGGGAGTTCCTATAGGTTGGGTCTCCCTAAATGGTGTCGCCTAACACAACCTGATCATGGCATTCGATCAGTCTTATAAGAATTTCAAAATGGGGTTTTTCAAAATCCGAGTCAGATTGGATCCTCCTGGGGAGGACTTTTTGCATTATCCTGATACCCGACCACGATTTCCCCTTTACTAGACTCGTACACCTGTCCAGTTCCGTGTGTCCTGGGATGATTTGTCCCTATCCAAAAGGGCGGATGCCAAGTTCTTTCTTAACGATGTGGGCATGTACTTTAGTTCTCAGGCACTGATAGCCTTATCTCCTCATCCGAGCGCCCTTGAAACCTGGGTAGGTGAGGGTAGTTTTGATTTTATCATCTCTTGCTCATCTTTTCTGACTCTGTTTTTCACTGATTGTTTTTGTTGATGCAGTTGACATGGCTCCTCATAACTTGTCAATCAAGGACTTGAAGAAACGATATCCAGGAAGCGACCCCCAGATTGTTGAGAAGAAAGGTGGCGTAAACAAAGGGACGAGGGCAAGCTCGGCCATCCCAACAGGCGATTCCCGAGAGTCTGCGAGGGTTGTGACTGTCGTCATGCCCATCAACGTGGTACCCCTTACTTCACAGATAAAGAGGGAGGTGGTCCAAACATTGAAGAGGTCCCCAGGATGACTCTGCCATGGAGAGTGTGACCCCTGGGTCGGCGGGGTTGGAAACTCTAGGAGCTGACCATCCCGTGTCACACCCCGATTTCCATAGTCTGGGTCAGATGTAATTAAGATAATTAATTTAATAAAAGTGTGAATAAATTTTTCACGTTTTAAAAGAGGTTTAACAATTCAATTATTACATCAAGACCCGAACCATAGAAAATGAAGAGTGAGAGTTTTAAAGTTTTTAATAAATTGGATCGATAATGAACAGCCCCAAATTAGTATACGATATATCAGAGTTACAATGGAAAGGTTCGTATACCGGGCATAAGCCTCATCTCATATACGAAGATAAGAAATCAGAATCTTCACCACTTGCTCAAATAAGCCATAACTCGCTTAAGCGAAATCAGCGCAACTCGCTTGGGCGAGACAGGTTCCGCCTGAGTGAGCCACTTAATACCATCAGACCCTTCTATTCGCTTGAGCGGGAACCATCCACTTATGCGAAATTACTCCAGTACCTAAAACACACCTCATTCGTTTAAGCGGGATTCCCTCGCTTGGGTGAATTTCGTTCAGAGGCCAATTGTTAATTACGTCGCTTGGGCAAAACACCCAACCCTTGCCTAAGCGAAAAAACGTCCAGAATCATTTTCTCATTTTCTTGCTTGGGCGGGCCTCCACTCACCTGAGTGAGATTATCACTGAACAAACTCCATTAATCCTTGATCAAGCGAAGCCAAGCTCGCTTGAGTGAAAAACGGACAGAAACCACCCATCAGTGGCACGCAGGCCTCACTTAGCGCGGGATTATCAACTTCTACCCAAAAACTAAGTTTTTCAAGTTTTCAAGGGATGACAATTGATCCTAAATGACAATTTGGTCCAAGGCACCATTTAAAACACCTTTCAACAATCATTTGGGACTTGCTCCACAAGTCCCACCTATCATTTTTTATCCTAAATGATCACATACAAAATTACCATTTTATGCTTATTCTGACACAACCTAACATACCAATTTGAAATAAAGGCCCACTTGGTCACTACCACACATACACACAAGTCCCAATTAAGCATTATGACCTATTGACACACCCAACGCGGATTAATTATCGATACGTAGGAATATGGTGTATCCACTTCCTGAATCCAATCATACATCATACATATATTATCATTGATTCATTTTTATCATCAACCAACTTAGTTCAAAGAAACCAAATTGTTATAATTAGGTCATGCAAGTCTCGTAGGCTTAATTTTCCCATAGGACCTACCAAAAGGTCACACAATTCAACCTAATAGTGTTATCGACTAAAATGAGTAAGTGTTGTACAATACATATAAACATCAAAATTTACATATATTGCCGGCCACGGCCCTAGGCTTCTACTTCCATATTTACTTTCCTTTAAAATGTTCCACCTCCAAAAAGACTTAGGTTTCGAAGAGAACCTACATCAACCTTTGAAAAATGACAACTAGGATGTGAGTAACATAAACCAAATGAATTAGTCCATACATTATGATAATATATACATACATATTCACAACCACATACCACAAGTATACCATATGTTTCAACATATCAATAGCATCATTATTAATCATTACAATCATTTGTTCAAGTTAGTTCACCATACCAATAACCCCCCTTCAATTCTTCATTTTCTCACAACCAACATACTCGGCACTGGCTATGTGCAAATGCTCTTATGGCTAATGCATATGCTCAAATGAATCAATGAATAATGCGGATCTAACTGTGAGAATACGATATCATAAAATGTGTGGGTTAAGCATAGGTGAGTTACTATGCCCCTACTGCAGTAGTAAATGTATGCACTTATACTTCAACTCTTGCATGTATAATCACAATCTTTTACTGGTACCAAACAGTTATTGACCCCTTGTAGCACTAGTTACCTCATGACTTGCGGATTCAACAATGTGGCCATACATTACCACGAGTGCTACGGGCCCCTCCCAAACACACATCAAGAAAGTCGTTTCCCTATTGGAAACCACGAGGATACTTGCTCACTACAGAGCCGTCCACCCACTGGGCCCGCCACATAGGGTGCCTTGTCACCAACTACGAATAGCTTTGTGATTCTAATGAATCACTAAGGAACAACATAATTCACTCATGCACTGGGTCGCCCTCCCACTGGGCTCGCTTAGTGGAATCCCTAATATACCACGTAGACAGCGTATGATATGCCATGGATGCAAATGTCAATCAATGCATTTCTCACACTATGCATCCTAAGAACCACTCCACCTCCATCATTACCATAAATTGCTTAGTGGATTTCAATGAGTATATCAATCACCATCATCACACATTATAAAATTTCATTCATATCAGTTATTGATGGAAATCATGGTTCATCAATTTGTTCCACACACATATCATAGATGTTCATACATCAAACTCAATCCAACCACATTTATGATCATTAAGAAAATAATTATAAGCCACGAATCACTCAACATCAAGGCATCATCTCCCACATTCACCATTCCACACTAATAATTCCAAACGCATTCAAATCTCACATAATATTCAATCTTTCATCCAAATAACACAAGGGACAATACTCATACATAAATATACACAAATCAATAATGGATGAAACTAGGCATTTAGAGAATGTTACCCCCTTCTACCTTAGGAGAAGTAGTAGTTGACGCGGTCCGAAGGTCCTGCTTCACCGATTGAGTCATTTCCTACATTACATAGAATGCCATATACAATTACTTTCCATCCCAACCACCAAGATTTAAGTACTTTTGGTTTAATTATATAGTGCCCATGCCACTTACACTCTAATATTACTTTTATTTCATTATCCCGCCATAGACACCATGGTCTAGGTGCTCATATTCATTATTATGCATTCTAGACTCAAGATCACCAAAGGGTTTGTACATGCATAACCATTTCCCATTATCATTCTCACTTTTCATCATTAATATCACCCAAATCACCATGGGTAGACCTTTATTTACTCATATTTCTCATTTTCCCTAATTCTAGAGGCTAGGGTTTCATCAAAACCCGATAACCATCATCAATGTTTATCATTTTCCACCTCATGCATACTCACTTTCTTGTATCACCATGCACACACTCAATACTATACCAAAATCTCATACCCCATCTTAGGGCTTGTCTAGAATGGCTTCTAAACCATACCTCTTTCATGCAATGTTCCCAAAATTCATAACCTAAGGCTTTAAGCTCATAAAAATTGAGGAAAGAGCTTACCTCAAGAAAATGAGGAGGACCCCTTGAGGAGTGAGGGAAAGTGACGAAAATAAGATAGGGAAAGAAATGAGAGCTCCACAACGAAAATAGGGAGGAGAAGAAGGCACACCCACTTTGGGTTTTGAGAGGAAAAGAAGAGGAAGAAGAAGTAGAAGAAGAAGAAATTGAAAAAAAGGTGTTTTGAGAGGGAGGGGGTGACAAGAAGAGAAGAGGAAGGGGTTTTTGTTTTAATTTTTGGCCCTTAATTGAAACTCTTCCATTTTATTACAAACAGGATTCCCATTCAGGCCCAATACTTAATCCAAAAATTATTCCGATTATCTATTCGAATTCCCAACATCATCCTCTATCACCCTGACCAACAGTGTCTCAATTGGAGATACTTGGTCCAACACCTATATTTTAATCAGGCGTTTATTTCAGTTTTTAAAGCCATAATTAATTATTGATAGTTATAAAAATTATCAATTTAATTATTTTAATATCCCAAGGAATTAATTAATTGAAGCATAATTATTCTCTATTTATTATCTTTACTTTAATATTTTTATCAATTTCGGGATATTACATCCCGAGTCTCCCCGTCGTGCTGAGGAACAGGTGATGGGCGGCCCTAACACAATTCTGGTGTCTAATAGCCCTAAGCAGGAAACTAAATCTTTAAACACCTGGAATTGAGTCAATTAGGGATTCTCTGGAATTGCTTTGGTTGAGGTGTCGGCCGAGAGGATTGTTGGCGTTTTGCCCAATGAGATAGAGCTCGAGGACTAACAGTGGGAGAGCTTCGCCAACGGGTCTTTGTGCGGCACCAACAACCCTGCGTACTCACTATGGGATATTTGCTTCTTGGTTCCGAGTTTTGTGGACTAAACAGTGGTTTTCAAAGAAAACGAAAAGAAGTTCGAAGGGTCGAACGTGGCGACTATGTGCGGGGCCGTGGAGATGTTCAACCTTTGAGCGACTTCGATGACTCGTTCTTGGAGAAGTGTTTTGTCGAGCAGGAGAAGAAATTGGTGGCACTTAGGAAGGAGAGAGCGGCCTTGTGAAATGAGAAGGATTCTTTGATGGCCGCGAATAAGTTTACCTCCCTACAACTCAGGGATGCCTTGAAGGCGGTCGGGGGTTTGGTGTTACACCCCTATTTTTATTTTAATTCATTATAAAAAATTTTATATTAAAATCTTGATGGAATTTGACTATAGACCTTTAGAATTTTTCGATCAGTATATTATTTCAGAATTTATAAAAAATAAAAATTTAATTATTTAAAAAAATGAAAAATTTCTTTTTGCACCCCTTAAATTATTATTCGCATGTGCAAATTTAAAATTTTCAAACTTTGCACAGTAATCTGTCAGAAATTTTCAATTCTTGCACAGTAATCAAATATTAAAATATTCAAATGCACAATAAAGCTTATGCTATAAATAAAGGGGCGAGGCACTGAGGAAATCCCACAAATTTTGAAAAATTAGTAGTGTTAGGAGGAGAATACCAAGTGAAGAGAGGAAGATATTTTCTATAGGAAATAGGTTCTGCAAAAATTAAGGTAATAATAAATTTCTTTTATATTCTTTTTATGATTATGAAGGTTGTTTTTATATCACTTAAATATCTATTGTTATACTAGACTAAGGTAAATACTATTCAAATAGTAATTACCTTTTACTATTTATTATTTACCTTTTACCGTTTACTATTCACTATTTACTAGTTATTATTCACTATTTACTATTTACTATTCAGTATTTACTATTTACTATTCACTATTTACTGTTACTATTTACTATTTACCGTTTATTATTCACTATTTACTATATACTTTTTACTATTTACTATTCATTATTTATCGGTTAGTATTTACTATTCATTTTTTTACCAATTACTATTTATCTGGTAATTCTTATAGAATAAAATTTACTAATAATTATTCCAAATCAGAAAATCTTAATAATGATATATTATTTATTGTATTATTCTAAAGAAAAATAAGAAGTGAATTTTTTATGAAATAATCTTGTACCATATAGCTATACTAAAATGAAATTGGTATGTTTTAAAACTCGGAGACAAGGTGCGCACGGACTTTCCATAACGAATCAAGATACAAGAGATAAGGGGGAGTGAGATAAGAATATAATATCGGAAGACATAACAATAATTGGAGGAGTCCCCTACTCCTTTTAACTATGAACAATTATTATATTTAAAGTAATACTTATTATTATCTTAAGTAAATAAATAAATAAAATTTATTCAAAAGTTTAAAATATTTGGATGAATCATATTGATTAACCTAACATAAAGTTTAAAATATTTAGATGATTCATTAACCTAACATACCGTATCATTAAGATTTAGACTGTTATGGACTAAGTTATACCTTTGCGCTGATTGGATCATGATAGACCCATATGACCATTGGACTATTTTGACTTGATATGGACCAACTAACATCATGACTAAACTATTACAACTTAGAATGAACTTTAATAATTAAGACACCTTGAATAAATTGTGTAGATTTTGTATAATGATTGTGTTATTTTTATTTGATTGATTTGTGAATGATTATTCTGTGTTTATAGAGAATGAGCATATAGCAAGCGTGATGGAGAGCTAAAACTCAGTAAGAATTTACTTATCTTTTACTTATTTATTTATTTATTTTTATTCAAATTACTTTTAAGAAATTTCTTAGTTTTCAATGAAAGTACATAAATTTTTGGAAATCTCTTTTATCTTTTAAAAAAATATATTTACTAAAATTAAGATTTCTAGTTAGTTTATCAGAAAGAAAAAGAAAGAGAAATTAATTTATAAAAATAATCTTTTTATACATATATAAATACATTTAAATCTTAAATGAAAAGAAGATCTTTTACTAATATTTTACTTTAAACTCTTAAAAAATATATATATAACAACAAGAATTTTATTTTCAAAAATGTATAAAAATATCATACAAAATTTTCAAGTACTATGATTTTAAAGATTGATAATTCCAAATACGAGTTTTTAGTAATTGATTTTGAATTGACCTATAAATTTTCTAAGGAAGGTTGTGAAATATATTTAAAGCTTTTGATCCGGTCTCGATATTGGTACAGGGGCGAGGATGACATTTCATCTGTTCCTCATATGTTACCGATTCTGTAGGTAGAACACTAGACTGATGAACCGTATAGGCGTTCTTCCTATACCGGTATGTCCATGTCGACACCTCAAATATCGGATAGAATCCGTTCTCCATATCAGAGACGTAAGGGGCAGTTGCAAGTGGCTTTGATAAAGGCATAGTTATTCCCATGAATTGTGCTGGACAACGCACTCTATGCCTCATAACCCATACTTGTATTCTCTACGCTTATTTTACATATATAACTATTTAGCTACACTCTGACAGGATAAGTGGCTGCTCCACTTCCAGTCCTCGTTACTTGAAGAGGGTCAGATATTCAAGCCGGTGTGCTCGCATTCATACCTTGCACACCAGAAAGCATCCACGTCACCCGACAAAAGGTACCAGGTACACGCACGAAGGGGCATTCACAGGAGACGCGGCTCTTCCTGCGTTGTGTGTCAGAATAGTACACTGAGCACTGTACTATTTGTCCCCTGGTAAAACCTGACCCTTCATTCTCCACGCTCACCTATAAATAGGCCAATTTCATACTCAATCCAGGTTATGTGTTTCATATACTTACTATTTTATTACTCTCTTGTTGTTACCCTGCTCTTTGGCTATCAGAATTCTCATTCTGTCACTGACTTGAGCGTCGGAGAATCTTCGTAGGTGACACCACCTTTCACCCTCATCAACATGAAAGCTTGGTATGAAGGATCTCTAGGACAGCAAAACCGGTCTTCTCCTACTGAGACACCGGATCATTATACCAGATACTTACTGTACCAGTGTATAGAATCTATTATTCATTAGCTTTTGTGTCTGGTCCCATACCGAATCTTTGACCCCAGTTCAGACCAGTTCATCTTTGAAACTCAAATTATGATGAGATTTAATTTGTGATTTGAAAAGGAACTGTACTAAAATTTTATGTGTGATAGACCTTATTTGAGAATTTGAAAAAGTACAATTTACTGGGGTGGTTATGTCGCGATTTGTAGGCCTCGATAATATAATTAAGTTTCTAAGAGCCTTAACCAACTTAATACGTGAGTAGTTCATGCATCATTAATAGTCTCAAGAGAAAAGATGTGAAATTGCCTAAGATGGATTATAGAAACCGAGGATACATTAGAGGAGGTTCAATTAGGAGCCTTAGGATGAGAGAGTATGAAAGGGTGTGAAAGGGGACCTAGAGTCACTCCCTAGTGTCGGGTACTTTCATAACAAACTTTTTCACTCTGACTAGTCTCTAAGTGTTTCCATGTCAGTAGAGCTGTTCTTTTGCATTGAGGCAGTTATATTATTCAGATTTTGAAGAACAATGTCAACTCTTGATTGGCCCAATGCAAAATAAAAATTTTAAAGGGCCTATATACATTGATAAAATGAATTGTGGATTAAGAACATCAAACTACATCTCAAATGCATTCATAATTGTTTGTGCATGTGATTGTGATTGATAATATAAATATTATATTTGTGAAAACCCTTTGTTGTTTATGCCTATTTCTTTCAATATATTATATTCTATTTCTCACTCATTTCTCCGTGTTTTTGTTTTATATGTTTTAGTTGATGGTTCATATAGGGGGAAGGATCGAAGAATCCAGGCAGTAAATATAAGTACGTTATAGAAAGGGAGCTCCACATGAATATCGTGGTCTAATGAATAAATAATGTCATTAAGTAACTATTTTTGGGCCATGGAGTTTTCTCTCTTTCTAGTAATGTTTAATATTTATTTTTCTTTGGATGAATGTAAAATTACCTTATAAGTTTTGAATGATATTCATGATGTATTTCAGAAGCTACTAATGAAGGTGATCGGTGTGTAAAGTTTGTAAATGGATTACGGCCAGAAATCAAAGAAGCTATATGAATATAGAAAATTGGTAAATTGTCGCAGTATCTTTGAAGAGGATCATAAAGACAAAATGATCAAAAGCCATGAATCCATTCACAAGGCGGGAGAAATGAGAAGTGGAGGACCTCACCATCACCAACGAAGAGAGAAGAGACTTTAGGAGAAAAAAACCTTACCAAGCGCCATTTCGTCGATTTGGAGTAGCATCTGTTCCTAACAAACCCCAAGCTTCATCTAGAAGCTATTATCTGACACCTACACTAGATTTTAAATGCTTTATCTATGGAGGACCCCATTTGAAAATGGATTATCCCAAAAACACTTATATTTTCTTTAAGTGTAACAAATCGGGTCATCACATCAAGGATTACCCAGAGATAAAGAGAGAGGACCCTGAAGGTGCGAGTATAACCATAAATACTCAGGGAGACATACATAGTGTAGTCGGAAGGCCGAAGGCGAAAGGAAAGGTTTTTGCAATCATTGGAGAAGAAGCATCCCATTCTGACTCCATGGTGGAAAGTAAGTGTATTATTAATAAGATTCCTTTAACTGTTATGTATGACTCAAGTGCATCACATTCCTTTATTGTCATGACTGTGTAGAAAAACTAAAATTACCCATGATAGAATTGTCATTTGATTTATCTATCCATACTCCTGGGAATAATCCTATTGTCACTTCTGAAGCCTGTTGGGAATGCCCTATTGTCATGGATGGTTTTGCTTACCCCTTTCTGGCTTAGAAGTTATTATTGGGCTAGATTAGTTGTCTGACAATCATGTTCTAATAGATTGTCGTAATAAAACCATAATGTTTAAAGAACCTGTAAATTTGAATCTAGAGGATACAAGATTTCTAACCGCTAACCAAGTGAATGCCTCTTTAAAAGGAGGGGCTCAAGGGTTCATGCTATTGCTTTCAATGAAAGGAGGGCAAAAATCAAAAATTTGTTGGTCGTGTACGAATTTCCTAGTGTTTTTCCAGAAGATATCCATGGTTTACCCCCAGAAAGAGAAGCGGAATTCGCCATTGATCTAGTATCTGGAGATAGACCAATCTCAATTGCACCATACTGAATGTCACCTCTAGAATTAGTATAGTTAAAGAAACAACTTAAAGAAATGTTAGAGAAGCAGTTTGTATGACCCAGTGTATCCCCTGGGGTGCACCAGTGTTATTGGTTAAGAAAAAGGATGGTAACATGAGGTTGTGTGTAGACTATCGGCAACTGAACAAAGTGACGATCAAGAACAGATATCCTCTTCCAAGGATTGACGACTTGATGGATCAACTGTGTGGTGCCACGGTGTTCTCCAAAATTGATTTGAGGTATGGATACCATCAAATAAGGGTAAAGAGAGAAGATGTACCGTAAACTGCTCTTAGACCACGCTATAGCCATTACGAATATCTGGTGATTCCTTTTGGTGTAACTAATGCACTAGCCGTATTCATGGATTATATGAATTGGATTTTTCATCCATATCTAGATAAATTTGTAGTGGTATTCATTGATGATATACTAGTGTACTCTAAAACTAGAGAAGAACACGTTAAATACTTGAAGGTTGTGTTGGAAATCCTGAAAAAGAAATAACTGTATGCAAAGGTGTCGAAGTGTGAATTCTGGTTAGAAGAGGTGAACTTTTTAGGACATGGAATTAGTTAAGGAGGAATAGCTATAGACCCTTCCAAGGTGGAAGCAGTTTTGAAATGGGAGAGACCAACCACAATCACTGAGATCATAAGTTTCTTGGGCTTGGTTGGATACTATAGGAGATTCATCAAATGATTTTCAAAGTTAACATACCCACTGACCAAGCTAACACAGAAAAGATAACCTTTTATATGGATGACACAATGCGAGAATAGTTTCCAAGAGCTAAAAGATCAACTTATTTCTACATCGGTGTTAGTACTCCCTGATCCACATCAAAGTTTTTAAGTTTACTGTGATGCATCTAAACAAAGATTAGGAAGTGTACTCATGCAAGACAAGAAGGTTGTAGCCTATGCGTCATGCCAATTAAGGCAACATGAGATTAACTACCCTACCCATGACTTAGAGTTAGTTGTTGTAGTTTTTGCCTTATAGATTTGGAGGCATTATCTATACAGTGCAACATTCGATGTGTTTAGCGATCATAAGAGTCTCAGGTATTTATTCGACCAAAAAGAGTTAAACATGAGGCAACGAAGATGGATAGAGTTCTTAAAGGACTACGACTTTGAGTTGTAATACCATCCTGGAAAAGCAAACATAGTAGTTGATGCTTTCAATCGAAAGTCTCTACATGTGTCCACAATGATGATTAAAGAGCTGGAATTGATAGAGAAATTCAGATATCTTAACCTAGCAGTAAAGGTTAATGTTAACAGCTACAGATTAGGAGCGTTGTAAGTGACAAGTGAATTCCTGAGGCAAGTTTTAGAGGCTCAACGAGAGGATGAATTCCTGCAAGAAAAGAAAGAACTCTTAAAACAAGAAAAAAAAAGTTGGTTCAATGTGGGAAACGACCAATTGTTGAGGTATAAGGATCGAGTGTGTATCCCTGACCAAGAAGAGTTGAGGAAAGCAATTCTGGAAGAATACCACAAAAGTTATATAAGCAGTCATCCCAGAGCTACTAAAATGCATCAAGATTTGAAAAAGTTATTTTGGTGGCCAGGAATTAAGAAAGCGGTGGCAGAGTATGTGGCTGCATGTCTAATTTTCTAGAAGGTTAAAGTGGAACACCAAAACCCCCTAGAATGCTACAATCAATGGAAATACCAGAATGAAAATGGGATAACATTACCACGAATTTTGTGACTTCTTTACCCAAAACTCCATTAGGACATGAGGTAATAGTTGATAGATTAAGCAAGTCTGCCCACTTTATTCCCATCAATATTCGTTACCCTATGGAAAAGCTGGCAAAATTATACATCGAGAAGATTGTGAGATTTCATGGAATTCCTTCAAGTATCATTTCTGATCAAGACCCTTGTTTTACACCGTAATTCTGGAAGAGCTTACACAAGGCTTTGGGAACAAGACTACATCTGAATTCAGTATATCATCCTTAGACATATGGATAATCAGAAATAATAATTCAATCTCTAGAGGACTTGTTATGAGCTTATGTGTTAGAGCATAAAGGAAGTTGGAATCAATTCTTACCATATGTGGAGTTCACCTACAACAACAGTTTCCATGCTAGCATTGACATGGCACCTTTTGAAGCATTATATGGAAGACAATGTAGGACTCCGCTATGTTGGTTTGAGACTAGTGAAAACTTGATGCTAGGACCAGAGTTGATACAACAAACCACGGATAAAATCAAAATGGTTCAGGAAAAGATGAAGGCAACACAGAGCACGCAGGAAAGTTACTATGACAAAAGAAGGAAGCCGCTTGAATTTCAAGAAGACGATCATGTATTCTTAAAAGTCCCACCTACGACTAGGGTCGGTCAAGTAATGAAATCTCAAAAACTAACTCTCAGATTTATTAGTACATATCAAATAATTCAGAAAGTTAGTCCTCTTGCTTACCAAATAGCATTACCACCTTTTCTTTCTAATATCCATAACGTTTTTCATGTGTCAAATTTACGAAAGTATATATCTGACCCTACACACGTTATTGAACCTGATGTCATACAAGTTAAAGATAATCTTACATATGATACACCACCTGTCAGAATATCTGACAAGAATAAAAAAAAGCTAAGGGACAAGGCAATTCCACTCGTAAAGGTCATTTTGAGCGAAATAAGAGAAGAAGATGCTACATGGGAACTAGAAACTAAGATGAAAAAGTCTCATCCCTATTTGTTTTATTGAAGAGTGTAAATCTTGAGGACGAAATTTTTTTAGGGGAGTAGAGTTGTAACACCCCTATTTTTATTTTAATTCATTATAGAAAATTTTATATTAAAATCTTGATAGAATTTGATCATAGACCTTTAGAATTTTTCGATCAGTATATTATTTCAGAATTTATAAATAAAATAAAATTTAATTATTTAAAAAAATAAAAAATTTCTTTTTGCACCCCCTAAATTACTATTCGCACCCCCATAATTCTTAGCCACCTTTACGAGAAATTTTATTATGCAATTTTGAAATTTTTAATTCTTGCACAGTAATCAAATATTAAAATATTCAAATGTATAATAAAACTTATGCTATAAATAGAGGGGCGAGACACCGAGGAAATCACACAAATTTTGAAAACTTAGTAATGTTGGGAGCAGAATACTAAGTGAAGAGAGGAAGATATTTTTTAAAGGAAAGAGGTTCTGCGAAAATCCTGAGATAATAATAAATTTATTTTATATTCTTTTTATGATTATGAATATTATTTTTATATCACTTAAATATCTATTATTGTGCTAGACTAAGGTAAATACTATTTAAATAGTAATTACCTTTTACTATTTATTATTTACCTTTTTACCGTTTACTATTTACTATTTACTATTCATTATTTACTATTTACTATTCACTACTTACTAGATACTTTTTACTATTTACTATTTACTATTCATTATTTACCGCTTACCATTCAAAATTTACTATTTACCAGTTACTATTTACTATTCAATTTTTTTCTAATTACTATTTATCTGGTAATTCTTATAGAATAAAATTTACTAATAATTATTCTGAATCGAAAAATCTTAATAATGATATATTATTTATTGTATTATTCTAAAGAAAAATAAGAAGTGGAGTTTTTATGAAATAATCTTATACCTTATAGCTATACTAAAATGAAATTGGTATGTTTTAGAACTGAGAGACAAGGTGCGCGCGGACTTTCCAAAACGAATCAAGATACAAAAGGTAGGGGGAGTAAGATAAGAATATAAGATGGGAAGACATGACAATAATGGGAGGAGTCCTCTACTCTTTTGAACTATGAACAATTATTATATTTTAAAGTAATACTTATTATCATTTTAAGTAAATAAATAAATAAAATTTATTTAAAAGTTTAAAATATTTGGATGAATCATATTGATTAACCTAACATAGAGTTAAAAATATTTGGATGACTTATTAACCTAACATACTGTATCATTAAGATTTAGACTGTTACAGACTTATATGAACTGAGTTATACCTTTGTGCTGATTGAACTATAATGGACCCATATGACCATTGGACTATTTTGGACTTGATATGAATCAACTAACATCATGACTGGACTACTACGACTTAACATGAACTTTAATAATTAAGACACCTTGAATAAATTGTGTAGAATTTGTATAATGATTGTGTTATTTTATTTTATTGATTTGTGAATGATTATTCTGTGTTGTTATGGAGAATGAACATATAGCAAGCATGACGAAGAGCTAAAACTCAATAAGAATTTACTTATCTCTTACCTCTTTATTATTTATTTATTTATTTATTTATTTTTATTCAAATTACTCTTAAGAAATTTTTTAGTTTTTAATGAAACTACATAAATTTTTGGAAATCTCTTTTATATTTTTAAAAAATATATTTACTAAAATTAAGATTTCTAGTTAGTTTATCAAAAAGAAAAAAAGAAAAATTATTTTATAAAAATAATTTTTTTATACATATATATAAAGACATTTAAATCTTACATGAAAAGAAAATCTTTCACTAATATTTTACTTGAAACTCTTAAAAAAAATATAACAACAAGAATTTTATTTTCAAAAATGTATAAAAATATCATACAAAATTTTCAAGTACTATGATTTAAAAGATTGATAATTCCAAATTCGAGTTTTTAGTAATTGATTTTGAATTGACCTATAAATTTTCTAAGGAAGGTTGCGAAATATATTTAAAGTTTTGAAACCCAAATTATGATGAGATTTGATTTGTGATTTGAAACGGAACTGTACTAAAATTTTATATGTATGATAGAACTTATTTAAGAATTTGAAAAAGTACAGTTTACTGGGGTGACTATGTCACGATTCGTAGGCCTCGATAATGTAATCGACTTTCTAAAAGTCTTAACCAATTCAATACGTGAGTAGTTCATGCACCATGAATAGTCTCAAAAGAAAATATGTGAAATTACCTGGGAATGAATTATAGAAACCGAGGATACATTAGAGCAGGTTCAATTACGAGCTTTGGGATAAGAAGGTGTGAAAGGGGACCTAGGGTCACTCCCTAGTGTCGAGTACTTTCACAACAAACTTTCTCAGTTTGACTAGTCTCTAAGTGTTTCCATGTCAGTAGAGTTGTTCTTTTGCATTGAGGCATTTATATTATCCGGATTTTAAAGAATAATGTCAACTCCTAATTTGCACAGTGCAAAATAAAAATTTTAAAGGACCCACATACATTGATAAAATGAATCATGGATTAAGAACATCAAACTGCATCTCATATGCATTCATAATTATTTGTGCGTATGATTGTGATTGATAGTATAAATATTGTATTTGTGAAAATCCTTTGTTGTTTATGCCTCTTTCTTTCAATCTATTCTATTCTATTTCTCACTCCTTTCTCCGTGTTTTTGTTTCATATGTTTTAATTGATGGTTCATATAGAGGGAAGGATCGAAGAATCCAGGCAGTAAATATAAGTACGTTCTAGAAAGGGAGCTCGGTATGAATACTATGGTCCAATGAATAAATAATGTCATTAAGTAACTACTCTTGGGCCATGAAGTTTCCTCTCTTTCTAATAATGTTTAATATTTATTTTTCTTCGGATTAATGTAAAATTACCTTATAAGTTTTTAATGATATTCATGAGGTATTTTAGAAATATTGTATGTAATTGATTCTAATAGTTTCTTTTTTAACCATCATATTTTTAGTAAGAAAATATAGTGAAAAAAATTACAAACTCTTTTTAGAATTTATTGATATGTAACAGAGGGCGTTACATTTGGTAGACGACCTATAGCTTGCTGAGGCCGATTTGGCAGAGGCTTAGTTGGGACAGGAGCTTGTTGAGTCGAAGCTGGCCAATGCCGAAGATACGTGTGCCAACCTTGGGAGGCGTTTGGGTTCAGTGGAGGAGGCATACGGCTTAGTGTGCATGATAAAGAAAAGCTTAAAGAAAAGCTGAAGAGGGCTGAGGGTGAGCTGGAAAGGCGGAAAAAGGAGGAAGCGACCCACTTATGTTCTTTGGAGGAGTAATTATTTGAGAAGTATGTGGCTGCTTTCGACCTGTGCCAGCAATAAATTCAGGTATTAAATCCTTTGGTGGACCTCAACTTGGAGGGGATTGGGCCATTTTGAGTCATAGTGGATGGTGAAATTGTCGACTTTTCCGACTCCAAGGACAAGGAGGAGGTGATCACCGAGGATGTTCCTAAAGTCGGTGCTATCGTAGGATCGATAATGGGTGAGGAGGTGGTCAATGTTGCTATGCCTCTGCAGTCAGCTCCACTAAATCCCCAAGGCGGGGTGTCTCAAAGCGAGGCAGAGGGCGAGGAGACACCCTAGGGTGAGACTCCAAGCACCCATGTCATTCCCTGATGTGTTGAGTACTTTTATTTTTTCCTTTAAAGAACTATTGTAATGAACTTTCTTTTATGAGTAGAACTGTATTTTCTTCCTAGTGCATCGTAGTGTGTTTCTTTTATGATTGATTGTGTGAATATGCTATGTTAAATGTGTCCTAGGTCTTCTCAGAATTGTATTCATGTTTCTGAGGGGCGCTCCCTTCTCGTATTGCCGAGGGGCATTCCTCGCTCGGACTTTTTCGCACTTAAACATAATTTTAAGTTTCAAATTGTATTGCCGAGGGGCGTTCCTCGCTCAGACTTTTCACACTTAAACGTAATTTTAAGTTTCAAATCATATTACCGAGGGGCGTTCCTCGCTCGGTGTAACATCCTAAAATTAGGATTTAATTGGCAAAGTAAGATAAAAAGGGAATTAAATTAAAATTTAGAGATTAATTGAACAAATGCGAAAATGATGAACGCATCCCTAAATCATTTAAATTGATTTTTCTTCTCCTTTTTCATTTCATTCCTTCGTAGGCAACAGAGGAGCTCACTCTTCTTCTCCTTCTTCATCTCTTCTAAATTGGCACCATCATCTTTTTTCTTTTTCAATTTTCTCTTGAATTCATCTAATTAAAGTGAAATTCAAGCTTCTTCTCCTTTCCCTTTTCACGTGGCAGCTTGAGTTTGAAGGGGGAGGGCTCCAATTTCTCCAATTTAAGGTAAATTGATGAGCTCTTACCATGGATTTTGATATATCATAGCTTTCATCTTTTAATTCTTGTAATTTTATGGATTTTAAAGCATTTAGAAACTATTGAGATAGTGGACAACTTGGGGTTTCTAAAGAACATTGAGTTTTCATGAAAAGGTGGTATAAAATAACTTCTAGATTGCTAATTTTATAAGGTTACACCTTAATAATTGTCGCTTCAATGAAATAAGGTAGTTTCGGAGGGTTTCAGAGTGATTCAGAACTTGAAGCTTGGTTCGGAGGTGAGTTTCGAAGTTGGCGTCTTGGTTCGGTGAGTCGTAACTTACCGAAATAGCTATAATCTAATTATTTCTAACTTGAACCAATAATTGTGAATTTTAGGAAGTTGTTTGATTTTGAGAAATCGAGATCGGAGCTTATGATTAGCATTTAGTGAGTGTTCGATAGCTTGAGGAGCTTCTGGAATTCTCTATTCCAGGTAGGGGAGCTTTAGATTTTAAATATATAGTTTATGGATAGGTTCAGGGTTATATTGTCATGTTATGTGTTATATACAGTGAATTATGATGAATTGATATTCTTAATTGTGAGTTACTATTGAAATACCCCGATTATATGGTATCTGAGAGATACTTAATTATTATGATGCTTTCCGTCCATGTTAATATGATTTTAATTGCATGAGATGTAATTAGAACATTGATGATAATGAGTTGATGATTGAGTTTAGCATGAGGTGCTTGTGTTTGTGAGATGTATGCATTGATTGATAGTTCTTATACATGAGATGTAGTAGGAGACTTTATTGAAAATGTGAATTATATGCATGAGATGCAAATTGATAAATGCTGAGAGCATATAGCGTGAGACGCTTAATGATTGAAATGAAATCAATGAATTGATGATGTTAATATGCATGAGATACTATAAAAGACCTTGAGTGGGACTCAGGGCTGGCCCCTAACACTGTCATTGCCGCTGAGAGTGACTGTGTTACATGAGAGGGTAAATGGTTTGGTACCAGTAAAACGGCCGGATTAGCTGAGAGCTGGATATATGGCAGAGAGCTAGTGTTGCAACACAAAATTTAATAATGAATAATTGGATCCAATTGAATGAGTAATGTATGTACACAAATGTATGTAATTGAGAACAACATGATGATATGACATTGTGTTGAGATATTGTGAATAACTTGATTATGATAACTATGTGAATCATGATAAGAATATATGATGTGGGTGAACAATATTGAATGGTAGTATATATTATTGTTTGGTTGTGATATCTCCTTGTATGATAGAGGATTGGATATTTGATTTAGTTCAGTAACTGTCATTTAACATGCATATTGCTCACCCCTATTTGTGGTTATCTTTACAGTGGATTTAGGACGAGACGGAGGTATACGAGAAGTCATTCAGTTTGAGCATGGAGTATTATGCATATGTACTTTATACATGATGTATATAGTGATTTTATAGTTGCCTTGGCCGGCTCCTGTGCATACCTATTTCGTTATGTGTATATGTATGCATATATAAGAATGCTTAGTGGATTAGGTAACTGATAGCTTCACTTGGAAGCTTAGAATCTTTTTTTAGCATATACATGTTGTTGTGATGGATGATGAGGTTAATTGATGATGTTCAAGAGTAGAGACCATGGATGGTCCCACCATATGCATATGAGTTTGATATATATCCAGGAATTGTGGACATGTATATGATGCTATGTTGATGCATGAAATGTCTAGGAATTGTTATGGTATGAGAAATGACATTGGTTATGCATTTAAGCCATGATTATGAGACTTTCATATGGTTTTTATGCATAAATGAGCAATTGACATAGTCAAATAGAGATTTATAAGATTTAAATGGTATAGGATAGTTTCAATAGCACCTATATGTGATTTGTGACTTGTAGAAACTGGAATGGGTCAAATTCGTTGAGAATTGACCCTTGAGTTACACAAAAATGTTCTAAAATACGCTAAATGCGTTTTTACGCACAACTCTTTTGTTGCTGGGAATTTTTTAGTGTGGCTAGTGTCTACACATCACAAATGATGTATTTTAGTTGGTGTCAAAATTTGGTAGAGTTTGGAGTTGATATGAAAGAGTTAGGATGCTTAGAAGTTGAAAAATTGGGTAAAATCTGCATAATTGCTGTTTTGAATTGATTCAAGACAGTCTTGAATCAATTTAAGGGCCACTGGAAGTGTTTGAATCGATTCACACGAGTTTTGAATCGATTCGAAGCCCCTTGGAATTGCTTGAATTGATTCATATGGGCTTGAATCGATTCAAAGCCTTATTATGGCCACTCTTATGTTGTTTTTCCAACTGCTGCATTTCCTTTACTTTTTTGGCCCGTTTGGGCATCTTAATGACATTTTTGGCCTCGGACTTCTTCATGAAAGTTGTAGATAATTATGTCATGGATGTGCAAAAATTGGTCTTACCTTAATTTTAGTTTTCTAACTCTTATTAGGCGTAAAACACCGGACCCACTGCGTTGTAAAACTCAAATTTAAGAGGGTTTTGAACCCAACTTCTTATGGTTGTGAAACTAGGACTAATAGGTGATATTTGTGACATATTCCACTATTTTTAAGATTGAAAATGAACTTTTCTCATATGTCCTAATGTTGAAATTTGTCAATCCCTGTTAAACCCTAATTTGCACCTGTTTGGAACCTAATTGATGTATATTGAGTCTTGGGTGGTTTCCTTCACTTCTTTGTGCAAATTTTAAATTATTTGGGCTTGTGAAACCCACCAAATCACCACTTATGACTGATATTGAGTTGTATGGTCCCTAAACCCTTGTTCCGATTCTGGATTGAATTGTGAAAAATTTCTTTGGGTTTTCGGGCTTATCTTTATTAAGTTAAGATGTTTTACTCAGACTTTTCGTACTTAAACGTAATTTTAAGTTTCAAATCATATTGCCGATGGGCGTTCCTCGCTTGGACTTTTTTTCACTTAAATGTAATTTTAAGTTTCAGATCGTATTGCTAAGGGGCGTTCCTCGCTCAGACTTTTTCACACTTAAACATAATTTTAAGTTTCATATCGTATTGTCGAGGGGCGTTCCTCGCTCGGACTTTTCACACTTAAATGTAATTTTAAATTTCATATCATATTGTCGAGGGGCGTTCCTCGCTTGTACTTTTTCACACTTAAACGTAATTTTAAGTTTCAAATCGTATTGCCGAGGGGCGTTCCTCGCTCGTACTTTTTCACACTTAAACGTAATTTTAAATTTCAGATCGTATTACCGAGGGGCCTTCCTCGCTCGGACTTTTTTGTACTTAAATGTAATTTTAAGTTTCAAATCATATTACCGAGGGGTGTTCCACGTCCTTGGAATTTCCTTTCCTTATAGTTCTTCTAGTCGGTAAGTGTTTTTACCGATAGCTTCCTTGACCCGGTATGGGCTATCCCAGATGGCAATGAATTTTCCGTCTTATCATGGCCTTCAATTTTTGTCTGTGATACGTAAGACTAAATCTCCTCTTTGGAACGGTCGGGGTCGGAGTAAAGAGTTCCAATGCTGGGCGAATTTCTGCTTGGCTGCTTAGCTGCTTGGATCTTAACATATGTAACATCTCGCTCTTCCAAGCTAAGGTCCAAGTCTTTGCACCTTCCTTCGTTACTTGCGTCTTTATCGTAGGCGAGACGTTGGAGAGATGGTTCCCCTAGCTCGACCGGTATCATGGCGTCAGCTCCGTACGTGAGTCAGAACGGGGTCTCGTAGGTTGTTAAGTGTGAAGTCGTGTGATATGCCCATAAAGCTCTGGGCAACTCTTCCTCCCACCTTTCTTTGGCTTGTCCTAGTCGCTTTTTGAGCTCTTGGAGAATTACCTTGTTGGCTACTTCGGCTTGGCCATTGGTTTGCGGGTGTTCCACTAAGGAGAATTTTCACTTAATGCCCAGGTACTCACAGAATTCAACAAAGCCTTTGTCTGTGATTCTGCAAACAGTAGGCCATTATCTGAGATGATTGTGTAAGGGAGTCTGTGTTAACAGATTATGTGCTTCCAAGTAAAAGTTTATACCTTAGCTGTGGTGATGGTTGAAAGGGGCTCTACCTTGATCCATTTGGTAAAGATATCAATTGCCTCAATGTAGGGACAATGCTCTCGATGACAGTTATGGTGGAATTGACCTTCTTCGTGTTGGCTATCCTGGACAGCTCATCGATGTGAATGTTTTCCTTACATTGTGCATGCTTGAAATTCATCTGCTTAAATTTCTCTTTTAGTTTATTCACCATTTCTAAGTATTGTTGTAGTAATGGCTCATTGGCTTGGTTCTCACCAAAAACTTGGGAATTCATAAGTTGTGAGTCATTGTAGAGTGTGACTGCCTTTTCTCTAATATCCATAGTTGCGGTCCGGCTAGACAAACTTCATGCTTTACTTAGTTATTAAAGGTCTTGAAATCAAACCTCAAGAAAATCTGAAGGTGACTCTATCATCATTTTCCACTACCACATTGACTCTACATCCTTTGTTGTTTGATGACTTATCCACGGATATCGTCTAATAAAAACGCTTATCCTCAGGGTTTTCATTAGTCAATTCAGTAATGAAATCAACTAAGACTTGAGAATTGATAACACTTTGGGGTTCATAAGTAATATCAAACTTAGACAGTTCGATGGCCAATTTAATCATCTTTCTAACCAGATCAGGCTTGAATAACATCATCCGTAATGGTAGATCAGTCCATACCACTATGAGATGGGCATGGAAGTATAGTCTTAACCATCAGGATACCCAAATAACTTTTAAGGTAGCTTTCTCAATCTTTTGATACCGAAGCTTTGCACCTTAGAGCGACTTTCTGGTAAAGTACACAGAACATTGTCCCTTCAGCATTTCTTTTACTAAGACTACTCCAAGGGCCTTATTTGAAATAGATAAATAAATAATTAGTTGTTCACCAGAGTCAGGCTTTACCAAAATGGACGGTCTAGCCAGAACATCCTTCAGGCCTTGGAACACGGTCTCTTGTTCCTCTCCCTACTTATACTTTTTGCTTTTCTTTAGGATCTTGTAGAGGGGAAGGGACCAGTGTGCCATTTTTGGCATGAACCTGGCAAGGCAGCGATCTTACCGTTCAAATGTTAGATCTATGAGGTTTTTGGGACTCTATAACTCTTGGATCACTTTGCACTTATCTCGGTTGGCTTTTATTCCTTGTTGGGTCAGCATGAAACTGTGGAATCTGCCTTCTAGTACGATAAAGATACACTTGAAGGGATTGAGGCACATATCATATTGCTTCAACTGCTTAAATTCTTTTCCTAAGATTTCCTATATAATCACTTCCTACCATGTCTTGGCAATAATATCGTCTAGATACACCTCTCCCAGTTTAGTGTGCATGCCTTCAAAGACTTGGTTGATCATGCGCTAGTAGGTAGCTCCCACACTCTTTAGACTGAAGGACATGACAATGTAACAGAAAACACCCTAGTTGTTGGTAAACACAGTCTTCCCTTGATCCTCATCCCATATTGGGATTTGATCATAGCTAGAGTATACATCAATAAAGGACAAAAACTAATACACAGATGAATCATTTATCATCCAATCAATGCTAAGAAGGAGGTAGAGGTCCTTGGGGCAACATCAGTTTAAATTGACGTAATCGGTGTACACCCGTCACTTGTCATTAGACTGTTGAACCATGATGACGTTGGACAACCAAAAAGAATACCAAATTTCTCTTATGAAACTAGCCTTAAAAAGTTCTTCGGTGTGCTCATGAGCAGCCTTTTCTTCTACGCGAATGAATTTTCTACACTGCTAACTTATGGTAGCAAAAGTTGGGACCGATACTGGGCATGTTAGCCACAGTCCATGTAAATAGTCCTTTAAACTCCCAACGAAGCTCTACCAGCCTATTCTTCATATTGTCATCAAGCTCTTCATTGATGTGTGTGACCTTGTCAACATCTCCAAGCACAAATAGCTTTGGAACCTCCCCCAGTGTAGGCTTCAAATAGTTAAAAGGGTCAATCTTCAACTCTTCCTTGGGATCCAAGTCATTGAGGTTGAATGATCCTGTCGATGTCCTCCATCGCCCAACTTTCTTTTCTTGTATGACACCTCCTCCTTCACCATGTTCAAACTTAAGTTATAACAATACCAGGCCATCTCTTGTTCACCACGGACAGAGGAAACTTGATTACCCTTGTCAATAAATTTGATGAGGTGAGGGGTAGACACTATGGCTTCTATAGTGTTTAAGGTAGGAAGACCAATGATGTCATTGTAAGGTGACTTGACATTAACCATAATGATCCGTGTCTTTACTGTTTTCACAACAAGCTCACCATTAAAAGTGATGCAAGTGTCTAGATACCCCTTGATGGGCTACTTGGCTCTGTTAAAGGCTTTTAAGTCCAACGTGTAAGATTGCATACTCATATTGATTAGACCCATTTTCTTGAAGCAATCATAGAAGATTACATCATAAAAGCTACCTTGGTCCATCAAAATTCACTTAACATTCATCTGAGCGATTACTGCCACAATGAATACGGTATCATCTTCACCTAGAATAGTGGGGTCAAAGTCTTCATTAAAGGAAATCATAGATGTCTTAACATTGTCCCTAAAGGGTGGTTATCTTGTTTCTTATTTTGAATCAACATAATCAAGTGGAGATGATTTTTCCTAACAGTATTAGACACATTGCCTCAAGTAAATCCTTTAAGTATCATTTCAAAAGTCTCACATTGGCTTTAGGTAGTGGTGAAAAGACATTGTCTACCTCCTAGATTACCTCCACCAACTGGGACTTATACTTTTCGATCATAATGAATCTCTTTGGACCTAATGCATTATCACTATCTAGGGATTGAAACCTCCTACATTTCTCAAACTGGTCTGGTTCATTCTAAGACTTGCTTTAAGGAGGTACTGCTTCAGCTTGCCCTCCCTAATAAGGACCTCAATTGTGTCTTTAAGCTACTTGCACATTTCACCTGTTATGACCAACTTACTCATGGAAGTCATAATATTCTCGTGGATTGCCAAGCCTCTTTACAAATGCTAGTTTTCTGATGTTATAAATAGAAAATGATTGCCAACTGATCTTGCGTAGAATCTAGGCTGGTCTAGTGTTCAAGGAAGCATAATGATTAAAATTGAACACCTTTTTCCTCCTGCTACCAGGGTTAGGAATCCATGCCTCTCCCTTTCTAAGGTGTCCTTTTGAACTTTAGTCTCTCCTTCTTCTTTTCTTTATCTAGCAGGGCTGGGGTCGGTGTAGGGGAGTATTTAGCCGATATGGCCTCCAAGTACATCTTAATACCGACATACTTGATGCCTTCTTATGAAATTCCTCAAGGGTATATGGGGGGGTCCCTTTGCCAAGGAAAGGGAAAATATAGACTTTGGTTAAAGTGCTTCGATAATAATGTGAAGCTGAATAACTTTTGTCAAACCAGGCACCATAGGGGTCTCTTTGTAAAATATCTTCAAGAAGTCTTTCAAGGACTCATTCTTACACTACTTTATTTGAGCCGGGGTATGGGAGGTCTTTGGTACATCCCTATAGATGATGAAATGATTGTCGAAAGCTTCAGCCATATCAATCCAAGAGTCTATGGAACCAAAACAAATGCCTTTAAACTAGCTAAGGACTTCGTCGGTGAAGGTTTTAGGGAAAATTCGTCACATGACATCGGATTCGACGCCTAGAAACATAGCCTTGCATGTATATGCATCAAGGTGCTTTCCATGGTCAGTCTCTTTGGAATACTTTCCCATTGATATTAACTAGGTTGTTAGCGGTTGCTTGGGAATAGGAATTCTCATCAATCATTGAGAGAAAGGTGCATTCAATATGTACCCGATTAAGGTGTCAACGGCCTGGGGATTCCTCCTTCAAGAAAAACTACGATCATCCTAGTAATGAGACTGACAGTCACCTCATGGTGAGATGCCTTTAGCCAAGGTTGATATTAAATCGTGGCTTGCTGCTTTGGTTAAGTGTGTTCCCTCCTTAATTTAGCCAACCCTGCCTTGAGTTGATGAATAACCTTATCACGAGGGTCTGAGGGTGGTACCATGGCTACATACCTGTCACTTTGTTAAGCAGATGCCAGAGTGTTAATGAATTTGACGTCATAAGCCAGATGTCGAGGCTCCAAATGTGAACACATCTTTGATGTGGCCATTAAGGGTTCCAAGAACTTGGCTAGCCGAGTCCATGATGAGAACTTGATTGCGAATCATGGGAATACCTTTAATGGATCCCACAAGGCATGCCAATGAACTATCTAGCATAGGGATAACTCTTCCGGTGTCAGCACCAGTCTTGATTTGCTCTTATATGTTACACTAGTCTAGTAGAGATTCAGTATTATCTCTTCTAGTCCAGTAGGGAATCAAGAATCTTTGTGTCCAATCTCCGATTATCACATCAATCTAATTCATTGAAGGGGGAAAGGTTGTTACTTATAAGGACACTCTAACGCTCAAGTTAGTTCAGATATTCAATATCAAAGCTTAAGCATAAGTTAGAGAAAGTAACATACCTTGGTAGGTCACAAATAAGTAGTATTTATAGAACAGGGTGACAGTTGAGTCCTATGTGGCGTTGTGTTAGTATACATTTGAGAATCACAGGAAAAGCTGACACATACATAGACATTCTTGACACTCTCTACAGGTTAGTTACCGGTGTACCCCCAGTAGATCTGTCAGGCTCACTATAACACTGGTCTACAAGGACACCGGTAATGGGATAAAGGCTCTATTGGGGTCTTTCGGTATCATTATGAGTTTTGTATGGGTGTATCCTCATAGTTTTAAACATGATACGATGTCGAAATCTCTAGGTCAGTTTGCGGCCCAAATCAGGAATCATGTAAAATAAAATTATGTTCCTTAGTGTTGTATAATTCATTTATAACTGAAAAAGAATGTCTATCTTGATTTATATATATATATATATATATATATAATAGTCTAGAAAATCCATCCTAATGATGTTATACACATGAACTCGCAGTCCCACAAATGGACCTACCCTTGTTGTTCTGAGTTAAGGGAGCCTATTTGTTCTCATTGATGATGTTGACTAGGGATGAGAGAAGGCCAGGTCGTCTGTCAGAGGCCTATGACCTAGCCTAGTTTCAATTAGCCTATTTAATATAAAGATTAGGTCAAAGCAATTTCAAAAAACCTATTTAATTAAATAGGTCGGGTCTAGACTTTTGGAAAAAGACTCTTTAACTTGCAAAAAAAGGTTTTTAAAACTCTTATATATAATTTTATAAAGAAATATAATTTTAATATATTCTAATTTATAAATACACATGATACTTTTTATGAATTATAGTTTATAAATTTTAAATATGTTAAAATCATCTTTAATGTGTAAAAATAATAATTAAATGTATATTATATGTAGGTTGTTAGCATGTTAGAAATATATTGATTCATCTAAAATAGACCAATTAATTTATTTAATATATTTAATGGTCTTTTATTGACAATAATTTAAATTGGGCTTTTGTATAAACTATCAAGCTAAATTAAACTTTAAACACCTAAAAATATTATTTATATTAGGTTATAAGATAAATTTAAACCTCAAAATTAAATTGCTGTAAAGCCTAGCTTACCTAGCCTATCCTCACCCCCTAATGTTTACTTTGTTGTTAAAAGTGGTTATGAAAAGATAATAAGAAAAAGAAAAAAGAATAACAAAGATAATGATATTAGAGTATCATAAAAAAAATATTAGAGCAAAATTTTAAATATAAAATATTAAATTGACAAAAATAAAACTTAAATATTAGACTAGCAGTTAAAATAAACACATGGCTAAATATATTCATTGGTCCCTTATCTTTTGTACACTACAACTAGGCTATATGTCATTTTCATGATATAATTGGTAATATCTATATATAAAGGTTATGTTTCAATATCTTTTAAAAGGCTATTTAATTATATTATTATTAATAAAATATTTAAAAATATATTTAATCATTATATGTTTAATAATAATATATTGTTAAATAGTTTTTTAAATATTTTATTAATAATAATTAAATTAAATATAAATTTAATAATACTTTTAAAATATAATTAAATTCATTTTTAAATATATTATTATTGAATACATTGTTAAATATTTTATGATCCAGTCTCGATACCGGCTTGCGGGCAGAAAGATTATTCGACCTAAAAGCCGTTATGCAAGATTGACCTCGCACAAGTTATTGGAATTTGATATCGATTCATAATATCACGAATGAGACTCATGACTTCACACTGACATGAGCCATTCTCTTAAATACCGAAAGGTCATAGTTGACTTATGCAATCGCCTGTTGAGGAAGTAACCTGCAAAGTGACTAATGGAAGGGTACAACCGGTAGGAAGTGTCACTGTTGCGTGTTAGCTTTTTTGTAAATGATCATAATCACGCTGACATTTCGTACGGTAAACTCACCTACCCGAAACGACTCTTGCACTACGCTATGGAATAAAAACTTATAAATTAGCAAAAGAAAGGTAAAATATTCGTACTACAAACTTACACTCAAGCTTTCTTATTTTCTCTAGATATCCTATTGGTTTAAGCGTTGGAGTGTCCTTGCAAGTGACACCCTCTTTCTCCCCACAACGCGTGAGGTTAATACTTTCCCACTAGAACAAGAGATATAGTACCGGATCTCAACTGGACAGGTGTAAAACATACGCAAATAAGCATCGTTTGAGGGCTGGTTGCCAAGCCGGATCTTGTACCCTGTCTCAAACCAGTTCATTTTATTAACAACAATATAATTAAATATACTTTTAAATATTTTAATAATATAAATAAATGTATTTTAAATATATAATTATATTATAATATTTATTATTTAAATAATATTTTTAAAAAATATTTGATCAATATATTATTAAAAATATTTAAAAGTATATATAGTTATATTATTAACAAATATTTTAAAGAATATTTAATTATAATAATATTATTAAAATATTTAAAAGTATATTAAATAATAGTATATTTATAATATATTATAATTAATAATATAATTAATATATTTAATACTAATATATATGTATTATAATGAATAATATTATTAGTATATTTAATATTAATATATATATGTATTATAATTAATAATTTTAAAAATTATTGAAAGGTAGCCTTTATATATAAATATTACCAATCATACAGTAGGGATGTCAAAGCGGATTGAGCCCTACGGACTGACCCGCCAACCCGCCTAAAACGGGGAAGGGCGAGTTGAATAATTTTATTCCGCGGTGGGTTCAAAATTAGCCCGCCCTGCCTCATATTTTTGTAGGTTTTTTGGTGGGGCAGGTTGACCTGACGGGTTATATGATATTTTATTTTAAAAATAATAATATAATATTAATAATATCTTATAAAAAAATTTCTAATTTTTGCATAGCATATCACTTTGATTGGTGTTTGAGTTTGAATTATTAATATAATTATGTTCAAATTTTTTTATTTTAATTGTATGCTACTTTGTTTTTTTAATTTAATTGATTTTTTCTTATTAAAAATAATAAGTTAATTGATTTCTATTAATTTATATTTTAAGCGAACCAACCAACCATTTATATTTTTACAATATATTATAGTTAAAAATATAATTAATATATTTAATACTAATATATATGTATTATAATTAATAATTTTAAAAGATATTAAAAGGTAACCTTTATATATGAATATTACCAATTATACCTAGGGATGTCAAAGCGGGTTGAGCCCGACGGACTGACCCGCCAACCCGCCTAAAATGGGGAGGGGCGAGTTAACTAATTTTATTCCACGGTGGGTTCAAAATTAGCCCGCCCCGCCCTGTATTTTTGCAGATTTTTGGCAGGGTTGGCGCGGGTTGGCCTGACGAGTTATATGATATTTTATTTTAAAAAATAATAATATAATATTAATAATATCTTATAAAAAAATTTAATTTTTGCATAACATATCACTTTGATTGGTGTTTGAGTTTGAATTATTAATATTATTATGTTCAAATTTTTTATTTTAATTGTATACTACTTTGTTTTTTAATATAATTGACTTTTTCTTATTAAAAATAATAAGTTAATTGATTTTATTAATTTCTATTAATTTATATTTTTAATCGGACCAACCATTAACCAACCTCCCATTAATTTTTTTTAAATACTAAAAATAATTTTAATTTTCAAAGGTTGGCAGGCTAACTCGCCCCGCCCCGTCATCACAACGGGATGAGCCAAAATTTTCAACCCGCCTCCGTTAGGGGCCAAACCCGTCCCGCCCCGTATTTTGGCGGGTTGATGGTATGGCGGGGCGAGACAGGCGGGTAACCCGCATTGACATCCCTAATTTATACCATAAAAATGACATGTAGCCTAATGGTAATGGATGAGTCTAACTCTTACGAAGGGTCAATTTTTTTAATTTCAAATTTAATCATCATCCAATCAAAATCTGACATATGATATTATAATTAATGTATGATTGTCATATGAAGCCACAAATTATGGCAACATAGAAGGTAAAGAATTGTGGGTTGTTTCCTTGGTGCAAATGTTATTAGATATAATTCTTTCTATTATTTTACCAGTGTTTTATATTTTCACATAAAATAAAAAGTTATATAGATTTTTGATAATTAAATATATAATAATTGATCTGTCCTTTACGGGGGGTATAAAGTTATGATCCTGAGACAGCTCAATCTGATACAAAGTGATGTGCATAAATGTTCAGATGTGGAGTGTCTTCGTATGATGAGGCAGAGTCTGAACCATACTGGGGCGGAGTGTAACTCGCTCTACGGTGACGTTGTAGTCCGCCTGGAATTGCCTCCTATGCTTTGACACGGAGTGCAGTATACACTGGGCGATGTCCCAGTCCGCCTGGAGAAGTCTTCTCAGCCTTGACCCGATTGGGGGTGGTACCTGCAATCGTTCTCCGACGCTCAAGTCAGTATTTCAGAATACTTTAAGACTTAGAAAGACAATCAGAGAGAATTATGCAAGTAAGAGAGAGAGTAAGGTTCAGAAATGGGGGAAAAAGCCCCTGTATACCTTTTTGCTGAGGTTTATATACCTGTTACTGGTGCTGCATTATTGGTAGGGCCCGTTCCTTGTTTTCTAGCATAAAGCAAGAAAGACAGTGGGTCCCTGTGTCGTTCACGAGCACCGTTATTGTAGTAGGTATTTCCACTTACTTGGGAAGCGTGAATGCTTTATTATTTTATTGTTATTTCCCTTTATGCGTGACAGCGTGATTCCCATTATTAACCTCTCAAGACAGAGTCAATCTCGTACCGGGGTTGTGAGTATGGGTTCGCTACGCAGTATGGGAAGTTCAATATTCCGTCTGTGTTGAGCCTATGGCTTGGCGGAGTAATATGCATTCTGGCGGCGTTACCTGCCTAGGCGGGGTTACTTCCCTTGGCGGAGTAACTTGCCTTGGCGGAGTAACTTGCCTTGGCAGAGTTATGACCCTTGGCATGGTAACATGCCTAGGCGGAGTATCGTGCCTTGGCGGAGTTACTTGCCCTTGGCAGGGTAACATGCCTAGGTGGAGTATCGTGCCTTGGCGGAGTTACTTGCCCTGGTCGTATGTATTCCGTATAGAAACAATTATAATATATTTGAAGCGTACTTCTCTTGTTCGAAATGCTGATCTGGCAAAGTATTAAAACCATGCTCTTGGGGGCCGGTGTTGGGACCGGATCATATGCCCCCTAGCTTGTTATAGTGACTGGCGGAGTCACTTTAATGAGCTATGACACTTAAGTTTAGCTTTTGTAGGCATGGGTTTAGGCGGCATTTGCTAGTTCAGGATTTGTGGGCAAGTGTTTTCATGCATTTATTGGCTTGTCATTACTTGCCACGCCTGTCATTAATGCGCCTCGAAACCATGTTTTTTATTCTTCAGCCTTCCATTGCCACGTATGCCCTCGTAACGATTGCCATTCCAATGATGGGACATAAGTGCGCGTGATGGCAATTGAGAAACGTTTTCGAGGTTATTACCGTGGGCCTTGAATTTTGAAAACGCGGCCCATGAAATATCTGCCCTTAGATATATCTATTGGTTTCAGCAAAAAAGGAACCGTCAGTGAGACTAATCCAACGGTTGTAAACGCATGTTTGAATTTTAGAACCGTTGATGAGATTTATCTAACGGCTGCAAACACATCTTCGAGATTTTTGAGAATGATCTTATTTCCCCCCAAGCTATGCCTATAAATAGGTAAACTCTCAGGAGGGAAATGTTTTGCTTCATCTCTCACTTCGTATTTGTTTGCTGAAAGCGTTTTTGCTACTCTCTTGCGAGTTTATTGGTGTTGGAGTTCTTCTATACTTTCAGAAGCTTAAGGTACTCGCTTCTTCCTCTTCTTTGCTTCTTCATTTTCATTGGGTTGGTTTTATTTTTCCTTTTTGTGTGGTCGTAAAAAGGAAGATGAGAGGAAAGGGGTCAGAGTCTCGTTCTAGGGTTTCTGTTCGTCCCATGTTTTCTGACATTGAGAGTGAAGATGAGGCTTTTTATACTGGGAGGGACTCAACGTTTTACAGCAGCGTGGAGTACTTTAGTAATGCTGTACATTCGTTTGTGTCAGGAGGTGTTTCCCATACACAAGTGCTGACAATGGCAGAGTGTCAAAATGTCGTGTTGCATGGACTGGACTGGGAGAAGACGCTTGAGATTGACCCCTACTGTTGGGTTGAGGAAGATGTTAAGGGTACTTCCTCTCGCCATGCAACAACTAGTGGCGGTGTAGTGGAGTTCTCTGTGCCTATCTGGAAAGATGAACGGTATGAAGATAGGTTCATTGTTCGCTCTCCTAAGACGTTCGAAAGGATTTGCCATCGCCCTCAGAATAATCGTACAATATATATGTACGATATTCTGTTTACTCAGCTGGGGGTGCGTTTCCCATTGAACAAATTTCAGATGGGCGTTCTTAGGTTCTTGGACTGCGCCCCTTCTCAGCTGCACCCTAATGGTTGGGGGATAGTTCGTAGCTTTGAGGTGATGGCTGAGCATCTGGAGTTTACGCCCACTGTGGCGTTGTTCTTTTCTTTCTGCCGCATCATGAGGAGAGTGAACGTTAAAACGGGCGGCATGGGCTTTGTAACCCTTCGGGCGGAGCCTAAGATTTTAAACTTCAAGGCGTTCGCCGATTCTGCCAAGGAAGGCGGACTTCACTTCAGGATGAGTTTTGTGAAGGTGTCCGTTAGGAAGGACAAGCCCGTCTTCTGGTGGAGTAAAGAGGGAGTTGACAAATTCCCAGTAGCTTGGACTCATGAGCACTTCCTCTTGACTAAGCGAGCGTATGAAGTCGAGGAGAGTGCTCTATCTGCTGTATCTGTGGAAGTACTCCGGGCGTTGAAGGAGTACAACTCCGTCCACAAGCTGATTCTGTGTCGAAGGCTGCTTGGGCGGGATGCCCCGGGATACTTGAGTAATATTTCATTATTAACTATTCCAATGTTGAGTGAATATTGTTTCTATTCTTCCCTGCCTCTTCTAACTGTGCTCATATATGTTATTTTGCAGGAGAGATTGCTGAATTCCCTGGGATAGAACGCATCAAGCAAATTCGCATGAGCTGCAGGGAGATTGATGCAGAGAACAATGTGCAGCCTAGGAGGAGTTTGGCTGCTGCATTGACTAAGACTCTTCCCTTTCCTGTATCCACTAATATAATAAATTTTGAAGGTGGTGCAGGGTCCTCAACAGCTGCTGTTGAGAGGCGTTCTAAGAAACGCCAAGAACCAGAAGCTGTTGAGGAGGATAAAGAGGAAATAGACCTCCAGCCCTTGCAAAGAAGGAGGACCAAAAGTAAGAAGAGGGTTGAGGAAGGAGCATCAATTGATGCTGCCATTGACTTGGAGGAGACTCCGGAAGTACCTGTTGTGGGTACTTCTGCTGCTATGGGCGGAGTTGAAGGCGCCCTTGAAGAAGGTGCTGTGGGGGAAGAAGTGGAGAGAGTTCGAACTCCAATCCATGCTGTGGAAGATGAGGCAGAGGGAGTTCAAGCTTCTCCGGGCCAAGCTGTGAGAGACGAGGCGGAGAGAGTCCAAATTTCCCCAGTCCGCCCATCTGAAGATCCCGCCTTGAGCTTAACCTCTAGAGGGGCGGCAGTTTTCTTAGTCGATGTTCCAGGGGAGCCATCTAGGCGATCCGTCTCTTTGCCCCTGGCGGGGTCTCGTATGAACCCTTATTTGTATTTCACAAATGTGGGATCCCACCAGTCAGAGAGGCGTGATCCGGACTTCATTCTCCGCCCAAACATCGACTTTGAGGAAGTTGCAGATGCCACTGCTGTTGCAAGGTGGCATCTTGCTGAAATTGATGGTTTCCTTGCTTCCGTCCCTCGTATTGCGGAAGTGGCTGCTGAAGCCAACATGTTCCAAGAATCTTTTCATGATTCTATTGAGAAGATACGCAGCTTGGAACATGATAATGAACAACTGTCGGAGGTGATCAAGGCGAAGGATAAACACCTTGACACCACCGACGCCAACATCAAGAAGCTGGAGGAGGAGCTGGCTCGGGTGAGAGCTGACAAAGCTTTGCTGGAGAAGCAAGTTTCCGGCTTAAAAGAGCAAAACACAAAGCTGGGCGAGGAGGTGAGTGGCCTGACCCAGGTGAGGGCTGACAATAATCTGCTGAAACAACAGATTTTGGACTTAATTCAGCAGAAACAAAAATTGGGCGAGGATGCAAGTGAGCTCCAGCAGAGGTTGATTTTCCTTGAACTTGATAAAGCCACTGCTGAAGATGCCTGGGTGGCGGAGTTAGACCAAGCAGCTACTGCGTACACTAACCTTGAAAAACAGGTTGAAGGGTTACAAGCTGAAAAAGCTACCTCTGATGCCGCCAATGAAAAGCTTGACAAGGAGTTACAATCCACGCTGGATGCGGCTGAGGCAGCGATTGATGATGCTTTCAGCATGGCTGTTCGTCAACTCCGTTATCGCAATCCAGGCGTTGCTCTGTCCACCACAGGCATTCATCCTTACTATGAATTCATCAATGGAGAATTGATGGTGCTTGTTCAAGGGGGTCATGCTCCTGCGCCCAGTGTTGAATATGTTTTGGCAGACTTGCCTCCCTCCCAAAGTTTAATCAAACCTGGTGAAGGTTAGGCCACCTCTGCTCAACAGGAAGGGATGTCGTTCGACCCTTGAAGACCAGCTCCTGAAACCCTTCGCAAGCTTTTGTTTTTATCAGCATTTTAATGATATCGCCTTGTTCCAGGATAGACTATGGATTTTTATTAATATTGGCAATATTCAATAAAACATATTTTCTGCAAATGTATACTTGTTCATAGAAGTAGTGTTTAAGTCCGTCGTATTTATGCCTTGTAAAATGATATTGAGAAGGCGGAATATTACTCCGTCAAGCCATAGGCTCAACACAGGCGGAATATTCATCTGAGGACTTAATGAAATATGACTAAGTATAACGAGGCGGAATAGCCTTTTTGCAATTCTGGTGAAGTAAAATTCAGTAAGGAGGCGAAGTAGCCTCTTAGGAATTTCAATGAAACAAATTCAGTAATGGGGCGGAGTAGCCTTTTTGAGAATTTAACTGAAGTAATTTCAATAATGAGGCGTAGTAACCTCTTGAGAATTTCATTGAAATGATTTTAATAGTGAGGCGTAGTAGTCTCTTAGGAATTTCAATGAAACAAATTCAGTAATGAGGCGGAGTAGCCTCTTAGGAATTTCAACGTAGTAGGAATTTCAATGGAGTTGGATTCCGTAAGAAGGCGGAATAGCCTCTTAGGAATTTAATGAAGTTGGATGTCGTAAGAAGGTGGAATAGCCTCTTAGGAATTTCCAAGGAATTGGATTCCGTAAGAAGGCGGAGTGGCCTCTTAGGAATTTCAATGAGATTGGATTCCGTAAGAAGGCGGGGTAGCCTCTTAGGAATTTCCAAGGTAGATTCCGTAAGGAGGCGGAGTAGCCTCTTAGGAATTTCCATGAAGCACAATTTTACAAGTGTTGAACTTACTTGAACTTGTTGGGTAGTGCTTGAGTTTGTTGCTCATGTACTCCGTAAAACATTGGTAGTTAGGCGGAGTCAAGCTTTGGATGGAGTGTTCATCCTTTTGAACTTGGACCGGAGTGTAACTCCTGATCAAATGAAAATTGTTGAATCCAGGATGGCTATGGTGCAGCATACAGCTGTGACACCGATTCTTCCTGTGAGAATTTTGTTGGTTCTTACCCTTGAGATAGTAGGGTGCAGCATATAGCTGTGACACCAATTGTTCCTTTGAGGCGGTATGGTGCAGCGTATAGCTGTGACACCAATTCATCCTGCAAGAAATTGGTTGTACCTTTGAGGCGGTATGGTGCAGCAAATAGCTGTGACACCAATTGTTCCTTTGAGGCGGTATGGTGCAGCAAATAGCTGTGACACCAATTGTTCCTTTGAGGCGGTATGGTACAGCAAATAGCTGTGACACCAATTGTTCCTGCAAGAAATTGGTTGCGTTTTGGAGTTAGCATAGTGCAGCATATAGCTGTGACACCAGCTCTTTCCACAAGAAACCTGCAGGACCTTGGGGACGAATTAGTGCAGCCTATAGCTGTGACACCAGTTCTTTCCAGAGGTGGCCTGCAGGACCTTAGGGTCGGTATGGTGCAGCATATAGCTGTGACACCAATCTTTTCCCCCCAAGGAGTTTTCTGTACCTTAGGGTCGGTATGGTGCAGCATATAGCTGAGACACCAATCCTTTCCCCCCAAGGAGTTTTCTGGACCTTAAGGTCGGTATGGTGCAGCATATAGCTGAGACACCAATCCTTTCCCCCCAAGGAGTTTTCTGTACCTTAGGGTCGGTATGGTGCAGCATATAGCTGAGACACCAATTCCCCAAGGAGTTTTTGTTGACTCCGTTTGTGAAGCGGTGTTGCATGTTGGTTGATCTTTATGGAATAAAGAGTTATGCGTCTGTGCTTCAGTTTTTGGAGCCGTTGTTTTATCTGCATGGGAACAAGTTCTGCCATGGATAATCAATTCAAAGTTAGAGTGAAGATTGAATGCAGGAAAGCATTTAATAATCCATTCAGCGTGATCAATACTGAGGTCGGATTGGGGAAGTGCATCTCAATCGTATGAGTACGGATTGAGTCTTCAAAGACTTCCATCATAAGGATGATGATGGGAATTGTCTGCGCCAGGAGTTACCTCGTCAACTCACAGAATATGTGATTGAGGGCATCCGTCCTGGGGACATTTTTCAATCGTAGGAGTACGGATTAATTGTTAGGATCATCCATCCTGAAAGTATCTTTGTCACAACAGTGTTGTGCATCAAATAAAGTCATGAAGACAATGGGTAAACCATTTAGAGTATTTTATTAATTATGAATTACAAAAGAGAGAAAGAGAGATGAGTCGAGGTTATGACTCATTAGACCTTCTTGGTAAAACCCGATCTGGATCTGCTCTTATCACTCCGTTGTAACGTTGGGGATTTCTTTATTGCTGCTGTTGCTACATACTTGGATGCTTTCCTCTTGAATTCTTCAAAATTCTCTAGAGGATTCTTTGCCAATGACATGGCAAAAGCAGAACTTGGTTGCAAAGCTTCTATTGCTATATGCAATTGAAGTGCTTCTGCCAAGTTTGGAACAGCAGCTGCTTCCTTGTGAAACCTCTTCAAGAAATCCTTGAGAGTTTCATGCTCCCCCTGCCTAATCTGAGCCAAGGTATGAGATATTCTGGGAGTATCATTGGAGATGACAAAGTGGTCAACTGACGCTGTTGCCATTCCTTCCCATGAGTTAATGGAACCTGATGGTAGCTTCCTGAATCAGCTAAGGGCATCATCAACAAGAGTCCGAGGGAACATCCTGCACATGACATCCTCATCTGCCCCCAGGTACATGGCCTCCCTTCAACTGTGGGATGTTTGAATACTGGGGGGTAGAGGATTTTTCTCCCTCGGTTGTGTGATGTGACCCCTTGATCAGAGACATGGCTCTCTCCTCCACGCTCTTTCTTTGGCGTTTCAATTCCATCAGTTCTTCCCTCAGCTTTCTTGTCATCTCATCCTTCAGATTTGGTGCTGAAACCTGCACCATTCTTCTTGAATTTTCCACAGGCGACTCGAAAGCTAAGTGCCTGTTCAATGGTTATTCTGGGCAGTGATGTCTTCCACGTGCCCATCTGGTTGGTTTCTCCCATTACCTTCCATAATAAGAGACCAAACTTCTTAAACGAGAGGTGGGAATAACTTTAACGAGTCCCACTGGGCGTGCCAATGATCTGTCCTTTACGGGGGGTATAAAGTTATGATCCTGAGACAGCTCAATCTGATACAAAGTGATGTGCATAAATGTTCAGATGTGGAGTGTCTTCGTATGATGAGGCAGAGTCTGAACCATACTGGGGCGGAGTGTAACTCGCTCTACGGCGACGTTGTAGTCCGCCTGGAATTGCCTCCTATGCTTTGACACGGAGTGCAGTATACACTGGGCGATGTCCCAGTCCGCCTGGAGGAGTCTTCTCAGCCTTGACCCGATTGGGGGTGGTACCTACAATCGTTCTCCGACGCTCAAGTCAGTATTTCAGAATACTTTAAGACTTAGAAAGACAATCAGAGAGAATTATGCAAGTAAGAGAAAGAGTAAGGTTCAGAAATGGGGGAAAAAGCCCCTGTATACCTTTTTGCTGAGGTTTATATACCTGTTACTGGTGCTGCATTATTGGTAGGGCCCGTTCCTTGTTTTCTAGCATAAAGCAAGAAAGACAGTGGGTCCCTGTGTCGTTCACGAGCACCGTTATTGTAGTAGGTATTTCCACTTACTTGGGAAGCGTGAATGCTTTATTATTTTATTGTTATTCCCCTTTATGCGTGACAGCGTGATTCCCATTATTAACCTCTCAAGACAGAGTCAATCTCGTGCCGGGGTTGTGAGTATGGGTTCGCTACGCAGTATGGGAAGTTCAATATTCCGTCTGTGTTGAGCCTATGGCTTGGCGGAGTAATATGCATTCTGGCGGCGTTACCTGCCTAGGCGGGGTTACTTCCCTTGGCGGAGTAACTTGCCTTGGCGGAGTTATGACCCTTGGCATGGTAACATGCCTAGGCGGAGTATCGTGCCTTGGCGGAGTTACTTGCCCTTGGCAGGGTAACATGCCTAGGCGGAGTATCGTGCCTTGGCGGAGTTACTTGCCCTGGTCGTATGTATTCCGTATAGAAACAATTATAATATATTTGAAGCGTACTTCTCTTGTTCGAAATGCTGATCTGGCAAAGTATTAAAACCATGCTCTTGGGGGCCGGTGTTGGGACCGGATCAATAATAAAATAAAATTATTAATATATTAAATATATAATATATATTAATGTAAAAAATATATATTTTAATATATATAATATTATATATTAAAATGTATAATATATAATTTATATATTAAATACATATTTATAATATTAAATATATAATATATATTAATGTATAATATATATATAATTTATATATTAAAATCTTTAATTTAATATATTGTACACGTTATTATATGTTATATATTAAAATGTATATTAAACATATATTTATATTATTAAATATATAATATATATTAATGTATAAAATATATTTAATTTATATATTAAAATATTTAATTTAATATATAATACACGTTATTGTATGTTATACATTAATATATATATAATATTTAATATTATAAATATATATTTAATATATAAATTATATATATTATACATTTTAATATATAACATTAACGTTTATACATTAATATATATTATATATTTAATTATTATATATATTTTATACATTAATATATATAAATTATATTTAATATATTTAATTATTTTATTTTATTGTTATATATTTTATTATAAAAAATATATATAAGTTTTTATTTTATGTAAAAATATAAAACACTGGTAAAAGAATAGAAAAAATTATAAATAATTGCAAAACAATTATCCTAGTGATTGTCATGTCTTGTTGTGTTTGAAGAATTTTAGTTTTGACTCTTGTTGCATGCAAGTTTTATATAATTGTCATGCATGCAGCCATTTCACACACTCACGAGACGAAACGCCACGTGAACTTGGTATGCGAAAATCCTTGTCCTCCATCAATAATGCGCCTATTTTATAATTAAAGTTAAAATAATAGTTTTGTAATTAAAAATAAAAATATAAATTTTTTCTAAAAATAAAGAGATCCTAAAAATGTCATTCATGTTTTAAGTCCCATAAATATAATCAACTTTTTTAGGTTTCAGATTTTCTAAACTTTAGAACCTTTAAAGTGATTTTTATGAATGCTTAGGGACAATGTTTTACTCTATCGGTTTTTTATTTATCCATTTTGGTATTACACGCAGATTAAGAAATATATTTAATATGCATTTTTTTATCTTTATCCTAAAATACATTTTTTTCGGTAGTCAATATTTAATTAATTTTATTATGTGTTAATAAAAATAAAAAATAAAAATATAATTAGACAAAAGGTATTAAATATTATCTTAAAATTTTCAACGTAACAGATATTCATATTTTTTTGGTTACTACATGTACATCTAAAGAGATACAAAGGAAATATGTATTTACATGTGATTTTGCTTAGGCATATGATGATGACACATGATTAGTGAGTGGTGACAAGGATCGTTTGAAAATCAATTGAATATTGGAAAGACCAAAATTTTTTTTTTTTATGATACTAAACCAAACTTAACTATAAAATTAAATATATGTTTCATCCTTATTATAAACCGGCATTTTTCTTATTTTATAGAAATAAAAAATAAAATATTTATTTTATAGGAAGAAAAATATATTTTAGGTCTTAATTATATTGACAAAGATTAAAATAGTAAAACATATTTTATTTAGATGAAAATAATGGAAGATGATAAAAAAAAGGAAGTGAAAACAATACACAAGATTTAAAAAAACTACTAAGAAATTACACGATATTAAAATAAAAATAAAATTTAAAAGACTGGTTAAAAGAAAACATAAATGAAAAATTAATAAAATTGTTTTTGCTTTCTATTCAAGTTGGTCCATTCCCACCTGTAGAAAGTGGCAAATGGCAGCGAAAATGAGTGCCTCAGAGGCTGTGTCCAAAGCTAATTGGAGCTCAGCTCATGCCTCATCACTCATTCACAAGATTCCTTCAACCTCCTCTCATCACAATCCTCCCAACATCCAACACTATACTTATTTAGGGGAATACATTCGTTAAAATACAAAAATATAATAGTTAATGTTGATTTTCATATTATTCGAGATAATTAAATTTTTATTAAATTAATATTTTTTAGTTAATTAAATCTTTGATTTGATTGATTCAATAATAAATCAAACAAGTTTTTAATTACTGTGGTTATTATGGTAAGACTTTTTAAGGTCCCGTTCAAATTGTCAAACTTTAAAATTATGAGAATATTTCTTATTTTTAAATTTTAAGTTTTTAACACATTATAACTGATGGACATCGGTAATATTCTATTTATAAATTATAATTGTATTTATGGGTATACTTGACTCTTTTTGAATATTTATCATTCATCCATCAATATTACATAAATTTTGTCATTCCAGAATAATAAAAGATTTTAATATTTAAATATATTTAATAAAAATAAATAGTTGTAAATATACGGGTACCAGTTAAACTTAAACAAGTGATATAATACTTCTATTACTCACTTATTTAACAAATAAATATATGACACCCATTATAGACATACATAGATATACCAGTATTATTGACAATTTACAAGCCTAGTTTTAAGGTCAATTACATCGTTGTGCAAAAACAAAATGCGACCGTTATTTGTTACGTATAAAAATATATACATATTCCTTGTTCTACCGACAAAGAAACAGGAAAAAAAAAAAGATAACATGTATTTGTTTCTATTTTGGTTTATACATAACATGTATCTGCTTAATGAAATCTAAATATGTATACTGGTTGATAACAAAATCATTCTAATTTAACTTAAAATTTTGAATTCAAAACTTGTTATGACTCAGAAACTGTTTAATTGAGTAAAAAAAAAGAGTTTCGTATATAATTATTTTATTCGTTTTTAAATTATTCCAGCATAATTCTAAAAAAACATTTTACATGGTAATTTCCTTTACCGTGGAGAATAACAGAGCATGGATTTTTGCAGAAGCGTGAAATGCATGAAGAGGAAACCATAATAAAATTTGATTAGGTAGTGCCCTAACCGAAGCAAGCGAATAAAGAGAAAGAGCATCTCTGGAAAGTATTGGAAGAAGAAGATGAGGTGATACGATGATTTAAGATGTTGTTGTATGTATCATATTCTATTCTATTCTATTTCATTGGTTCCCCCTTATACTGATTCGTGTCTAATGGTAACAACACGAATCAACGTTCCAATCTCGTGTTTGTAGCATCACAATCTCAATAAACATCACCACCTTCACCTACTCGTGCTTCCACTGCAACTACTTCGCCAGAACCCTCAGAAAAACCTAATTACATTAGATCCCCTTTTTAACAATCTTCAATTCTCCTCTCTTCAACGATTGAGCTGTGATTTTGCTTGATCATCGCTGAACGGAGAAAATACAAACACAACTAACACTATGCACCCTCGACAACGCAGTCCTAGAGGGTTTTACAATTCCGAATACCGACACCGGGATGTCGGGTTCGGGAGAGGCCATGCTGGCCGTAGAGGTGGTGGTGGGGTCGGCGCCGGCGCCGGCGCCGGCGGTGGTGATATTTTCATGGAAGCTGGCCGCCTTGCTGCCGAGTATTTGGTTTCACAGGGCCTGCTGCCGCCTAATGTGCTTTCTTTGAAGTGGCATAGTCACAATGGTGGCAGTTTCAAGAAGCATGGGGAAATTGCAGTGGAGGGTGGCCGGACCTCCGCGCTTGCGCGGCTTGGGAATGCAGTTGGGGCAGATGGAGGGCCATCTGGGAGGAGGAAATTGGGGTTTGATGATTTTGGACAGAAGGGAAGGAGAAGGGGGAGTTTTAATAGGAGTAATGGATTGGATTGGGGTAGAGACTATAGAAGAAATGGGTCTTGGTCTGAACGGGGAAGAGTTACTCCGGATTTTAGGGATGATGATGATGAAAGTGGTGGAATTAGTGGTGTGAGTGTTAGGCAGCAAGATGAGGAGGACCAGCATCGGCAAGTTGTGGCTGCTGCTGCTGCTGGTAGTGGTGATGGTGGTAGTGTTTTGCAGAAATCGAATTCAAATTTGAATGAATTTGTACTGAGAAGTGAGGATGGAGATGAATTAAATGCTGAGGCCGAGAAGGAGAAAGACAGGGTGTCTGATGAAGTGTTGGACTTGAAACAAAGTGGTTCAAGTGCTGCAGGGAAAGATGCTTGTGATGTGGTTGTGGAACTTGCCAAGAGTTCCAATGATTTGGAGAGTGTGACAGCGAGTGCTGTAGCTAAGGAGGTGAAGGATGGTGTTGGCGATGATGATAATGAGAAATCGAGTGTGTCGAAGAATTTGTCTGCTCAGTCTAGTGATCAGGAGAATAGCAGCTCTATTGGGCTTGTCACTGATTTGCTTTCACTGTGCAAGTTTGCTAAGGTGCCTACCAGGACACGCTCTTCGCTTACACGCAAGAATTTGAAAGCTTGTCCTGTTGCGAATGATGAAGATGAGGGTGCTCATGGTGTTGAGCATCTTGAAGGACCTGAAGTTTTACCTGAAAATGTGCCTGTTCAAGGATCCTCCTCGGGTGATTTGCTAGCTGAAAAAACTTATGATTTAGTACATATTAATCCAGATAATACTGAGGTAGAACCTGTAGATGAGGTTGAGGATGTGAAAGAATTAGATACTGCATCTAAAACTGAGGAAGTCCAGTCTATTGAATCTCAATCTGGTCAGGATAGAGGTTATATGCATGATAACAACCAGGAGCCTGATGCTAGAATAGTAGAGTATGGAAGTTGCAGTTCCTTGGCTGGGGAACGGGGTGAAAAACGTGTTGCAGAAGCTGATGATGCAAGGGAGGATAACAAGAGACTGAGAGAATGGCTGCCTTCGCTTGTCCCAAAGAGCGAGGAGTTCTTTCTGCCTAGCGACCCAATTGAAGTGAAAGATAGCCCAGGGGAAGATGAAATTGCTCATATTGACAAAGTGACCATGACTTCTGATCAGGGTAGCCTAATGAGTGGTTCTCAGTTTGCAGAAGGGGGAGATAGACCATTTCTTCAATGTTCAGATGAGAAGCCAGCATTGCCAAGTTCGTTTAGAACTTGTGATCTGAATCTCATTGAAGCATCTGAAGTGCATGAAAATCATGTTGATCATCCAGTTCTTATCTATCCCCCTGCTGTTTCTGAAACAAAGAAAGCTGTACCAGTTGATATAGATCTGACCATGAGCCGTGCAAGTGTATCAAGCAAATTCAGTACTCATGCTACAAGTGGCAAAGAGATTGAAGTAATTGATTTAGAAAATGATTCCATTCCCGAAGAAAAGTCCATCGACAACATGGATAGAAAGTATGTGTTTTCTATTACTCCCCAATGTTTTATATCAGCTTTTTTTAATTGTTTTTTTTATCATATCTCTCAAATTTGGTGTTTGTTAGGAATTAGGACCTAATTTATTTAGTTTTCATGCCTTTTCTGTTACTTAGTGATATTATCAGCTGGAGCATACAGTTTTAAAGATCCTTAATTTATTTTGCTGTTCTCTTCTCTTGCTAATTTATTATTGTTCAAATAACAGGGCAGAGACTATGTTTACAGGCCTTGAAGCTTTTTCAAATCATGCTCAAAATGCTGCTGATATACATGATGTTCAGGATGGGTATGGGCTTATGATATCGGAGTTACTTGGGCCGGATTTCACAAACTGTTCTGCAGTACCCGGCGACATAAATTCTGTGCACAATGAAATGGGCCTCCATAATGCGACGGTACCAATGTTACATTCAAATAGAGTTAAATATTGATACATACCATCTTAATATAACCTTTGTTGACTTGATGGTTACTGCGTGCCTTTCTAATCTTCAATGTAATGGAATGCTAGCTTCAGAGCTACATTTTCTTTATCGTGACAAGACATTTGTTAGTAATCATAATTGATGATTTTCACACAATTTTGTTCTTTTGTTTCAGGGGACACTTGCTGAGGATGATTCCATATACATGTCACTCGGTGAATTAAGTAAGCCAGATTTTTATTAATGGTTTGTTTTCTTATTTGTTAAAAGTACCTGTGATTTGTGTAAGTTGATACTTAGTGCTGCAGACTATAGTTATGGGCAATTGAGTCGGTCACTGCACTTACTGCTTCAATTGACTTTTGAGGTGGTCAAGATAGCGTCTATTTGTTTTTCTATATACTATAGGTGTAACTGTTGTCTTTTTATGGAATGTAATCATAAATAACACCAAGACACAGATACGCTAGACACTTTCAAAGATGGGCTCTCTATGGGCCCACGGCCTGTCTTTAATAACTGATCTTCCTCTCGTGTAATTTGCCCATCATTATGAGTCTGGGCCCTAGCAGTACCTGCGATGAAGAGAAGCCTTGTCCACAAGGCTAAAGGTTGAAAATTGACTTCTCATAAAATATTCATCCTCCCAAGTGGAATCTTGTGCAGCTAACTGTTTACACCGTACAAGATGCCCCTTAGAAATCTGCCCATCTTCAACCTTATCATGGACAATTCATACCTTTTCAGGTTCAGTCACATCTTCGACTGCAAAGTTTGCTGGAAGCTTGGTCTCTGCAGTATAATTTCCGATGGCTTTCTTAAGCAATGATACATGGAACACCGGGTATCTTTATCCTCTGATGGACTCCACCTTTCAGATTTCCACTCCTTGCTCTGGCACTCCACCCAACCTTGCTGCTGCTTTCATTTAACTTTACCTTTCCATGCCCTGTGACAACATACCAGTTCTGTCACCCTATGTTGGTGCATGGCACAATATTTTGCCACAATCTGTTCAGAACTTCTCAACTAGTATTTTTTTACCAGTCAATACAGCTACTACATGGTTGTATTTCTCAGATTATCCATTTACAATTGTTTCTGACTTTCTGTGGCTTAATTGGCTCCTTCCACCTCACCAACACTTGTTGCTGCATGGTTGGTACATTGTATCATGCCTATGTATTGTGATGTTGTCCTTCCTTTTGACCTTTTATATGAAGCTATGTAATTCACTCACAATGATGATTTCTGGCTGCCCCCCTTTTCAACAGGAGGATATTTTCCATTTTGATCTCTTCACTCTTCATTACGCTGAAGTCTGAACCACTCTTTGACCCAAAATTCTTATATTGGGGAGCCTCTGTTTTGCTGTGGTTTTGAAGGATGGGTATTCTGAGTATCTAACTAAGAAAATTGTTGATGTTCCTGATGCTTGATCATCCCCTCTTGGTATAGAATGGATCAGTTGTATAGCCTATTATAATGGATGGTCCTAAGCTGTTCCCAATTTTTTGCCTATTTCAAACTTATGGGAGAAGGATAAGATCGTATACACTAACAGTATCAATTGGGTGAAGACTTGTCACTGCCGATACCAAAGCTTAGGATACAAGCTATTTATGCCTCTCGTGTGCAGACTTTTCATTACCTTTACGGAGGATTTTGTTTTCTCTCTTGTTGCATGTCTATTCACCTGTGTCTGCTAGTTTACATCTTGCCGCTGATTTGCCTCTGGCAGTTCTAAGATCAGATTAATCAGGTTGGGAATGGTGGTTATGTTGGTAATCTTCAATTCTGTCAAAGGTTTGTTCACATTCATTGCTGTTGCTTTTGGATAAGTGGAAAACTGCCATGAGAAATCAATGTTTTCAATTCATGCTAGTAGCTAGGTTGCTTTCCCCCTTTGAACTAGTTCACTCTGATGTATGAAGTCCTAATCAAGTTGCTTCTATTTTGGAGTATTTTGAAACATTCATTGACAAATATTTTTGTCGCACCTGGTTTAACTCAATGAAAAATATCCAAGTTGCTTTCTATATCCTTTTGTACATTCATAAATCAATTTAGTACCACCATACATATTTTATGTTTCGATGAGGCCACAAATAATTTTCTGCTTTGCTTACAATGTTCATAGGGCATCCCTTACCAATCTTCGAGACCCCAGCAAAATGGCATTGTTAAGCATAAAGATTGTCATTAAAAGATTCCTCTCATTTTATTCCTTCACAGTAATGTCATTTTGAGGTTTTATGGCAATGCAGTTCTCATTGTATATTGCTTAAGTTTTTTACCCTCTTTGGTTTTACAAAAGTGGATTTTCCCTTCTCTTCACACATTCTGGTTCTCTTTCCCTTGTGGACTTGAATGCTACCTACCTACTTTCTTTGGAAGTTTCTCTTCCCTTTTGTCTTACTTATCCTACCAAGCATTCCCTGTGTATGAGGTTCTTCATGCTTCCTTTCTTTTGGAGTTTCTCTTCCAGTCTTTCTTCAGGTTCTTCATGGATCCAAATGCTACGTTCCTTCCAGATCAAGGAGAACTTTTCTTAGGCCTCAGTAGATATGAGAGGCTAGATGGAAAGCTCAATCAGCTTAGTGCAATTAGACCAGAGATTTCCTTCACTTCAATTTTGAGCTAGTTCCTTGACTTGTTCTCATGTTGCCCATTGGGATATAGTTGTACAAATTTTGCGATTTATTAAAGGATCACCTAGCAAAGTATTAATATATGCAAGTACTATATAGGAGGTTGGCTTCATGATACTATAGGATGAATACGCTAAGGATATAATACTGGAAATAAACTAATTCTATATCACTTTTCAAATTTTGAATTAGTAAACTGTAAAAAGCAATGTCTCTTTGTATCTTACGGATTCCCAACATTCATGATTTGGATGTGAATTATGTTACCCATGGGTTGGGTTTGATGACCTATGGGTAAATTTGCTTTTTTGTCCATGTTGTAAAGAATATAATATATATATATATATATATATATATATATATATAAATATCTTGTCATATCTTGTATTATCTAAGATTTTCCTTTAGGATTAGTGTTCTTATTTCCTAAATATTTTTTAGGACTGGTACCATATTTCATATTATTATTAATTACTATTATATTGTTCCCTAATTAGATAGAATTATGATTGGTAAGTATACTATAAATAAAGGATGATGTTGTAGGTTTTAGGAACATACCAAACACATCAATACATTCTACTAAATTCGTTCTCTTTCATCTTTCTTTCTTTCACACCTAGCTACATAATTTCAACATATTATAAATGGATTGGGTCTAAATTTTCCTAATAGCTAGCTCATGAAATGGGGATTTACTCAAGCCTTATGTGGGACATCATCTTTATGGATGCCATTAGCCATTTTCTACCTAACAAGTAACAACTTGACCTTATAAATGTCTTTCTTCATGGCGAGCTTGCTAGAAAGGTTTAAATGGTGAAAACACCTTAAGGAGTTTGAATTAGTTTGCCGCACCTGCATAATTCTCTTTATGTTTGGAGATAGTGTGTATACAGAAGGATCTGAATCTCAAGTTTTTACTTAACGGGAAGGGGGGGGGGGGGGGTGAGAGATATTACCGGGTCTCCTTCAAATAGGTGCTTAATTTGAGTTGCTGAATTCTTATTGGTGGCAACCTAGTATTTTGGAATAGTATGAATCGGGATATTATTTCCATGTATGCAGAAACAGAATAGTTACTATTGACTAATGCATGGACAACATGTGAACACTTTTGTCTAAAACGAAGATGTTTTACCAAGTCTCTTTTAGTGGTCCTTGGATTAGCTACATTTGTAATAAGTTCGAGGGAATTGTTGAGATAGTAAGCTCTCTGTAAAATCATTTTGTCTACCTAAAGAGGTAGATTTTTTTATTTTACTTTGAATCTTTCATGCGGACAAATGATGATGACCATGAGTTGAAGCATTGCCTGTCTAGCTGTTGAGGCTTTGTTTTGGTCTCAAAAAGGGAGAAGGGGGAATGTGAATGGTTAATGAAACCTGCTTTTTTAAGGATTACTTTCTTTCATGTATATATTTGTAACAGGCTTAAAGTTTAGTAAGCTTTGGGTTTCCTCGCTTTCCTGCACATGATTTATGGTGGCCTTTTTGGGAGAGGGTTTGTTCTTGAATGATTAGCCTGGAACTAGTTATTTCTCTAGCTGAGGAGCAATTTTTGGAGCTGCTTCCTTATGTGATTATGTTTACAAGTTATGTTGTACTAGTATGCTTGACGTGTACTAGTAGTCTAGTAAAACTTAACCTAGTGCTCATGTATAGGTCCATTATGATTACAAGTTTTATTGTATTAGTAGCTTGACTTTGTACTGGTAGCACTTAACCTAGGTTTATTGTATAGTATGCTCGTGTATAGGTCGATTATATTCGACATTGACATGGACTCATGAAAATATCAATCTCATATACATTATTTTGAGAATTCTATCTTTTAATCCTTTCCCTATCCAAGCCTTATATAACTTCCATCAGTTATACTGGGAAGGATGTATAAGGGGATCTTATAACCATGTATGTTCATATTCTTCGGTAGGGAACAAAAAAGTAGCTGTGTGGGCACTTACAAAGGCATATGAATGTAGGTTGTTACTTGCAGAATGATAAGATCCCTGAATTGATGCATAATTAATTGATTATTGAAACCTTTATGTGATGTAATTATAAACTTGCAGAATTTATAAAACATTGATATAAAGTATTAGTGTGTCATCAACAAGTGAAGAGTCACGAAAATATTTGTGTGCTAGATTTTTGTAATGGGTTTCATATATTTCTAAATGTACTTGACTGATTGCTTTTTGTATAGGTTTTTTGCGGCCGTGGGAGCAGCCACCATCGCAGGATTATCAGAAACACTTTTGAAATCCTCTCGAGACATTATATAGTTGTATGCTTCGTACTAGCCAATATGGTCCTCTCTTAGTCACTAGCTTTATACGAAAGTGAAATGCTGCTTCCTTCTTTTCCCCCCCAACTCCTGTTTGGAATTACTTGAGCTGAATTCTATCCCGTCTATTGTGCTGTAATCTCTTAATGCCTCCGCATCACTAGTCACTATTATAGTTCTAGAGAAGAATTGTGTCAGAAAGATGTGAGTTGTATAATATCCCATTGTAACACAACACACTCGCGTGCCATTATTTGACAGAATGGCTTTGAATTGAGAATTAGTTGGGATCTTACCCCTAAAAGTCAAGCTGAGTTATGGTGATACCAATTTAATATGGTCCCTACTAATTTTATGTTATTTGAAAGTATTTATTCAAAATTTTAAGATACCTTGTTTAAGCTGGTTAGGATTATTATAAATAGTTAAATTTTTTCATCCAGTTTTAATACAGCTACGTTTCTAATGAGGTTCAAACTTAAAACTTTAGAGTAGATTAGAATAACTCCTCTGAATGTAAGGCAAATCTGGCCTGTATTTTTTGTCTCTTTTTTGGTTTGGTTGCAGGTGTGTTTTGAGAAGCTTTGATATAAATTGTTTAACTTTCAATGCTTTTAATTTTGATTTGTTTCGTAGTTTATTCCTTAAAAAAAAGGCACCAAGTGATATTTTATGAATAAAATGAAATGAATTATGCATTAACAAAAAGATCACCGTTTTTTTTTGGTCAACTGAGAATTACTATGTTAACCTGATAGTTCTACAAATGAAGTTTTATTGAGATTCGTTACTCAAGTTTTCAAGTTTGATGCATTATATACGAAAACTGACAATTGTTTAACGTTTAATGAGGTTTTATATCAAACACGAAAGAAAGTCATTCTAGATTTCATGGGGTTACATTTTAAGGATAACCTTCGACTTAGTCATAAAATTATATTATTTATGGTATTATTTTTGAATTCAAATACTAAAAAGCATATGATAATAATAGTATATACTAGCACATAAAAAATAATTAAACAATCATTATAATAATAGACATAATTGGTTTAAAAATAAATTAGATTAATTGATAAATTAATTTGGATGAGAAGAATATGTGTGTGTATATATATAAACTTGATTTTAAAGATTTTATGGTTACAAAATAAAACAAATCAAATTGCATATGTATAATTGTGATATGTTTTGAATTGAGAAATATTTTAAAGTGCATAAAAATTTATTTAAAGTCTATTTAACATAATCAATAATTTCAAATTCTACATGTTCACATTGAAATTAATATAAACCGATTATAGAATGTATATAAAATGTTAAAACAATTGATTAATTCTGTTAAAGTTTATATAAATCTAATTATAAATAATTGATAATAAATTTCAACTTTAATTTTTTATTAGATTATAAATACATGTATATAAAATGCTAAAGCAATTGATTAAACTGTTAAAAGTGTCTGGTATTGTTAAGCCCAATTTTGTAGATAAAACTATGATATAGTAAATTAATTTATTTCTTGTAAAGTTTATTGAACCAATATAGCATAATATTAACACTAATGTCTAGGTTTAAATAACAAAAAAATTATGCATAGATTTCATAATACGAGCTTTATTTAAAAAATGTTTCTCGTACTAGTGGGGAATATTTATTACTAATTAGTCGTAAATTTAAACCACAAAATCACAAGTTAAATCAACCTATTATTTTTGGATTAACACCGTTATTACTTAAAAACTAAAAAAAAACTTACCTAAGATTCAAACTTCTACCTAAGAGGCAAGCTAAAACACATTACCACCAGATTAAACCAACATTATAGTTACATGTGAATACTAATGTATATAATTGGTTTGTTTAGTCTAGTGGTGAAGTGTGTTTGCTCTCATTTTTGGGCACATGTTTAAATCTTAGGTAAGTTTTTTTAAAAAAATTTCAAGTTTACACATCACTCAAATCGGATGGTGACATTTGTAACAATCATATAGTGACATGTACCACATAATCAGATTATTACACATCATAAACTATCACGTCACTAATGATGTTAATCCAAAAGTGACAGAACAACCAAAATAAAACTTTTTAAAAAGATAGAAACCAATTTAAAACAAAAAAAATTAGGGACCACATTGAAATAAAAGTAAAAGATAAGAGACTAACATATATATATATATATATATATATATATATATATATATATATATTCAGCACATTGATAATGATAATTTGATAAGTAATTTAAATGAAAATAAAATTATTAAGAACGTGATCACCTAAACCAATATATAAAAAAAAGATGATTATTAATATTTCTACCGGTATCAAACACATTAATTTTGTAAGGGTAAACTTGAAATGACATTTTATTTTTGAAAAACTCAATAAACTTTAACTTTCAAAATAATTATTTTTATTGGTTTTGATGATTCAATTAATTTTATCTAAAAATTAGAAAGAAGAACATATTAAAATGATTAAGACAATATTTTAATTAAAATTATTATAAAATATTAATTTAAATTATTACTACATCCTAATCAAAATTATTTTTTAATCTCAAACAAATGAAACTAAGACTATAAGGAATACATATTGTTAATCATAAGCTCAAATAATAAAAACACGTTAAATTAACATAAGAAATGTCTAATGAAATTTATCATAATACTTTAATAAGTAATTTAAGTTAAAATAAAATTTTATTACTTAGTTCATTATATTCAATTTTTGTTTTACATTTGCCTAAATAAACAATAATATTATAAAATGATCATTACTATCTTAGTTGAAATAAGTCATAAATTTCTATAACATTTTATTAAATATGAAATCGTTTTGAGAAATTTTAAGAGTCAAATCAGAAGATAATTAACATATATATTTAGTCCCTTATTTTTAATTTATTGTTCCTAAAATAATATAAAATATCAAAATTTAAGTACCAAAAAATAATTTTTAGTTTTTATAAAAAAAATTATTATTTAGATAAAATAATTAAATTAAGGATGACGTGTTTTCTATGGTATGTAAGGAGTATATATTGATAGTCGGAAGCTTGAATAATAAAAACTGAAACAAGTTAGTTTGACAGACAAAATGTCTAATGAAATTGTTCATTATAATTTAATAAATAATTTAAATTTAAATATTTTTGATTAGTCCATTATATACAATTTTTGTTTCCAAAAAAATATAAATTGTCTCAACTAAAATAATAGGAAATTGTAATTAGTTTAAACCTTAATATTACATATTTCCCGTAATATATAAAGAATATTTATCATAAATAAAATCAAAACAACTTAAATCTACAAAAATAAAAATGATTACATCATCTTATTAAAAGTTGCTCTAACATTGTTTTGAGAAATTTATTTACATAATTCATAAAAGTTTTTAAAAATTTTACATGAAAGACATTTTCCAAGAACACAAACTATGATTGTCATTATGGGGAAAGTGTCGAGTTTAATATCACTAATTAACAACATGAGGAATGGAAAACCTTAATTGTATCTAATCCCCAAAACATTATATTTTCTTATAGGAGACACATATGTAACACAAAAAATATAATAAGTAATTAATAATTTTATAAATTTTATAAATAAATTAAAAAATAATTCTCATACTTAGTCACTTGTATTCAATTAGTTATTCCTTTAAAATTTTTAAATTGACGTAATAAAAAAATAATTCTTATACAATAACTTTAAGTGATAGAAATTATATGATAAGTTTAAAAAATAGAAATTGGACCAAGGTTTAAAAGATAACATGTAAAAAATATGTATTCCTATACCTGCATCCTTGCATCTTCTAAGAGTACTTGCAAATAAATAGATACTCACCTTTAAATACCATTTGTTAAGTTGTGGACACAATACAAGAGTAAACGAAAAGCGGGGGAGAAGTGCAGCACCAAATATGTTGACACCTGCTGAATGAGGCCTTTTTTTTTACTATTATATAGCAAAAGTAAATAGATACCAAAAATAATAAAATTGTATTTTATATAATCAATTTTAACCTATCTCAATTAAAAAATGACAACAATCAGAAAAAGTCATTAGAACTCCTCTATTCAAAATCTTTTGTTGTTTTATATTATGTTCTTACAAGGAGTTATTGAATGATATATTAATATATTTTGAATAACATATCTCTTGTTTATATTGTAAGGTGAAGTTAACCAAATACCAACATTAATGGAAATGGTTAAGTGGTAATTAAGTATATTGATTGTAGCGTCTGAATTATCAATATAATTTTTTTTGATAAATTTTTTATGATATGTGACACCCATTTAAACAAAAATATGAGAATTTTTTTTTGATTTTAACGAACCAATTTGATCGCTCGAAAGTCTCGAAACATATAGATATATGTATATATTGCTATATGATTCTCTAAACTCTCCCTTAGAATTTCATACTAAATCATCATCTTCATAAAAGAATATATGTATCAAGAGTGTCGGCCAAGGCGATACTATACCCAAAAGCTATACAAATATATATACACGTTTATATGGGTCTCCAAGACGATAGCATCTCCAACCGAGCAATCACCAAGCATCGTCTTAGTTCACATCCACTAAAACCACAACTTAGGGGTGAACATATATATGTTAAATGACAAGCATTGAACCAAATTCAACATAATCTATCAATCAAACATCAAGTTCCACACACAATTAATAGTTCTCATATTCATTACCACACACACTGTCATTTAATACAATTGCATTACCTCAAATACTATTACATCAATACACACCATAAGTTGTCTAACAGTCTTTAAACTTCAATACCTGTATGCAAATACATATGCATGCAGATCCGACTCTAATGATGAGACCGACTCTAATGATGGGAATTACACTACAGTGTATAAAATTTCACAGCATGTCATTAATTCTGTTTTACTGGTACCGAACTGCTCGCCCATAATGTAACACCAGTCACTCTTAGTAACAGCGGTAACTCAACTAGGTGTTATAGGCTGGCCTTGAACCCAATCCAAGGCGATTGTGGATCCCGAAGGGAACCACACAGGGTCTTCGTCTATCCAAAGACCGTCGTCCCATTCAAGCCGGCAACACAAGCCCCATATAGCCCTATATGCGTCTAAAATATGCAATGCTATGCAACACAACACCAATTATCCACAGACCACCTGATTACCATCACTAGGGGCCACCACTTGGTTACCATCACCAAGGGTATTCATCACAACATGCATAGCATACAACAACCAACCACCACACAACATTCACTAAGTTATCATTACAACCCAATGCAATATCATATCATCAATATGGCTACCTATGCAATCAATACAACTAAATTCATCATCAACTCAATACAATCAACCATTGCAACCTCATGCAATCAATATCAAAACATATATGAAGCACCAACGTATTTACAATTATCATTTGAATCAACAATGCCAGTCAACGAGGTATATTACCAATGACAACAAATAACATCACCATCATGAAATTCATCAAGCATCAATCAATAATAAAGCACAACATATATATCCATGTCCGTTCATAATCTATAATTTAAAATATAATGCCCCTTACCTGGAATCTTCGATTTCGAACTAGAAACGCTCATCGAACGCTCCGAGTCAATTACCGATTTCTAGTTTCCACAACCAGAAATTCCTAAATTAACAATAATTATTTTTAATAATCCACACGCTACTTTTAAATTATATTTCAGCGCTAAACGACCAATCCATATAGATTTTGATAATTCTAATAAATTTTAAAATTTAATAATAATTATCTTAGCGCCCTTCTAGCTACCAAAAATATTTCGTAAAGCTGAAACCACAATTAAATATTATTTTTATACTTCACAATTTCTATATCTTATAGCGATATTTTTATTTAATAAATCTTTCTCAATATAATTCATCCATTACCAAAATGACGCTAAGGTACAAAATTTTTCTAAAATACTTTTTATCTAGTTACTTCTAAAAATTTCAATTATAATATATAATATATTTATAATGTAAACTTTATTTAAATAATTTAAATATTGCATAATAATTTAATTTCTTAAATAAAATATAGTATATCATTATTACTTTCAACTAAATTATACTTTTTTATATAAGATCTTCATTTGGTCATAAAATATTATTTTTTATATAAATATTTCTAAAAAACTCCAAATAATTATTTTAATCATTTCAAACCGCTTAATAAAGCATTTCAAGACTTAAAACATAATCTCGATATAATTTAGGTAATTGTTGCCTTATTGAAATATGCCGACGATCGCTCGAATGCCTCCGATACCAATTACATTTAATCAGGAATATTGTTGATCCTCCCAATTAATTTTGAGTGTCGAAACCTCGTCGATCCATTCTGAAATAATATTCTAAATGCCGCCCAACAATAAAACAAGCATGGAACGAAAATGATGAAGTGGGTTAGTCATGATGGTGTGATGAATTTTGAAATGAAATTGGAAGAATTAATTGCAATAAAGGAGTGAAGCGTTAGCTTGCATGTGGCGTGAGAAAAATAAAATTGAAGGGGGTCATGCTGCTCGACAAATAAAAGGAGAATTAAGAGATTGAGAGATGAAGAAATTAGAGGGAGTGAGACGTAGAGAATGAGGAAAAGAGAAAGAGTGAACGTGAGAAATGGGTAAGAAATGCTGGGGAAAAAACAAAATAAAGAAAAGAGAGTAAGTGAAATTAAGAAAAAGAGAGATTCAGTGATGAGGTGATATTATGAGATGGAGAAATGAAATCAAGTGGTAATTGGTAAGGCAAGGTGGCGTGAATGTAAAATGTGCATGGCACCAGGTGGTAGGTGATGAATTGAAATTGCAATTTAACCCTTTCCTTCTCTGGCAACCCACATACATGACATGAGGAAACGTGAAGGCATTAGGCAATTAAGAAAACAATATTATTAAGGATAATTTAGTATTTTGATTTGTTTGGTCAATTTCAGGAACTAATTAGGTAACTTTTGGTTACCTGAAACGTATCCTAGTTAATTTTAAAAATTAACGTAACCGCCTTAATTTAATTAAACCTTTCTAATTTAATTATTTGATAAATAAAATTACCTAATAATTAAATTCATGATGTTACATGATATATATATATATATATATATATATATATATGTGTGTGTGTGTGTGTGTGTGTGTGTATGTATATACCACCACAACTCAACTTGACACATCACATAAATGATAACAATAATGGATCGATAAATAAAATACCTTTCTTATATATGATGATATGAGAAGACACACACACAAGGCACATCCTTACATAAAAGCATATATGTAGTATATATCAAAGTTGTACAAACGCACAACGGAAGGGAATAGTTAATACATGTACAATGACATCAAAACAACATTTTTACGGAGCTGTCGGCCAAGGAATTCCTACCATCATTTTACCTTCAAACCCACAAAACATCACTCTCAAAAGAAGGTCATCTACCTACCATGGAACCTGCATCACAAACCTAAAATGGTCCAAATTGAAGAGTGAGTCACACATTCAAAATGATGGATACATTACAATTGTGATAACATATACATGTGCATATATAATCCATATACTTCCCTGAAGGAAATCAATTTGACAATTACACAATATATCAACATATTCATTATGTCACCAACACATGTATAGATATGTAATCATATTCATAACATACTCACAAGCGTCAACTTAGAAACAAGTGAATACATATATCAATCAATAATCATAGATGTTAGATAATTTCTCTCACTTTGTCATCAATACTTATTCGCCGCACTTGGGCATTTCTTTCTCATTAGCACATCAATAATATCAACAACAATTATGTTAGTGTAGGTCTGATTGTGGGAATATAACAAAGTGTGGTAATTATACGTAAATGTGCTATTACATGTATGTTGTAGTATCATCAACAATAATGCATGCACATATCAATATATTAATGTATGTCTCTTTTTATCGGTACCGAACCACCTCGTTTATATGCAACACTAACAGTCACCCAAGGTGACATGCGGTATAAACACGGCCATAATTATCTATGTGTTGCGGACCTCCCTTGAACACACAACAAAGAAGACGTGATCCATAAAAGGGATCACCGAGGGTATACTCATCGAGTCACCCTACCACTGGGCCTTCTCATAGGATTCCCCTCTAATCACTATTGTGAGAAGCTTCATGATTCTACCATTGAATCACTAGGGTAAATAATAACAATGCCCATGCACAGGGCCGTCCTTTCATCGAGCCTTGTCACAGAACCCCTAAAATTTCAGACTGAGAAGCAACTGTGATATGTTTTCCAATATCAATATCTCAAGTATTTAATAACCACTGACTCTTAGAGTCTTACCCACACTCAACACCACCAATACACTGTGAATTTCTAAATTCATACTTAATGGTTAGTGAGACACGATCATCAATCAATTCATATTCATTATAAAATCATAATTAATAAGGCATCGTCAAGCCCATCGACACATTTCACACGTGTGCATAGGGATTCAATCCCTAATTCAAAATCAACATCATTAATCAATCATTTCATAGTGGTCAAGCAATTGCGTATTTAGCATATAGGCACACATCAATTAACATATACATAATTCATAGCTTTATCAATGCATCATCTCATCACATATGTATGTATATACACACACATATTCTAAATGCATTCAATCACATATTTGCCATCACAGATCGATCATCATTATTTAACATACACAAACAAGGAAAATATATCTGTTAAGAAAAAGTTTAGTCAAAAATATAAGTTTCAAGTCCTATTGGACCAGACCCCAAACTTTATAATCCCAGAATTAGTTTATACCACTCATCAAGTATTTTCGTTAAAAGAATAAAGTCTGAACTGCTCATAACATTTTCTTTTAAGTGTAAAAGTATTTTCAGGATATGAAGATCGAGTTATAAAAACAAAGGGGGAGCGTATGTTCCAAAAGTTTGGTAGAACAACAAAAGTCTGAAAGAAGCATCTTGAATAAAGAACTCCTTGTCAAAGTTTGAAAAATCTATTTTGGTGATGCTTCGGGAGAAATGATCATACCATATTTATGTGCTTATCATCAAAGAACAAAAAGAACAAGATCAACTTAAGCAGCAGTTGTCAGCGTACCTATCTCTGTGAACTCTAATCACAAGTCAGAAAACTCATTAGGACATCTCTGAAAGTAGCTTCTTATTTAATCAAGGATAAGTTCATGAAAGGTTTTGTGCATGGAAATGCATGAGAAACTATTCTTGTGAAAATACTGAAATATGACTCAGACCTCTCTTAAGCCAGAAATTAACTCAAGGTCTGATCTCAAGAAGCCTATGGCAAAATACCTTCAAAATATTTCCAACGTCTATATCTTTATTCAAAAAGTGATAACGGATATATCTTTCAAGTCACTATAAATACCAAGAAAGTTTAAACATTCAAAAAAAGAGAAGGGAAAAACATTTGAGAAGAAAGCTCATCAAGTCATTATTCAATCTTAGTTCAATTTCTTGTAAAAAGACAAAGACCCTCACTACTCTCTAGCTCTGCTCCCACCAGACTCAGGTCTTGTGTCAAAGATACTTAATGTTCAATCTCAAAATTTGTCTATCATTCTTGTACACTAAGTTCCTAGAACATTTTCATTCTTGCTGTTTATATAAGTCTGGTGAGTTACCAGGACTAGTTTGTGTATTAAGAAACACTTTGGCCTGAAGACGCTTTCGAAAGAATACTTGGGTTATGCCATGAATGACTTGTTGATAGAATACTTGGGTTGAGCCAGAATTGGTTTGGTGAAGAATACTTGAAGCACAAGTATAGTGCTGATATTGTAAAAGAGATTTTTATAATAGTGGAAATCCTTCAAGTTGGAAGGGACTAGACGTAACTTCTGGGTTGGAAATGAACCAGTATAAACTTTGTGTGTTTATCTTCTCCTTCTCTTAATTATTTGATTATTTATATTTGTTTTTGGTTTGAAATTTACTTGAAAAGAGTCTAAGGCTTATTCAACCCCATTCTAAGTCTGACTCTGATTTATCATATTTTATTCACGACAAATATGACATATATATTCATATGTATATATATATATATATATATATATATATATATATATATTATCAATAATTATGTATGCTACATTTAGAATATGAAACTTAAACTCTCCTACCTTAAGAGAAGTAGTCCAGGAGGTTTGACGGTCTTGCCTTATCAACTGGATAAATCCTTACATTTAAATAAATGTAGAAACACATTAATTAATCTAGCTAACCTAGATTCTTAATCTTAATCGTATAATAAAATTTTCTAATGTTGTTTTAAGCTTATACCTTATTTTTATGTTAAGTTTCAAGAATTCGTTTTCCCGAAATCATCTATTTCTCTTGTTTTAAAGGCCAAAGCCTGAGCGTGGGGCAAACAGATAAGTCAATAAATATAATCTTAACCTTATGAGGCTTCATAAGTTTTTTTCTATATCTTTTACGTTTGGGAGTTTTACCCATTTATTAATCCTTGATTTTAACTTCAGCCCATAGATTCACACATACTTTCGTATTTTCAACTTAATTTAAGCTACAATGTTGTACTTAGGTGAATCCGATTTTAAAATTTTCACGACATATTTTTCTACCACTTTCATGAAGACATCAAAAACTAGATCCAAATAGAAAAATCCCAGTTTCCATTTTTAGCAATTGTTTTGCACGTAAAGCGATAACCATGCACATGCTTCTCTATTTTTAATATAACTTAAGCCACAAGTGTTCGATGTAAACGATTTTGGTCTTAAAATTTTAGTTATGAAATTTACTACAACTTTTACAAAGAAACCAAAAGCCAGTTTTGAGCCAAAAATTCAAAATTTACGTAACAAGGCCACTAACCTATAGTCATGCATACAACCAGAATAGTGTTCATATTTTAGGCATAACTTTCGCTCTAGTTATTAGAATTAGGTGTTCTATAGCTTGTTAGAAAGTGGAAATAAAGAGGAACAATTTTCATGTTCATGATTTTCATAAATTGTCAACAAAACAACAACATGCAACCCATAAAAAAGACCCAAGAAAATTAAAATTTTAACATTCAGCCAAAGAGGAAGAGAAATGGCCATGCATGTAAGGAAAATTGACATGCATATAAGAAAAATAGACATGCATGCAACGAGGAATGAGGTTTTAGCTTATCGACATTGATTTTGTACCAATCGGCGGCTTAGAACCTTCGTTTCGGCTTCTAGTCGAGCCTTCGATCAAACGTTCGGTCGACCTCGATGAAACCTGCGAGCTCTGCAACAATGGCCGTTGTGCATGCAAATGGATTTTAAAGAGAGAGAAGCACATGATGGTAATGAGAAAGAGAGGGGGCTCATTGTAACATCCTATTTTCATCACAAATAGGAAATAGATATTAATATATATTTCTTGAAAAATACTTACTATAAGTTAGTTTATTATTATTTTTTTTTTGAAATTTTGGTATTTATATTTTTATTATTTGTTTTTTTAAAATAATAATAATAAAAAAATGAAAATATTTCTGAATGAGAATTCTAAAGTGACTTAATTAATATTCACTAATTAAGAAAATTATATTAAGAATTTTTAATATCCTTATTATTCACCATTTTTATTTTATGTTGTTATATTTTTGTTTTTTTACATATTCAAGATTTAACTCTTATTAGAATTTTAAAATAAAATTTTGAAGGAATTAGACTATGGTTCTTTTGAACTTTTTGATCTACATAATATTTATGATTTTTTGGAATTTTTTGAAAATTTTGAATTATTTTAATAAAATAATATATTTTAAATAATTTTAAATTCATATAAAGTTGCTTAAAATTAAAAATATTTACAAGAATGTAAAGTTAAATTATAAGAAAATTTTCTAAAATCCATTTCAAGTAGACTTATCTAAAAATTATCGGTTTGAGAAAAATCTTGATTTTTTCTAATCGTTAAAAAATTAGAAACGTATCAATAAATTTTTATTAACAGAAAATTTTAGATTTTTAAAATTTCAGCTTTATATTACTTATTATAAAATTAGTGAGGACTGATATAATATCGCTCAATTTCAAAAAGGACTCATTTTGAATATTTAAAATATACCGAGTGAAGGATTACTATTTGACTTAATAATTTTGCCGACAATTACTATGCAAATCACTGTGCATGTATGAAATTTTCAAAAGATGCACAGTAACCTGAAATAAAAAATTCAAAAATGCATAGTACTTTTATATTAAAATAATGGAATGCATAGTAAAATTTTTTCCTATAAATACCGAAGGATTTCTTCTTTAGAATTCACAATTTCAGATTAAGTTTTCTTAATATAGTAGTGCTAGTGAGATAGTGGTGGAAGTGAGAGAGAGAAGAAAAGTTTTTGGAGAGAAGGTTCTGCCAAAATCCTAAGGTAAGAATACTTCTCTTTTATATTTTTTGGGTTATTTTTATATCGTTTTTAAAAATCTGTTATTATACTGGAAATAATATTATTTTAAGTTACTATTCTGCATAGTAAACACTATTTCAATAGTAAACTACTATTCAAATAGTAAATTACTATTTACTGTTACTATTTACCATTACTATTCACGATTTACTATTTACTGTTACTATTCACGTTTTACTATTTACTGTTACTATTCACGATTTACTATTCACTATTCACTATTCACTATTCACTATTCACTATTCAAAATTTACCATTTTTTATTTTAAGTTGTAATCTTAATTTTCATCTTGTAATTATATTAAAATGAAATTGGTATGTTTTAGAACTCGGAGACGAGGCGCGCATGGATTTTCAATAACGAATCGGTATACAAGAGGTAAGGGGGAGTGAGATAAGAATATAATATGAAAGACATAAGAATAAAGGGAGGAGTCCCCTACTCCTTTTAAAGTTAATAATATTATTATTTTAAAGTAATAACTTCTTAACTTAAAATTTATAATAAATTTAATATATTGTGTAACTTATTCTGAAATATCTATACATAGATCTGAATTATTATAACTTATACGGACTGAACTAAACCTATGCAAGGAATTGGATTTTTATATCCTATATGGATCGAACTAAACCTATGCAAGGACTTGGACTATTATGACCTGTCTAGACTGAACTATACCTATGCGAAGACTGGATATATGGACTTATATAGACCTGTGCGAGGAATGGACTATAAGGACTCAAAATCAAATCTACTAATTTAAATAACCATTAAAAATTTGAATTATATTTATAAGCGATATTTAGTTGATTTGACTTGATTATAATTAATTATATTTGATTTCGATTAATGATATTGTGATTTATAATATTAGACTGTGATTAATAATATGCAATTATGATTGATGATATTTGATTGTGATTGATGAGATTACTATACTTGATTGTGGTTGATGAATGATTGATGATCTTGTGATATGAAGTTTGAGCATATAGCAAGCATGACGAAAAGTTAAAACTCAGTAAGAATTTTCTTACCTTACTCTTTAAATTTTTATTCCAAGAGAAAGTATTTTGTAATTATTCTAGTCTTTTATTTCTTCTTATAAATAATTTTTATTAACTTTATTTTTAATCTCTATAATAAAATCTAGTATTAGAAAGAAGCTATTTTATGAAAATCAGAGGTTGAGATAATTAATCCTTGAATTAAAGAAAATTTTTATAGTTTTAAGTATTCTTAGTTAATGATTTTAAATTATTTTCTTTAGAAATTAGAAGTTTAAAGTAAATTATTTTGGTTTTCCCCAATGAAATAACTAAAGAATATTTTGTGGAGATTTCAAAAACTCAATCTAGTTAAGATTCAAATTGAGAAAGATTATGTAAATATATGAAGATTTTTAAGAGAAAGCTTTGAGATATTTAAGGCTTGGAAACTCAATTTTGGTAAGATCTGAATTTGAAGACTGTACTAAATTATTTCAGTATAACAGAAGTTCAAAGAAGAACTTATGGAAATGTACAGTTTATTGTGATGATTTTGTGAACCTTTATGGTATTTAATAATTGAGTTTCTAAAAGCCTTAACCAACTAAATATACGAGTAGTTCATGCATCATGAATCATTAAAGAGAAATGAGATGTGATATTGCCTGGGGACGGATTATAGAAACCGAGGATACATTAGAGGAGGCTTAATTGCGAGCCTTGGGATGAGAGAGTGTGAAAGGGTGCTTCAGGTGACCTGGGGTCGCTCCCTGGTGTCGGGTACTTTCACAATAAAAACTTTCTCAGTCTGACTAGTCTCTAAGTGTTTCCACGCCAGTTGAGCTGTTCATATGCCATGAAGGCATTTATGTTATTATTATCCAGAATTTATGAAACAGTGTAAACTCCTGGTTGGCCTAGTACAAACTAAAACTTTAAGGGCCCACATGCATAAACTGAATGAGATAGTAGCATAAGCATTACATAACATTCATGTGATTGTGACATTCTATATGGATGGTTATGAATGAAAATATAAGTGTTATGTATGTGGAAACCCTATATTCATAATTGATTGTATATGAGATTATGACTGATATTACTATATTAGTTTGTGAAAACCCTTATGCTTATGTCTTATCTGTAATATATTATATTTTGTTTCTCACTCCTTCTTGTTTGAATTTTTGTGTCCAAAATATATGTTATATGATATATAGCTAGCAGTCCAAGATAGAAGGATATGTAATTACAAGAGGATAAAGTGGTCTCAACCTCAATCGATTAGATGAAGAGATATGACAAGAGTAGGATTCAAAAACTCGATGGTTCAAGGACTAGGAAATGTTTGTTCACATTTGTAGTAGAGGTATAGTTTAGTTTTATTTTACCTTATTACAATATCAAGTAGATAATTGTAACAAGGTAAAGGTTAAACTTTGATAAACTCTTTCATTCGGATATAATATTGTAATGATTTATCACTTATGATTTCTATAAATTATTTTGTCATTATGGATAAATATTGAAAGACAATTTTTTTTACTTTCAATATTCAAAGGAAATCAGATGTATATACGTCCTTGTATACACGAGATAAAGAGTGATAAATATGTATATCTTTCTAAAAGTTTGTTTTTATCTCGTGTATATAAGGGGGTGTTACAAAGTGGTATCAGAGCAGTTCAATCCAAACTGGCTTGTGGTATGGTCTTACTAGCGTGTTAGTGTACTCTGATGGTTGAGTTTGACAAGAGATTTTATGGTTGAGAAAAGAGGAAATTTTATTAGAGTAAATGGTAAGAAGTAAGTGAAGAAAAATTAGGAGTATAGAAAGAAGGAACTAATTTTAAGTTCATAAGAAGTATAAGTTAGAACTTTATAGCCTGTTACTTGAAAAATGTTATTGCAGGGATTATCAGAAACTGGCCATTCTGAAGTCTTTCTTGACATTGTTTAAGTACGGGCCTTAATGTATGGTAGAATGATAAGGTAAATTAACTAATGCAGTTATTTCCTTTTATTCCAAATGTATTGTATGGTGTTTGATTCTCTGATTAATATGTGATAGTGAAATATTCTAACATTTTCCTGTTTTACAATATGGTATGAGACAACAAGGGAGATAAGACAATAGAAAATTCTTAGAAATATTTTGGTATGAATTCTAGACTGGAGCTGTCGTGACTTTGACTACTTAGTTATAAACTATCGGGACTGATCACCCCGAATGATTTGCACTAAGTAGTGAAAGACATGTCAAAAGAAGGATGTTAAGATCAACGAATTTAACCTTGGGTTAATGTGGTATATGGAGAAATGGAGATAAACTCAATAAATTCTATTAGGATATTCCTTACCATGTCCTTGAAGTTGTAAGAGATACTTGTGTGAATTAGAATTCCAATGGGTAGATAACTGTTGTAATCCCAAACTAGTATAACAAATTGTTTAAGATAGAATCATAGTTTTGTCCTTTGGTGATATATTTTGAAAAGAAAAATGTGTGGATGTATGCTTCATGAAAGAAATATGATAATTTATAACTTGTTTGATATAACAAATAATCATATTAGGAATTGTATCTCTGGCTATTTGTATTGATTCTTCTTTTGTATGACATATAAAATATGTTAATTATTGTTTGATTTGATGAAGTTTTCATTTATGATGTCTACGATTGAATAATATATATGATGGTTATGTGTGTAAATATATGAATTAATGAAACTTTTATGATTGTGACATCGAATGTAATTAACCATATATTTTTGAATTTTTTAAAATTGATTTATTGTGATAAATATATCAATGAATGACCTAAAATAAGCATTATAGATCTTTGGAAGACATTGATATTGGTTTAATATTTAGAAATTGTGACATAAAATATTTTTGTGATTCCTAACAATATGATACATGTTTATCAAGTTATTTTCTTTTAGTCATCGATTTTGTTCGACGAATATACATACCTGATATAAATCATTGTTATGTAATGACCATTGCAGATTTAAAATAAAGAAGTGTGTTAGTAAACCATGAGGAAGTATATATGAACCTTTACTCATTGATTTTCCTATAAAGAGAATTACATAAGTCTTAGTTACCCATAAAAAAAAAATTTCAAGTGAGTATTTCTAAGTCAACGTAGTGATTTGTGATCATTTAAGATTGGAGAATTTATCAAATATATGTAATGGTTGTAGTCAATTATAATGGAATGTGCAATCACTTAGTTAAGGAATATTTAATTCATTATAGAAGACAATAAGAAATGATTACATACCCTGGATTATCATGAAGCAAAGACCACAAGGATTTAATTAGATAAACAAGTACAACATGGACTAAGACATATTTATCCTTTCTCACTAGATAATTTATTATACACGATTACATTAAGGAAAATAAAATAGAACATCTAGTATATCATAGATAGAGGTCTAAGAGTCTTGGCAATACAAAAATTATCCAAACTAGAGAAATAATCATAACGATTATAAGAAGTGAGGCACTTGTTACCACAACCTGTAGTCCATCCCGACTTCGTTCTTCCTTACTTCTAGGAAGGTTGGCCATCGAATAGTATGATAGTACTTGAGAAAAAGATTGAAGAAATTAGATAGAAGAGAGAAACTAAGAAATCTTGAAGTTGTGATAGGAAGTAAGAATGGAATGAGAATTTATAAGCAAGCAAGGGAGGGAGAGTTGCAACGGTCATAAACGGCTAGTCCAACGGCTAGTCCAACGGCTAGTTGCTAACGGCTAGTTGTCCAGTAATTAATTCTCAGCAGTCCATTTTACTATGTTATTAGTAGGAATTTTAATTAATAGATGTTATGGATTAGGTTAAGTAAGATTTTAATAGATTAAGAAACGTAATTATTGAAGTGTTTAGAGTTAACCATCAATTTATGATGAGCATGGTTGACAAAAATTAAGACGAGTAATATTTTTGAGTTAAGAAAAAAAAATACTGATAAGATTAAAAAAAAAGAGATAAATGGCAATGTTAAGGAAAATGTACACAATTGTCAAGGAAACTAGAAATATATTTTAGAACAGTTCAGTTAGTTTATCTATGGTAAGATTTATTAACAATATTAAATTTCGAGGACGAAATTTCTTTTAGGGGAGTAGAGTTGTAACATCCTATTTTCATCACAAATAGGAAATAGATATTAATATATATTTCTTGAAAAATACTTACTATAAGTTAGTTTATTATTATTTTTTTTTTGAAATTTTGGTATTTATATTTTTATTATTTGTTTTTTTAAAATAATAATAATAAAAAAATGAAAATATTTCTGAATGAGAATTCTAAAGTGACTTAATTAATATTCACTAATTAAGAAAATTATATTAAGAATTTTTAATATCCTTATTATTCACCATTTTTATTTTATGTTGTTATATTTTTGTTTTTTTACATATTCAAGATTTAACTCTTATTAGAATTTTAAAATAAAATTTTGAAGGAATTAGACTATGGTTCTTTTGAACTTTTTGATCTACATAATATTTATGATTTTTTGGAATTTTTTGAAAATTTTGAATTATTTTAATAAAATAATATATTTTAAATAATTTTAAATTCATATAAAGTTGCTTAAAATTAAAAATATTTACAAGAATGTAAAGTTAAATTATAAGAAAATTTTCTAAAATCCATTTCAAGTAGACTTATCTAAAAATTATCGGTTTGAGAAAAATCTTGATTTTTTCTAATCGTTAAAAAATTAGAAACGTATCAATAAATTTTTATTAACAGAAAATTTTAGATTTTTAAAATTTCAGCTTTATATTACTTATTATAAAATTAGTGAGGACTGATATAATATCGCTCAATTTCAAAAAGGACTCATTTTGAATATTTAAAATATACCGAGTGAAGGATTACTATTTGACTTAATAATTTTGCCGACAATTACTATGCAAATCACTGTGCATGTATGAAATTTTCAAAAGATGCACAGTAACCTGAAATAAAAAATTCAAAAATGCATAGTACTTTTATATTAAAATAATGGAATGCATAGTAAAATTTTTTCCTATAAATACCGAAGGATTTCTTCTTTAGAATTCACAATTTCAGATTAAGTTTTCTTAATATAGTAGTGCTAGTGAGATAGTGGTGGAAGTGAGAGAGAGAAGAAAAGTTTTTGGAGAGAAGGTTCTGCCAAAATCCTAAGGTAAGAATACTTCTCTTTTATATTTTTTGGGTTATTTTTATATCGTTTTTAAAAATCTGTTATTATACTGGAAATAATATTATTTTAAGTTACTATTCTGCATAGTAAACACTATTTCAATAGTAAACTACTATTCAAATAGTAAATTACTATTTACTGTTACTATTTACCATTACTATTCACGATTTACTATTTACTGTTACTATTCACGTTTTACTATTTACTGTTACTATTCACGATTTACTATTCACTATTCACTATTCACTATTCACTATTCACTATTCAAAATTTACCATTTTTTATTTTAAGTTGTAATCTTAATTTTCATCTTGTAATTATATTAAAATGAAATTGGTATGTTTTAGAACTCGGAGACGAGGCGCGCATGGATTTTCAATAACGAATCGGTATACAAGAGGTAAGGGGGAGTGAGATAAGAATATAATATGAAAGACATAAGAATAAAGGGAGGAGTCCCCTACTCCTTTTAAAGTTAATAATATTATTATTTTAAAGTAATAACTTCTTAACTTAAAATTTATAATAAATTTAATATATTGTGTAACTTATTCTGAAATATCTATACATAGATCTGAATTATTATAACTTATACGGACTGAACTAAACCTATGCAAGGAATTGGATTTTTATATCCTATATGGATCGAACTAAACCTATGCAAGGACTTGGACTATTATGACCTGTCTAGACTGAACTATACCTATGCGAAGACTGGATATATGGACTTATATAGACCTGTGCGAGGAATGGACTATAAGGACTCAAAATCAAATCTACTAATTTAAATAACCATTAAAAATTTGAATTATATTTATAAGCGATATTTAGTTGATTTGACTTGATTATAATTAATTATATTTGATTTCGATTAATGATATTGTGATTTATAATATTAGACTGTGATTAATAATATGCAATTATGATTGATGATATTTGATTGTGATTGATGAGATTACTATACTTGATTGTGGTTGATGAATGATTGATGATCTTGTGATATGAAGTTTGAGCATATAGCAAGCATGACGAAAAGTTAAAACTCAGTAAGAATTTTCTTACCTTACTCTTTAAATTTTTATTCCAAGAGAAAGTATTTTGTAATTATTCTAGTCTTTTATTTCTTCTTATAAATAATTTTTATTAACTTTATTTTTAATCTCTATAATAAAATCTAGTATTAGAAAGAAGCTATTTTATGAAAATCAGAGGTTGAGATAATTAATCCTTGAATTAAAGAAAATTTTTATAGTTTTAAGTATTCTTAGTTAATGATTTTAAATTATTTTCTTTAGAAATTAGAAGTTTAAAGTAAATTATTTTGGTTTTCCCCAATGAAATAACTAAAGAATATTTTGTGGAGATTTCAAAAACTCAATCTAGTTAAGATTCAAATTGAGAAAGATTATGTAAATATATGAAGATTTTTAAGAGAAAGCTTTGAGATATTTAAGGCTTGGAAACTCAATTTTGGTAAGATCTGAATTTGAAGACTGTACTAAATTATTTCAGTATAACAGAAGTTCAAAGAAGAACTTATGGAAATGTACAGTTTATTGTGATGATTTTGTGAACCTTTATGGTATTTAATAATTGAGTTTCTAAAAGCCTTAACCAACTAAATATACGAGTAGTTCATGCATCATGAATCATTAAAGAGAAATGAGATGTGATATTGCCTGGGGACGGATTATAGAAACCGAGGATACATTAGAGGAGGCTTAATTGCGAGCCTTGGGATGAGAGAGTGTGAAAGGGTGCTTCAGGTGACCTGGGGTCGCTCCCTGGTGTCGGGTACTTTCACAATAAAAACTTTCTCAGTCTGACTAGTCTCTAAGTGTTTCCACGCCAGTTGAGCTGTTCATATGCCATGAAGGCATTTATGTTATTATTATCCAGAATTTATGAAACAGTGTAAACTCCTGGTTGGCCTAGTACAAACTAAAACTTTAAGGGCCCACATGCATAAACTGAATGAGATAGTAGCATAAGCATTACATAACATTCATGTGATTGTGACATTCTATATGGATGGTTATGAATGAAAATATAAGTGTTATGTATGTGGAAACCCTATATTCATAATTGATTGTATATGAGATTATGACTGATATTACTATATTAGTTTGTGAAAACCCTTATGCTTATGTCTTATCTGTAATATATTATATTTTGTTTCTCACTCCTTCTTGTTTGAATTTTTGTGTCCAAAATATATGTTATATGATATATAGCTAGCAGTCCAAGATAGAAGGATATGTAATTACAAGAGGATAAAGTGGTCTCAACCTCAATCGATTAGATGAAGAGATATGACAAGAGTAGGATTCAAAAACTCGATGGTTCAAGGACTAGGAAATGTTTGTTCACATTTGTAGTAGAGGTATAGTTTAGTTTTATTTTACCTTATTACAATATCAAGTAGATAATTGTAACAAGGTAAAGGTTAAACTTTGATAAACTCTTTCATTCGGATATAATATTGTAATGATTTATCACTTATGATTTCTATAAATTATTTTGTCATTATGGATAAATATTGAAAGACAATTTTTTTTACTTTCAATATTCAAAGGAAATCAGATGTATATACGTCCTTGTATACACGAGATAAAGAGTGATAAATATGTATATCTTTCTAAAAGTTTGTTTTTATCTCGTGTATATAAGGGGGTGTTACACTCATAGGTTTGACAGAGGAAGAGATAAGATGATGATGGTGATGAATGAAAAAAGAAGAATAGTATGGTGTGGTGTAGTGTGGTGGATAAGAAGAAAAGAAATGGAGATAAGGGAGAGAAGATAGAGGTTTGGTTTAGAAAGTGAATGGGAGGAAGGAGATGGCTTTTGTGTAAGGATGATGATGAAGAAAAGAGAAAGTGGAGAGTGGAGAAAAGGTTTTAAGGAGATAAAATAAAGAAGATGAAATGGTGAGGTTGATGAGTGAATGAGAGAAAGAAAGAAAATGAAATGGTGGTGAATGAGTTAAAGAGAAAAAGTGGACGTGAGTGAGAGAGAGAAAGAGAGAGAGAGAGAGAGAGAGAGAGAGAGAGAGAGAGAGAGAGAGAGAGAGAGAGAGAGAGAGAGAGAGAGAGAGAGAGAGAGAGAGAATGAAGGTGAAATGAAAAAAATGAAAGGGTGAAGTGAGTGAGAAGTAAGGGTGAAAGGAGAAAAAGAAGAATAAATTTAACCTAATTGATTTAGGTTGACCAATAGTAACTTGATCCTTTAACCCCTTTGTTCAACAACCTATAACTGTTCTTTCGATAATTAGTCCCTAAAATTACGGGATTAATTTCCTAATTTGATGAGTCACTCTAAAATTTTAATACATCAATCCTCGAATAATTAATTAATTAATTAATTATGAACTGTGTCGAAAATAAATCACGTATAATTAAAAATTGAGATGTTACGTTAATTTTAAAAAAATATATATGATTTTACAATTTTATCCTCTTATCCTTATAAGTTTAATTAAATATCATTGATAATTGAGAATATATTTAAGAAACACTTAGACTAATTAATAAGGATAAATAAGAAAAAATAATAAAAGCTTTATGAAAAATACACCACCATCTTATAAAAAGGATATTCTTAAAAAAAAAAAACTGCGAATGAGACTATAGGAGAGAGTATTTTGCTAAAAATATTTATTGTATTTCAACTGTTCTCATTAATAAATTCACACCTCCCGGTTAACTAAGGGTGTTGTCTGAAACAAGCTATTAAATGAGTCTTCACCTTCATAACAAAGAATATATTAAATACAATTTTCAATAATTATTACCTTTTTATTTCTTAAAGTGTGTTATGTCGCATCTATTAACAAAATTGTTTAATTAAAGTTTTAGCATATTAAAATAATTTGTTTAATCTGTTCAACCTTATATATGATAAGAAATTAAAATAAGAAAATTTATATTGAAAATTATGTTATAGTTAGTTAAGAAATAAAAATAAAAATCTATATTTCTTATTATGTCCAAGTCACATAAACTCATAACAATTAACAATTCTCAGTGCTTTTCAGTTCTTAAAAGATTTTTCACTCTTCAAAGCCGAATTGCATTAATGGAATTTTTATCGACCTATTGTAGCAAGAGTTAACGGAAATTCAATCAAAGAGCAACAACATAACAAGGTAGCTACTAGATTTTCCATTAGCAGTATCATTTTAACTAACACTACACTAAACTCTTCTCACAAGATGTATATTATTGTCACATTAATGCTCTCACAAGAAGTACATTACTACATTATCACAGTAACATTTACACACATTCACTACTAAAGGTGGTGTCTCTTGTATGAAGTTTATCTGTAATGTAGAAAACAAAACAAACAAACATACTCATATCTTACTCCTCATTCTCACCAACCTTGCCAATGTCTCTTGAGCAGCCAAGGTCTGGGCATGGTTATGGCCAAGCATCACAGTTCTGATACTGATACATGTTCTGCACAGTTCCTTGGCGCTGTCTAAATGCCCTCCTCTTGCTAGCAACTTTGCTCTAGTCTCTAGTAGTGTTGCCTTCAACAAGGTGACATCTTGCCACACATATTCATCCACTTTTTGGCTTCTTTGTAGCCTTCTTTTCCAGCAAATTGAGTCATGGGACCAGTCTTGGATTTGAGAGACAAAGGACTTCTCAACTTCCTCAAGTGCATTGGTGCAAACCTTTAAGAGCTCCAAGGATGAATTGCACCTTGAGAAAGTTGTGAAGGCTTGAATTGCTAGTGGTATAGCTGTTCTCTTGATGTACATGACCATGTCAATTGCCTTAAGCTGCACAAGCGGAGGCTCAGATTTGAAGCCAAACACAAGGAAAGCTGAGGCCCATAAATGATCCGAGTTCACATGGCTGCCAATTTTCTTCACTCCTTGAATTGCAGCCTTGGCATATTGCAAACCACCTTTTCTCTTGGCAAATGCTTGTGTTATGGGATGGAAATGAAGCCGGCATCTGTCATGTTGGTTTGCGGTTCGAGCTAGTCCCATTTTCACCAGAAGTGTGGCCGAGTCCTCTTCATTTTTCCATGTCTGTGGTGATAAACAACTAGATGTTAGGTTCAGATATTTGGACCACTTCTTGAGATGATTTTCAACCACAGGGATACTTTTTGCTGCATTGGCTAACAAACTTGCTGAAATTGGAGCAGGGGAAAACCAACCACTTACAAGAAGCATTCTTATGGCCAAGAGGTTCCCTTTACCTTTGCTTTTTTCCAAAGTTTCAAAACAGAAAAAGAGGGTCTTCATGAGGAAAGGATTGCTCTTGCACCATTGATCTTCAGCAATGCTCATATAGCAGCAAGAGTTTGGATCTTCTTTGAGTGGCACCTGGTTTATTGCCTCGAAGAGAGCGGAAGGGCCTATTGCAAGTTCAGACAATAGTGAACCAATCAGCCACAAACCAAAGCTCAACCTTCCAAGTTTCTCATTAAATTTTTCAAGGAAATCGGTCTCATCTGCTGGATACTCTTTCCTTTTTCTTCCTCTGATCAGAACCATTGCATCAGGTAATGGCAGTGGTGGAAGCTGAATAGTATCATAGTTCATTACCTTGGACAACCTAGTAGTAACAATGACATGTGTCCCTCCCGTGTTCCTTGATATCAAGTCATACATATCCTTCCCTTCCCACCATTCAACCTCAGTTTCAAGATTATCAATTATCAACAAGTAAGGTGTCTCACCAAATAGTTCCCTCTTGATTCTCTTGAATGCTTCAAATTCTTGTTCCTCAAAGCTACGAATCCTACCCCTTTCCATCTCAGAATCAGCACCAACATCCAAGCCTAAATTGAGAGACAAGTTCAATATGTTCTGCCTAAGGTACCTAGCCTCACCACCAACCCACAACACCATTTTGTACCTCTGATGATACCTGTGAGCAAATTCAAGTGCAAGCTCAGACTTCCCTATCCCACACACCCCATTAATGCAAATCACACTGCTACCACCACCAAAGCTCTTAAAGTTTCCACTCTTTGACTTTTTATTCTTCACCCTCTTCAAAGAATTGCTCCCTATGATTGGTTCAACCCAAGCCTCTAAAGTTGGTTCTTTGCTCCTCCCTATTTCAAGACTAATATACCTACCACACCTACCTATCACTGGTTCACTTTCCTCATCAGCCAAGCCTTCAGATTGTCCACTTCCACTGGCTTCTCCTTTGATAACTGTCCTACTATGATCTTGGCCTTGTTCCATACAATTCCCTCGTCCAAAAAAAAGACCTTCAATCTCCATAATCTCCTTCTCTCTTCCAACAAAGTAAGTGTTCCTAGGGAAAGGTAAGCTCTCAGATCCTTGCATTTGCATACCATCCTTCTTCGTAGCATTCTTCCTTCCAAGTCTTGCTCTCAGAATATCAGCAGCTTTTGCTATACAGCTTCTCCAATTCCCATAATTAGCTTCTAGATTGAACTCATTGCACTTCATGAGCCCATCAATTGCCTCTCTACTTTCTTTGTCAATTGAGTTGCAGTTAAGAAGAGCCATAATCTCAGCAGGACCTGTGTCAAATAAAAGAGGGATCAAGTTCTTCTTCTGAGCAAAGAATCTCACCTCCTCCATGCTGAAATGGTTGAGGAAACTGGAGCTTGTAACAACCACCAATCCAAACGCCACGGAGCAAATGACTCTGTCAGCAATCTCATGGCTCTGGCTATCTGAGTACTTTGCTCTATCAGCAAGCATGCAATCAATCCCTTGAAGCTCAAGCTCTGACTTTAGCCACTTGCAGAAGCGCACCAGGTTGTGGTTCTGACCATGGTATCCAATGTAGACATCACAGCTTCTGAGCTTGGCATTGGAGGCAGGGGAAACAGGGCCTTTTGCAAATGAGATTCTAGGAACAGGAAATGAGAATGAAATACGTGGCGGTGCGGCGGCAGCGGCTTCAGGAACACATGTTGTCACAAATTTGAGCTTTGTTGTCTCAGCAGTGTCATCAGAGAACTCATATTGATCAGAAGGGGGAGTGTAGGAACTGCTTGGCACATCTTCTGAGGTGGAAGCATTTGTTGTTGTTGTTGTTGTTGTTGTTTGTGTTGAAGGTTGGTTTTCTAAAGGAAAAGCATTAGGGAGGTTTGGGATAATGGCCCTTGGAGATATATATGGAGACTGCAATGCTGAAACAAATGCTGACGAAGGAGGTGACACAAGAGGAGATTCATAAGGTGATGATTCTATTGAGTTCTTCAAGTTTGGAGAAGGTAAGTTTGAGTTGTCCAAACTCTCTCCACCTTGTTTGCTGCTTAAAATCTTGATTTTAAGTTTGCTAGATATTGCAGTGTGTGTTGTTGCATTGATGCCTGAATTATCCTCTCTTTCACTTTCCATGAATAAAGAAAAATCTTCAAAGATGGCTAACAAATACAGTGCTAGTGGCCTTTAGGCTAGATCTCACTTTTAGGCACAACACATATATTACTACTCTAAAGCATTTTTTGTTTCATAATAATTATTAAGAATGGCCTCCTCTATTGTTTATGTGGGTCATAGGTAAGGAAGTCTTCCAAATAACCATTTATCTGCTGGAAGGAAACAACAAACATGAATCATGAATAATGTATCTGTGTGGAACTGAACATGACCCTACAATGCTACAACTATGAATGAATGCATTGGTAAAAGGGTAAGGAACAAGAGCTCCACTGCATGTGCTGCACAGACTCACCACTTGGCATTTAGTATCTGGAGCTGTGCACTGTACTTCACCAACAGTACTACTACTGATGTGGTGTGTGAGTTGAGAAGCATCTAAACTGTGTGAAAGTTGGGAGATGAGTTTCAGGCTTTCAACTTCCTCCAGTTTTGGTCATGCCACTACTGTTGTGACAAGGAAACAGTGAAAAAATTATCAGCAAAGAAAACGAAAACACATTTTTCTCTTAGGAATCATCAGAAATGTGACTACACTAAACCAACCTTATTTTGTGATGATGGTTGGTGCTAATGCTTCTGTTCTGAAACGATTCAAGTTACTTCATTTTTAGGCTGAAAGGTGCAAGAAAAATAAAAAAAAAATGTAATGGACTTTGCTATTCTGTATCTGCTTCACTTCAACTTCAGGGTACCCTTTGAATGGGATGAGAAAAAACTGGCCACTCTGTAAGTCCAGGGTACCGTTTCTCTCTCCTCCATTTAACACTGCAGAGAATCTAACGTGGGGTGGATTCTCCAAAGTTTGAATTGTACACATAATATTGAATACTGATTTCTCTGCTTAAACAAATGGACATATATTATTAAATTAGCACTTGAAAACAACTACAGCGTGTCTACCAAAACATAAAAAGAAAAGCATGTATGGTGTAGTATCTCAATATTAATAGTTTAATACAATGTTATGTAGTGCAATTGTTATTTTGTCTTATTCGCTTGGCTTTGCATTCTCCTCTCGCCGTGGTTATCAAACTCCAATCTTGAATGGGATTGTTTTGAAATAGTTTGTTTAAATGTAAGATATATTTTTGAGTTAGTCAAAATAAAAATTAACAACTTCAACTTTTAACTAAATAAAAACTAAAACTTTAAATTAATTAATTATTATTAATAATTCAACTACAATCTAATTTAATTATTGTTCATTTGAATGGATGGTCATCAACAGTTTAGTTTTAAAAATATTATATTTATAAGTGAAAAATCTTGTACTCAAAGTTGTCAATAGCACAAAAACCAAAGATTGATCAGAAATTTTAACCATAAAAGGATTCACCATAATTGAATTGAGTCAGTAGGTAGTACTACTATCATTTTATTTTACTGCCTATGCTCACGTGAATTCTATTTATTAGTTATCATTGTCCCAGCAACTTTACATAGCATAGTTTATAAAGGTTCAATATCAATACTAAATCATTGGCCACAGCAACAAGATTCACATAGGATTAATGTGGTATTTAGCCAATGTTTTGTTCAGTGGAAAAAGGAGGACGAAAATTAAGAAGGAAATGAGATGAAAATAATTTTTTTATTTGTTTTGAAGGAAAATGAGGGTGGAGGACACAAAGATCTTAATTTTTCAAAAATAAATTGAAAGAAATGAGAAAAAATATGGTAAAATTTGTGTTTAATAAATATTTATAATTTAACAATTATTATTAAAAATTTAAAAATAAAATTTTGTACATATTTAATATTAAAAATTAATTTTTATATAAACATTTAATTTATTTCTTATATAATTACTATTTACTATACAGAAATTTAATAAAAAGAGAATTAATCTTCAGTAGACTTTACTTCTTTTTTTCTATTTCCTCCCTATTTTTTCTTATAAATAAATGAGTAAAAATTTTATTTTTCATTCCATTCCCTTCCGTCTTTTTTGAAAAAAAAAACAAATGAGTAAAAGTATGAAAATCTAATATTTTTAGAGGAAAGGATTATAAGAATATAAATTAAAAGGTAAGATTTAAAGGGAAAAATTAGTTGAAATACTTAATTAATTAATTTGATGCGATAATTATTCAAATTTATCCTAGCTGTGTTGCGACAGGAAAAGAGAAAATAAATAATTTAAGGAAGAATTGCCTCTATCAGAGCAATTATCTGACACATTTGCATCAAAAATTGGATCGAAAACTACGAAAAAGAGAGGAGTAGAAGTTAGGTGTGTGTGTGTATATATATATATATATATATATATATATATATATATATATATATTATGTAACATTAGTATTATTTAGAAAAGTAACCAAGTGAAATGTATTTTAATCATTAAATTTTCGTCTAATTCCTATTCAACTCGTTTAGATGATTATTAAACAAATAAAAATGTAAATTACTAATAAGTTTAATTTCATCATATGTATCCTGAATTAAAGGTTTAAAGTTAAGTAATAAAATAGAATTGACTGGTTTTGTTCTCTTTTAGTAGATTTCATGGAAAAAATTTATATTTGGGGCTGTTAGGACACAATACTTGTAAATCTAGGGTTGTTTTTGGGTAATTTACGTGTTTGGGGTAGATTTTGGTGTGTCGTATGTATTGTAGACGACACATAAAGTGGTAAAAGTTGTGACGACATCGTCCTAGTGTGACACGTGTCAGTGTCGTCAGCACAATTCATGACACATGCTGTGTCGCCATAATTTCCTACGACACAGGTGGTGTGTCAGCCACTTTTCAAGCGCCACAGGTGTGTCGTCCTTGTTCATCACGACACATGCAGCGTTTAATTTTTCCTGCCCATTCCACTTTGCCTATAAAGCGTTAATGGGTCATCTCATTACCGTGTGTTACCAAGTGTGTTTGTTTGTCATTGAATTGTATTTCCTCTCTGTGTGTTTAAATTTTTTTATGAAAGAGAATTTAAAAATCTTTGTTTATTAAAATGAGGTTTTTGTCTGATGATGATTCAAACTATAGCATACCATCGAAGGAGGTGCTAAGTGACTCTTGTACGGATGATATGATGCTGATGGTTAATTCTGATAATGATGATGACGACGTTAGCGGATTAGAGGTAACCTCTAATTCTGGTGCATCGAACCCAATCCATGTTCAACTTATTCAACAACAACATTTTCAAGGTGGTAATTCTTATTTTAGGCTAATTGGTTTTTACTTTTATATATATATATATATATATATATATATGGTTTATATTGTAAAGAAAATCAATCCTAATTGTGCTTTATATTGTAAAGAACATTCTTTTGAAATATTTATGGTTTAATTATTTTGATTTTGTATGTTGAAATTATTGAGTTTTTGTCATAAAATTTCTTATGTTTGTAGTTAGAAAAATAGTTGGCTGTAATTTAATATTGATTTTGACTAAAAGAACACAAAACATGAAGTTGAAATATGTTCCTGAGATTTTGCTTTAAAGGATTACGAGTTAAAATAGTTGGGATTTTATGTAGGTACTGGTGTGGTTCCATTTTGGAACGAAGAATCCCACTTTCAAAATATAAATATGGACCATCCAGATCAGGAAATTGAATTTGATGATGATAATTGGAGTGTCGGAGATGAGTTGTATGTTGGGTTAAAGTTTGAGAGCAAAGGTGACGTTCAAAATACGTTAAAACAATGGTGCATGAAGTTGCATCAAAGTTATATTGTTGTGGAGTCCAAGCCTATGAAACTTGTAGTGAAGTGTCTGTGAACACCTCTTTTGGTCCGGTCCAAGTGGAATGAATCTTTTTTATACTGAATTCTAATTCAGAATGGTCAAATTTGAATAGAATGACTCCAAAATAATCAGAACCGAGCGAAATAACTCAGAATGAAGCTTTTCCAAGTGAAATACAGCCCTATTGGAGGCAAATCCGATTGGAATGACTCAAAAATGATCACATCTGAACAGGATGACTCAGGTTAAAGCATTTTCGAGTGAAATACAGCCCTGGTGGAGATAAATCCGAGTGAAAAAACTCAAATATGATCAAATCCGAGTCAAAATGAAGCATTTCCGAGTGGAATAACTCAAAAATGATCAAATCCGAGTGGAATCACTGAGAATGAGTCATTTCCGAGTGAAATGCTCCCCTGTTGAAGTTGAATCCGAGTGGATAGCTTCCCTGCCAAGCCAGTCCGAGTGGATTATGCCCATGTTGAAGAGAAGTCCGAATGGAATGACCCAAAAATGATCAAATCCGAGTGGATAGCTCCCCTGCCAAGCCAGTCCGAGTGGAATGTGCGCCTGTTGGATCAAATCTGAGTAAAATTACTTAGAATGGATCATTTCCGAGTGGCATGTGCCCCTGTTAGAGTAAATCCGAGTGAAATGACTCAGATTTCATCCATTCCGAATGAAAAATAACCCTTTTAGAGGAGAATCCGAGCGGAAAATCCCCTACTGCAACCAATCCAAGTGGAAAAGGGGACTAACCTTGAATAGATGCTGCCCAAAGCTATTTTCCGAGTGAAATGATTGCTGATTGAAGTAAATCCGAGTGAGTATCACTCAATTGGAGGGGAATCCGAATTGAAAATACCCAAATTCCAAGTTCTGAGTGAGGAGAAAGTTGTTTCCGAGTGAAAATTGCCAAAATCTCAACTTCTGAGTGAGGAGAGAGTTGTTTCCGAGTGAAACTGCCCAAGATTCCATTTTCTGACTGGAAAGCAAAACTGAATCCGAGCGGGTTGAGGTTTACTTCCAAACCGGTTAACAACATGCCGAGTGAAGCTTCAAGCAGAAGGATTGCCGAGCAAGATTTCAAAGTCTTTTAAAGAACATGAACCGTTGCCGATTGAGCCATTTATCCTCACCGAATTGTCTTTCAAAGTCAAAAACCGACTGAATCCTGCACCAATTCCGAGTTATCCTTGTCAGTCAGTTTTCTTAGCCAATCTTCACTCATCCTTCAAATAAGGAGCCGACTGAATCATTTGCCCCAATTCCGAGTCAATCCCTTCAAATCAATCCTGAACCATTACTCTTCGAACCAATTCCGAGTCACATTTCACACAATTTCTGAGCCATTTCAGTCAGCACCGAGTGAGCCATCCACTCACTCGATTTCCGAGTGACTTTCCCCCATTCCCGAGTGAAGTTCACCCAATTCCGAGTCATCCTTTACCCATTTCCGAGTCTTTCTCTTCGATTTTCAATCGGCTCCGAGTCATCCTTTACCGAATCAATTTTCAATCTTCGATCGATTTTTGAGTAACACCCATTCCCTTGTTATCCCTCCTCAAGCCAATTACCGAGCCCACTTCCACCAATTTCCGAGTCACCATTTACACCCAAAACTCACCCAGATTTCGAGTCACTCTTTTAACCATTTCCACTCAACCTCCAAGTCACTTTTTACCTATTTTAGTCGGTTCCGAGTTACTTGTCACTCGGTTCCGATTGAATGTTTCACAGCAGCCTCACACCGAGTAAAACATATACTCGGCCTTTCATAGGAGGACTCTTCCTAGAAGAATTCTCACTCGGAAAGGTGTATTTTTCACTCGGCCTTCTATGGGAAATGCTTCATTCCACTCGGAATTGACTCCAATATGGACGAATACTGACTGGGAGGCTGATCCGAGCCATTCTCACTCAAATTTCATCCATCCTCACTCGGATTGACACTATTTTCACTCGGATCTCAATCATCCTCTCTCGGATTGCACATGCTGACCTGGATTCCACCACCCAAGTGGATCCAGGAATCATGGGGTGGCTGGCAGACAAGGGGCAGAAGTGGAGGAATTAAAAATTCCCACCAGCCGCTGTTCCTCACTACCAAGACCGAGTGGAAGCCTGAGCTAGCATTCCACTCGGAGTGGAAGGCTGAGTTGGCTTTCCACTTGGAAAGGCCTATAAATAGGCAAGGGATTGAAGCGTCGTGGGATGGAGGCATTCTTAGAGGAAAAACTCTGCCTAAGCCTTGATTCTCTCTCCCACACACACTGCGCAGCCCCTCACAGCACCCAACATCCTCATCCTCTCTCTCTCTCTCACACGTCCAGCCCCTTTCAGCCACCAAATATCTCCCAACACCCTCCTCTCACCCTTTCCAACAACCCCCACTCATCCTTCTTCTCACCTAAACCGAGCTCCTCTCTCACACGTCCAGCCCCTTTCAGCCACCAAATACCTCCCAGCACCCTCCTCTTACCCTTTCCAATAGCCCCCACGCATCCCCCTCAAGTCCACCAAATCCGACCTCCTCACTCCTCTCAACTCCAACACTGTCCCTCTTCTCACTCAGTCTCACTCGGTATCTCACTTCTCACACGGTAAGCTACTACTTTCACTCGGTATTTTCCCATTTCATTCGGTTTTACCATTTTTTACTCGGTTTTCCTCTTTCTCACTCGGTTTTCGCCATTTTCACTCGGGTTTATGCTTTTATCACTTGGTTTCCTCCATTTCCACTCGGTTTTTCCATTTTCACTCGATTTTTCCCTCTTTTTCACTCGGTTTTCCCTTCTCCCACTCGGTTTTCACTCATTTTTCCTTCTGTTTTCTGAACTTACTGTTTCCCTTCCTCTTTTGTAGCTTCTGCTACCTTCCCCTTCCGCTTCATAGTAAAATATAATAAAGGGAAATAAATGCTTACTATGTTTTCTTTCAAATCTAAATAAAAATAAAAAAAAGAAACAAATCATTTTTAAACAGTGTCGTACGGGAGCACTCCCGTCTACACAACCTCTTTAGGATTCGTACACGTGCGAAGAACTTCACCTTGTACGAGTTCCCCACCTCAGTGACATCCATCATCATCTCCCAAGTCTTTTCCTAAAAGAAAAACACTCAGAACTACGTAACCCTGATTTCTTGATAATTCAAGAATACGTAGGAGCAGGACCTCAATTCCTGTCGGGCCCATCTTTCTTATTTCTTTTTATTAATTTATTTCCTCACTTCATGTTTCTTTCATAAATGTTCTTTTTTTGGTCACTTCCTTGAAAATCAATTTAGACGCGACGTCTTGTTGATTTCCCCCTAGTTTTTGCTTGAGCCTCGCCATAATTCATAGGGAAGGGATACTTAGGACGAGACGTCCCGCTTATCCCTTTCCTATCCCTGTTTTTTTTTATTCGAGGACGTCTAATTTAGGCGTGACGCCTTATTAGCGTTCTCTTCCTCTCTTCTATCTCATATCAAAGTCGAGTTTAATTCGGATAAAACATCCCATTGACCTCGCTTCGACATTCTCAGTTTGTACAGTTCTCTCACTTTATTCTGTCATTTTTAAATAAAAAATACAACAATAAAAGGGAAGAAATAGACCATTTTTTGTAAGGCTATTTATGTTGCGCATTTTCAATCTTGGTACTGTTTTTGACAGGCGATGTAGGGTGCTAATACCTTCCCTACTCGTAACCGACTCCCGAACTTGAATCTCAATTTTTAACCAGTGCTTTACTGAACTTAGTTTTTTCCAATGTTTTTCCTATGGATAAAAACGTTGGTGGTGACTCCCTGTTTCATTCTACACCTTCTCTCTTTCTCGCCGCGCCGTCGTGATCCAGGTTGCGACAGATGGCGACTCCATTGGGGATACTTAAGAGAGTCAGGCCAGTTTGGTTGAAAACGCGTTTTTTTTATATAGCCTTTGTTTAGCTTGGATTTCTTCCCCTTGTTTTTTATTTTTTCCATTGATTGTTGTGAATGTTCGTTATTGTTTTAAATTGCATTTTTGTTATTTGCTTTATCGTCCATGTTCTGTATGATTATTGAACCCTAGGGTAGACGACTGTGTATATTTGTTCTGTGTTTGTTCTCTGTGCAGAATGGTGTAAGGTAAAAAGGTATTGAATGCCCTTTTACACACTACACTCACAAATTACTCGCACACACTTATGAGTGGCGCCCTATACCTGGGCCCCAAATGAAACTTAAGTTAGGAGGGGTTGGTATACAGAATCGTATAGGATGTACTTCCTATCCGGTGATCGTGAGAACCCCAACTAGAGTTCGACCTCTTATGACATACGCACCTAGTGGTTCCCCACTGTTGCGTCCCTGTCATGGGTAGGATCTTGGCTCTAGTGACCTTCTAGAAGTCTAGTACAAGTCACCTGGTGTGAAGAGCCACTTTTAGACAAGCCTAGGGTCCAGAGAAAACCTTCAACAAAACCTGATTTAGGTCACGAAAGGGCAAACTTTACTTTACCTTATGTCATTTTCACTTTCCTGTTATTAAAAAAAAAGGATTATCTATCATCCAAAGATTCGCTTAGTCTTGGAAAATCTTTGGAAAACATAAGTATTCTTCGGGTGAATGGATGATCCTCTTTTTTTGTCATGTAACTCTAGTCAGAAGTCATAGGTTCTCTTAATCGTCAAAAGAAAAATCCACACATAAAATTTTTTTTTATAATTTATTTCCCTCTGGTTGAAGTGGCAATGACGATTGGGAAAAACCTATGACTTTTGAGCTCGCATGAGTTTTAAAAATCCATGTTCTCCCCACTTTTTTTAACTTGTATCAAATCCCGGGGAGGAACATTGGTTTTTAGGACTTGATAATAACTGATTCCATTTTTTGTCTTGATGTTCGCAGGGGACGATTCCGAATTTATCGGTATTTCTAAGACAGTATGGAAATTAACATGGGACACAGTAATTGTGATGTAGGGGTGACTGAATTAAAGAAGTTATTGCCTCTCAAGGCTAGAAAGGTCAATACTGACAGTTTACAAGCACTAGGGAGAAAACTGAGCTTGACACAGAAGATGACTTTCGCAAGGAAGTATGGGAAGATCCTGAAACTTTTGGAGGTAAACGTCCAAATAGAAGCCATCACAGCTCTGGCTCAATTCTATGACCCACCTCTCCGCTGTTTCACTTTTCAAACTTTCAACTGGCACCCTCCATAGAAGAATTTGAACAAATATTGGGGATGCCAATGGAGGGACAGATTCCTTATCGCCATTTGGACCATCATGCGTCAGTCACTTCTGTCGCTCGTATTTTGAAGGTCCATCCTGAAATGTTAAAAGGAGTACAAATGAACAGAAACCAGATTCCCGGATTTACTAGGGAATTTTTGGAGAAGCACATGCATGTCCTGGCAGAGAGGGAAGAATGGAAAGCTTTCATTGATACCTTGGCTCTCACTATTTACGGAGTTGTCTTATTCCCTAACTTAGACAACTACGTAGATTATGATGCTATAAGTGTCTTCACCGCTCGCAAGCACAGACTGGAAAATCCCGTCACAGCAGTATTGGCCAATGTCTATTGCACCTTGGATTTCTGCCATACCCAAGGAGGAAAAAGGATTATTTGTTGTTTGCCTGTTCTATATGTGTGGCTCACATCCCACGCTTTTCATCAACTATGCAAAGCCGAGTGTCCCATCTTTGATTTGAAGTTGTGTCAGTTGGCAACAAAGAATGGGCGTGAGTGGGCTAATCACCTTGTAGGCCTTACAGCAGAAAAGGTGAGGTGGTGTCCTCAATGGCTAGAAGTTGAGTCCATCATTTATAGCTGTGGGGGATATCCAAATGTTCCTCTAATGGGGACACAAGGTTGCATCAATTATAATCCTGTTATTGCTAAGCGGCAGTTGGCTTATCCTCTACTTGGGCCGCCGAACAAAGCACTACTTACTCCTTTCGTTCTGTACTATGCGAATGGGAATTACACCTCCACTATTCGAGACATAGCCAATGCCTGGAAGAAGGTCCATAGGACGGGCAAAGAACTAGGAGCACGAAGCCACGCTGTGAGAGTTGAATACTTAGATTGGGTGGTGAACAGAGTCTCCATCGTGAAATTGCCTTTCAAGAGCCCTTCATACCAACCTGAGGACACAGTTCCTCCACCGTGCATTGTGGAGGACAAGGTTACCATATCGCTAAAAGCCCAAGTAGAAGAGCTAAAGGCAAGGAATCAAAAACTGGAAGAAGATCTCCTGAAGTGCCAACAAGAGTGCGCCCTCCATATAGGAAGGCATGCTATGGAAGAAATGCGGAAAAAGAGAAAGATTGATGAAGATTACAGAATAAAACAAGATCAATGCCTTCGAGCGGCCAATTCGTAGTTAAAGATGAAAGGTCAACAGAGCGATGCTGTATTGGCGGAAAAACAAACTTTGAAGGACATGCTGGTACGATCCAAGGAGAAGGAAAAGGAGGCTTTGGTGCAGAAAGAGATGTTACAAACCCAAGTCCGTAAATTGGAACTACAGCTAGAGGAAGTAATAAATGCCTGCGAACAAGAGATAAACACAGAGCATAAAAAAGCCCTTGATGCTGAACGACGTTGCCAGGAGACTACACAGGCTCTGAGGGTAGAGTTGGCCCAAAGTGACGAAATCGTTCATTCATGGATGGATCGTTTCGCTGAATTGGCTTACCTAGCCAATGGAGTCCTGGAAGATTTTCCCTCAATGTTGGAGCTAGCCGAAGGCATGGTCAATCCCCTGTCCACTCCCAAAGAGATATCCTCATTTCTGAGCTATTGCCAGGAAAGACTGTGTAAAATGAGGGCCATGATTGCCCGAGCCAGGAGTGGCTAAAGTTTTGTAATCCGAATCTTTCTAACAACATTGTATTGTTTGGGAGAATAAAATAATGAAGCTCTTTTCATCTCCACAAGTCGTCTCATGTTAATTTCCAATATACTGTTATACCGAGTACTTTTGAACGTGACGTTCTGGGGAAAGGTTGAGGAATACATGTCAAATTCAGAATTGTATCCCGCGTGTGCCCATTTATTTTTCTTTTATCTTCTTTAACTGTTCCCTTTATTTTTCTAACCATTTGTCGTGATTCTTTAGACACTACGGGTAAGCATCCCTACGCGACCAAGCTCAGAAAAAAACTCATGGCCAAAATAGAGCAAGAGAATGAGAACCTCAGAGCTGAGGTCAATCAGTTAAAAGAACAAATGGCTGAAATGGCCAAAATGTTTGAAAGGAGGATCGCAGAAAGGGATTCTTTAGCGAAAGTTGAAAATGCTAGGCAGCAATCTCCCATTCTCCAACACGCTCAAGGTCATGGTGGGGCACCGAGCTCAAACCCTGCAGGGCCTACCGTTACTGTTTGCCTTAGTAAGCCGAACCCTGCTCATGTTCAAATGCACACTTTTGTTGATAAAGAAGGGAATGTCGTACCCTTCCCGCAGTATGGGTTACCCCCAGGCTATTTCCCACCACTCCAAGAGGGGCCAGATTATCAGGAAACAATCCTTCACGCGGCTCAACCAAACATCCCACCTGTCCGGAATCCTCAAACGATTCCGGTCCATACACAGGCTGAACAACCACAAGCTGCCCAAGCCACAGCGGGACACCAAGCCTCAATTCCGAATGAGAGCCCGGCACATGTTGACCGACCAACCAAGAGTGCTAGTCACTATGTCGTCACAGGTCCAAGTACTGCCACTGCTGCTACCCAGGAAGGAAGATTAGAGTTCTTGGAAAGGCGTTTAAGGGAGATGGATGGAATGAATCGATTTGGATTAGGCAGTGCTGCACAACTCTGTCTAATTCCCGATGTTGTTATTGTTAGCCAAGGCCTCAACGCTCAAGAGGGGGGGTGAATTGAGTGTTTCAAATTTTTGCGCGGAATCCCCTTGGAAATGGTTAGTAATATACAAATGATGCAATAATGAAGATACAATAACTTTTATGCACATATCACACTATAAGACACTTGATGTGTAATGGTAATATAAAGCTTAGAGTGTGATAAACAAGCAAGTTATTGGCTAGAGCGATTTATCAAACAGTTGGAGTGCACAGATTTATTTGTCAATAATGTGATGTTTCCTATAAAGATTCAGCTCATTCAAGTTATCAAACACCTTGTGAATGTGAGAAGTAATAACAATCAAGTAAGTATCACACAAGACTTAATAGGAAACAATGTATTAGATATTTGGTAAGTTATAGTAATTTCCAGTTTTGAAGAACTTCACCAAATATTGATTCAAGCAAAATATCAAACACTTGACATGCAGAGTTAAGTATTCTACTTGAACAATAACTTTGATTCACATATTTAGCTCATGCATTTCAACAAATAGTTTATATGCGTAGTTGTATAAGGAGTTTAAGGTAGAGAGAAATGCAAACCAAATTTAACGAGTTCCACCAACCCGGTGTACGTCTCGCCTTCAAGCAACCCACTTGAAGGATTCCACTATTGAAGATTTGAGATACAAGCTTTGAGCAATTGCAGCTTCCTAGTGTCCCACACTCAAGAACTCAATCCTCACAAGCAAAGGGCAACCCACCCAATCTCACAATCTCTCAATACCCAAAGGTTGAACCCCAACCTTTGTGACCACTCAACCTAGAGTGAACAACCACTCAACCTAGAGTGAATAAACCTTGGTGTTTTGGTGTTTGGTTTACAAGCAATTAACTCTCTCAATAGAGTAGATACACAAATAAAGGCTCTCACAAATTCTAACTCTCAACAAGAGAGGATATGCAAATTAAAGCTCACAATCTAACAACTCTTAAGCAATATGCAAGTTTAGAAACAAGAGTTGCAGAATATACAAGAGAAATCTAGTAAGAAGACCTTAAGAAGAGAAATGTTTGTTGCCTTATGTTGTGCCTTTGTCTCCCCTCTTGTGTTCTTGCCTCTTGCTTGAATCCATGCTTCATTTATAGCCATTTTTAGGGTTTCCAGCCGTTGCACATTGTCTCCAACGGATACCTTAGCATGGGCATAAAGTGGGAGTGAAGAAATGAGCTGGAGTTCCACTTAAAAGCATTTTCCCACGTTCTGACACTATGGTAATCGATTAGCCTTCGAGCTGTAATCGATTAGCTTTTGAAATCCTCAGTATTATGCAGCAGGTAATCGATTAGCATTTCTACTGTAATCGATTAGCTATGAAACAGAACCATTCTAATCGATTATTCCTTGCCTTGTAATCGATTATGATTGATACCTGATGCTCTTAATTTGTGTCTCGCAGCATGGTAATCGATTAGGACTTCATGTAATCGATTACTTTAATTCCAGTGGCTTCCTAATCGATTGTGTGGCTTCCATAATCGATTAGCCATCATACCTGATGCATTTAGTCCCATTTCTAATTGTTGTAATCGATTAGTCTCAAGTGCATAATCGATTACCTTAATTCCAGTGAGTACCTAATCGATTGTTTAGCTTCCATAATCGATTAGCATCTGTTCCTGATGCATTTAGTCTGTTTTTGCAGCATCCTAATCGATTAGCATGTCTTGCAATCGATTACTTTAATTCTTTGTGAGGCATCTTCATCTTTTTATTCTTGGCCATTGTCTTTGTGCTTGAACCTTCTTGTTTCTGAACCTTTGCCATTCCATCATCATCATGAATACTTTGTCATTCATCAAAACTACTTTGCATACTTACATATGCAACTTCATTCTCCCCCTTTTTGATGATGGCAATTGATGTTACATGTTGCTTGTATTCATGTGTTGTAAATTCATCATTTTGGCTTCATGGTAATATCCTTTCTTCCTTTAGGAGTCTTTGCCTTAGTCTTCATGTTTGTCATTATCAAAACCTGTTTCAACATTTAAACACATTCTCCCCCTTTTTGATGATGACAACCAATGTTCATCTCGTGGGGTGTTAGTTTCACAGAATAATGACAATCAATGTTGATATGTGTTCTCCCCCTATATGATGTAATGAATGCTAGTTAAGGGTTATCCTCCCCCTTAATCTTGTAACTTATGCCAATTGTTTTAAACGTATCAAATGATGGAAACATGATATCTCTCCCCCTTTTTAGCATAAAAGGCATCCTATTCTTTTTACTGATCCTTCCACTAATCTCTCCCCCTTTGGCATCATCAAAAAGATCATTATCTTAGTCATAATCTATGCCATCAACATATAAGCTCATTTATTGCATCTAGGGTCAATAATCAATCACATAATTTATTCATCAAGTAAGCATATGATTGATTGCTAACTTATTCTAATCATGTAGTGAGTATCATTTTCAAAAACGTCACATGATTCTTTCACATATCATTTCAAGTAAGCACATAGTTTTCTCCTATTTTGGCATCATCAAATGCACAAGAATAATTTTTCAAGTAAGCATATAGTTGAGTAAGAGCATGAGTGCCATAAACATAATCATAGAGAAGTGAAATCAAGGATAATCATTCATGTGTATACTCCCCCTTACTACTGTAATTGATACCCCTTGTAAACAATATACCACTTATTAACATGTGAAATCGATTATACCAATTTGATCAAGTTTGATATCACTTGTAGGTCAATTCAATCAAGTCTGATACTATTTGTTTACTTTTTAAAGCATATGATCTCCTCTTGTTAATAGATACCACTATTGAAAAAATAGATACTATAATATGAATAAATACCACTCAAAGGTTAGATACCAATGCATATAACAATCCATTTGTTAATCATTTCATTAATATTGCTTGATGCATTTCTAGGTATCAGAGCAGTAACATAGAAGAGTTTTCAACAATGTATACATGTATCTAGGTATCAGAGCAGGGATGAAGTGATATAGTTAGCTTGTGGAATTTGTTATTTATGCCACTTGTTAATATGATTTGTATAATTCACAGATCATAATGGTAGAGTAAAAATTCAATCATACCTTGGTATTTTGCAAGTTTTATGCCCTTTTTCACATCCTTGTGTGGTATTTTGCTTTATCCATGTTGCATTCCTTGATCAATTCTTTGTTTTCCCAGTTTGGTAGTTGGATTTGCCATTTTGAGTCATCCTATATAATCTTAACAAACTCTTTGCAAAGCATATTGTTAGTGGCATTGAGTTCACAAGAGTTTGTACCAATTTTTGGGTCTTTGATGCAGTATTATTTTAGGAAGGAGTTTTCTAAAAATGATTTACTCAGACTTCCATACCACTTGATAAAGAGATAACATATCATCAATAAATATCACTTGTTATAAAGAAATGTTATGAAATTCCCCCTTAATCATGTAATTTAACAAGGATAAATATAGATGTTGATACCACTTTATTGATTAACATAATTCATATGATTCAGAGCATAGTGGTAGAGTGAGCATTAACTTCAAATAAACAAGTGTAACAATCTTTCCCTTTCAATGGATACCACTAGTTGATGCAATTTCATTTATGTCTAGATATCAGAGCAAAGATGGAGTGATTAAAACAATTTGTTGGCTTACTCATGCAAGTGTATTATAACATATGCCAATATATTCACTCTTTTCCATATGACTTTTGTATCTCAAATAATCTCTTCTTATCTTATGCCTATGATGTTACATATAGGTCTAGTCAAGCATTCACATATGGCATTTATCAAATATGTAGGAGAAATCATTTTGCATAGATAATTAGTAACGCATATAGATAAGTCACAAAAGCATATCATGGTCATCGTGTGTAATGCAAGTCATACTCTCATCTATGTCATACCATTTGTTATCTAGATGTTATGCATGATACCACTTGATGGATTTGCTAATTTAAGCTCTTGATATCAATTACTAACATTTAAGCATTCAACACAAGATTTTTGGCAATCATCATTGTTTATAATGTTATTCAAAAATTCTTTTCAATCTCAATGATGCATATTTTTCAAACTTCTTTTCACAGTCAAGATCATGCATCATCAAACATACGACATAGATAAGAATTATAATGTTGATCGAGATAGATACCACTTGCACATACATGGTATATGATCATAGCATGCATTATTACTTATCATATCATGCATTGTTTCTTAACATATCATCATGTTCATGCCTATTATGTTACAATCATGAAGTTAAAGTCTAGGCAATCACTTATTGTAACATACATGCTTTATCTCTAGGAATATAATTGCATAGATTGTCAAAGCATAGATACCACTTGTACACACAATATATGTATATATTATCAAGGCATAGTGATAAGCACATAATCAAGATTATGTCCTCATGATCTCTTCCTCTTACTAATTCAATTCATACCATTGTTAAAGGAAGATGTTTGTTATTTAGATACCACTAGTTAAACAACATATCTCTTGTTCAATACATCATCAAGAATTCATATTCAATTAAAAATTCATGCATCATTAAGAATCAATATAATAACCAAGAATTCATGATATATCATCAAGAGTTCATGTATCATCAAGGGTTTAAACATTATCAAATATTCATGTATGTTTGTGCATAATCATCTTTAATCTCAAGATTTTCATGTACTATGTTATTCAAGCAATCATTCATCAAAACTCATCATCAATCATTACTAATCATCAATTACTATATACATATACATCATTGATTCTAAGGATTTCATAAGTTTAAGGGGTCCTAAGATTATTTGTTCATCCATCTCAAGATTTCATATTATTCGTGCTCAATCATATATCAAATCAAAGTTAGATTTTCACACATCAAGATTCATCAAGAATGAGTGTTAACATTGATTATATGATAATTGCTTGCACCTTTTGTTGTACCACCTTTAGTGTTGTCCATTGGATTTTGTCGGTGTAATCCATCTTGTGTGAGTCACATTGAAGCTTCTTGTCCATTTCCTTGTTTTGAATGGTACCTTTTAGATGTATGATGAGTCATCATAATCTTGGCTTGCTTTAATCTTCTCTTTTGTCTTTTGGAATGGATTTTGAGATCCTTGATATCTCCTTAGGCCATGAGATTTGGTCATTCATCAATAAGAAATTGTTGCTTGGAAGTTTGCCTACAAGATTTCAAAAAATTTAAGGTACCCTTTGAGAGTTGGGTCCTTCCTTGTTATTTTGGGATTTCAAAGTTATTTTGGAATCCATACCTTTCTTGTATGCTTTTGACGGGATTTCTTTATAAAACAATTGGATGATATATGACCAAATATTCCACAATAAAAACATGTTGTATCCAAAGAATAAGTCATAGTAGAATTGTAATGGTTCCTATTATGTTCTTTCCTTTTAAAGCAATTTGACATAGAGTCCTCTTTTCTTTCATGGTTTGTGCATCTTAGAGAGGATTTGGATTTTTCTTTGTATGATGTAAAATGGTTCTTGTAATGACCTATTTTTCTTCTATCAAGTGTATGCCTTCGATTTTCAATAGGTGCACTTAGAGGTATTTGACTATGTGTGAGCTTGCTAAGTGCTTCTTTTAGTTCTTTATTCCCTTTTTCAAGAAGCATACATTTATCAATAAGCACACAATCATTATTATCATTACAAGTTCTAAGAGATACATTTGAAGCTACTAATTCATCATTTTGAACTCTAAGATATTCTTTTTTTATGTGAACATCATGCAATTCTTTTTCAAGAGTCAAAATGGTTTGTTTAGAGCATGCATATTTCTTTGATAACAAGACAAATTTTTCATGTAATTCTTCAAATGCTTCTAATAATTCATCCTTATCAATTTCATCATCATTATTATCATTAAAAGAATTTAAAAAGCATACCTCATCATCTTGGGAGTGCTTTGTCATTAGGCATGCAAGTTCTTCTTCCGATTCATTGATCTCTTCTTCCGGACTTGTTTTGAATTCTTCATGTTTGCTAGAAAGAGTACTAATTCTTGCATATTGATCATCATTAGTATTTCCATATATTGTTTCAAGAGTTTCCCATATTTCTTTAGCATTGTTACAAGCAATAACTCTAGAAACATCATTAGGTTCTAATGCTAATGTGATAAGAATTTTAGCTCTAAGATTAAATTGTACCTTCCTTTCTTCTTCCATAGTCCACAAGTTCATGGGCTTCATACATTCTATATTATTGACAATATGCATAGGAATGAAAGGACCAAATTGAATAGCATTCCATACCTTGAGGTCATAGGATTGGATAAAGATTTTCATCCTTTCTTTCCAAATAGCATAGTCTTTGCCATTGAAGATTGAAGGTCTACTTATTGTGCCATTTTGTGGAAATGCATCATAAGAGGTAGAGGCCATCTTGATCTCCTGCAGCTGTTAAGCCTTGTGGCAAGAGTCAAGCTCTGATACCACTTGTTAGCCAAGGCCTCAACGCTCAAGAGGGGGGGTGAATTGAGTGTTTCAAACTTTTGCGCGGAATCCCCTTGGAAATGGTTAGTAATATACAAATGATGCAATAATGAAGATACAATAACTTTTATGCACATATCACACTATAAGACACTTGATGTGTAATGGTAATATAAAGCTTAGAGTGTGATAAACAAGCAAGTTATTGGCTAGAGCGATTTATCAAACAGTTGGAGTGCACAGATTTATTTGTCAATAATGTGATGTTTCCTATAAAGATTCAGCTCATTCAAGTTATCAAACACCTTGTGAATGTGAGAAGTAATAGCAATCAAGTAAGTATCACACAAGACTTAATAGGAAACAATGTATTAGATATTTGGTAAGTTATAGTAATTTCCAGTTTTGAAGAACTTCACCAAATATTGATTCAAGCAAAATATCAAACACTTGACATGCAGAGTTAAGTATTCTACTTGAACAATAACTTTGATTCACATATTTAGCTCATGCATTTCAACAAATAGTTTATATGCGTAGTTGTATAAGGAGTTCAAGGTAGAGAGAAATGCAAACCAAATTTAACGAGTTCCACCAACCCGGTGTACGTCTCGCCTTCAAGCAACCCACTTGAAGGATTCCACTATTGAAGATTTGAGATACAAGCTTTGAGCAATTGCAGCTTCCTAGTGTCCCACACTCAAGAACTCAATCCTCACAAGCAAAGGGCAACCCACCCAATCTCACAATCTCTCAATACCCAAAGGTTGAACCCCAACCTTTGTGACCACTCAACCTAGAGTGAACAACCACTCAACCTAGAGTGAATGAACCTTGGTGTTTTGGTGTTTGGTTTACAAGCAATTAACTCTCTCAATAGAGTAGATACACAAATAAAGGCTCTCACAAATTCTAACTCTCAACAAGAGAGGATATGCAAATTAAAGCTCACAATCTAACAACTCTTAAGCAATATGCAAGTTTAGAAACAAGAGTTGCAGAATATACAAGAGAAATCTAGTAAGAAGACCTTAAGAAGAGAAATGTTTGTTGCCTTGTGTTGTGCCTTGGTCTCCCCTCTTGTGTTCTTGCCTCTTGCTTGAATCCATGCTTCATTTATAGCCATTTTTAGGGTTTCCAGCCGTTGCACATTGTCTCCAACGGATACCTTAGCATGGGCATAAAGTGGGAGTGAAGAAATGAGCTGGAGTTCCACTTAAAAGCATTTCCCACGTTCTGACACTATGGTAATCGATTAGCCTTCGAGCTGTAATCGATTAGCTTTTGAAATCCTCAGTATTATGCAGCAGGTAATCGATTAGCATTTCTACTGTAATCGATTAGCTATGAAACAGAACCATTCTAATCGATTATTCCTTGCCTTGTAATCGATTATGATTGATACCTGATGCTCTTAATTTGTGTCTCGCAGCATGGTAATCGATTAGGACTTCATGTAATCGATTACTTTAATTCCAGTGGCTTCCTAATCGATTGTGTGGCTTCCATAATCGATTAGCCATCATACCTGATGCATTTAGTCCCATTTCTAATTGTTGTAATCGATTAGTCTCAAGTGCATAATCGATTACCTTAATTCCAGTGAGTACCTAATTGATTGTTTAGCTTCCATAATCGATTAGCATCTGTTCCTGATGCATTTAGTCTGTTTTCGTAGCATCCTAATCGATTAGCATGTCTTGCAATCGATTACTTTAATTCTTTGTGAGGCATCTTCATCTTTTTATTCTTGGCCATTGTCTTTGTGCTTGAACCTTCTTGTTTCTGAACCTTTGCCATTCCATCATCATCATGAATACTTTGTCATTCATCAAAACTACTTTGCATACTTACATATGCAACTTCATTCGCCCCCTTTTTGATGATGGCAATTGATGTTACATGTTGCTTGTATTCATGTGTTGTAAATTCATCATTTTGGCTTCATGGTAATATCCTTTCTTCCTTTAGGAGTCTTTGCCTTAGTCTTCATGTTTGTCATTATCAAAACCTGTTTCAACATTTAAACACAGTTATTCCTCCCAAATTTAAAACGCCTAAATTTGATAAGTATCGGGGGCTGACATGTCCAAAAAACCATCTTACCATGTACTGTCGGAAGATGGCTTCGTATGCCTCCAACGACTCTCTGCTCATCCATTGTTTTCAAGATAGTTTGGCTGGAGCGCCTCTGACCTGGTATAACCATCTTGAACAATCTCGTATACGCTATTGGGAGGATCTGGCAGATGCTTTCATGCAACAGTATAAGTACAATTTGGACATGGCGCCAGATAGAGTACAATTGCAGAACATGTCCAAGAAAGACAACGAGACGTTCAAAGAATACGCCCAACAATGGCGTGAAGTAGCAGCGCAAGTTGACCCACCTCTGTCTGAGAAAGAGGTGATCTCGACATTTATTGACACACTCCAATCGCCATTCTATGATAAGATGATTGGAAGTATTTCATCCCACTTCTCCGATATCGTCACTATCGGAGAAAGAATAGAGAATGGCCTCCGGACAGGGAAGATCGCCCGAGGTCCAGCTGGGGTTAATGCAGCAAGAAGACCCTCCCATGGGGAAGGAAAGAGAAAAGACGGAGAGACTAACCTAGTCTCCCATAACCTAGGGAGGAACCAGCCCAGACCACCTACCCCGGTCGCCTTTCCATCAACCTATCATAATACACCACATCCATATGTGGCTGCAGTTCAAACACCATATCCACCACATTTCCGTCCACCTGTCATGCGACCATCTACACCACTACAAGCACCATATCAACCACCACAAGTGTCGTACCAACAGCCACAAACGAACCCGCCGAATCCAAATCAGAGAAGGCAAAACAATGACCATGCCCCACCGTAATTTGATCTGATTCCCATCTCTTACACAGAGCTTCTCCCTTACCTCATCGAAAACATGATGGTAGTGTCGTGCCCTCTAAAGCCACTTCAGCCGCCATATCCTAGAGGGTATGACCCAAATGCACGGTGTGATTACCACGCTGGTGCATCGGGACATTCTACTGAGAACTACCTGGCACTGAAGTTTAAGGTAAGGGACCTCATCCGGGCCGACTGGATAAGCTTTAAAGAAGGGAGCCCAAGTGTGACAACCAATCCCCTTCCAAACCATAAAGGACCGGATGTCAACGCTATAGAGGGGGATGAAGGTTGCATTTCCAAAGTAGAGGACATCCAAATGCCTTTGGAAATCATACACTCCCATATGCTGAAGGTGGGATTAATAGAAGGGTCATGGGATGAAGAGTATAATGACCTCCAGTCCGCAAAGCGAAGGGGCTTCCAGGAAACCCTTCAAAGACTCATGAATGCTCGAGTCATAGAGGTCTGCAGGCACCATGAAGGACGAATAAATATGGTACAGGGACATGGCAAGGCACGAGTTCCGAAACCCCTGGTTGTATACTATAACATGGATACGCCAGCGGCTTCGGCTCCTGCCAAGACTGTCTTCACGGTAAAGGCACCAACCCCTTTCCCCTTCCAGAGTTCCCACGCTGTGCCATGGAGGTACAATACAGATGTGGTCGTCACCAATCCCGAAGCGATCAACTCCATGCCATCCTCCTCTATTACAAATATAACCGGAGTGGGAAGAATGATACGGAGTGGAAGGATATATACACCACCTGAGCCCAAACATGGCAAGACTACCGGAGAAGGAAAAACTGGGAAAGAAGTAGCCTCTGGTGAAACGAAAGGGGCTGTGACTGAAGAGGAAGCCTAGGAATTTCTGAAGTTTATTCACCATAGTGACTACCAGGTGTTGGACCAATTGAACCATACCCCTGTAAGAATTTCCTTGTTGTCTTTGCTAATGAGTTCCGAACCACATCGGAACACGTTGATGAAGGTGTTGAGCGAGGCACACGTGAAGCATGATTTACCCGTCGAACAATTCAGGGGCATATCATTGCCAACAATTACTTGACCTTCACAGATGAGGAAGTACCTATTAAAGGAAGAGGGCACAATAAAGCCCTCTATATTTATGTGAAATGTCAGGATTATATCCTGGCAAAAGTACTTGTGGATAATGGATCTTCTCTGAACGTCATGCCAAAATCCACGTTGGCAAAACTGCCTTTCGATGGAACATACATGAGACCTAGCTATATGGTTGTGTGGGCTTTTGATGGGACACGTAGGGAAGTCATTGGAGAAATCGAATTGCCTATACAAGTCGGACCCTGTACTTTCCAAGTACTCTTCTAAGTGATGGATATCGTGCCCGCCTACAGCTGTTTATTAGGGCGACCATGGATCCATTCGGCGGGGGTGGTCCCCTCCACGCTGCATCAAAGACTAAAATTCATCATCAATAACAAGTTGGTGACTGTTTCTGGGGAGGAGGACCTTTTGGTTAGCAAACCCATATCCACTCCGTACATCGAGGCCGCCGAGGAAGCCCTCGAAACATCCTTCCAAGCCTTGGAAATTGCCAATGCAACAAGCGTTGTAAAGATGTCTTTCCCCAACGTACCTCTAATGGTGACGCTGAACATGTTGCAAAAAGGGTACCAACCCGGAAAAGGATTAGGGCGGGATTTGGAAGGCAGAACCCAACCGGTGAGTCTCCCGAAAAATAAAAACAGATATGGTTTGGGATATAAGCCCACTGTGATGGATAAGAAAAGGGTTGAAGAGGAAAAGAAGGGGAGGAGAGTTGCTCGCCTTACTGGTCAAGAGATCAACACTGCGAGAATCCCTATCTGTGATCTCTATCAGAGCTTTAAGAGCGCCGGAGTGATATATCCGGATCAAGTTGCCATGGTTGAGAATGAGCCTGACCTCAATGTGGAGCTGGTATATGCTTGCCATCCAGATCAAGAGCTGAACAATTGGGAAGTCATGGAGTTCCCTACAACCATTAACGTTCTATCAGAGTAATCACTGTATTTCATAATTTGGTGGTCCCCTTGCCATGCCCAAGGCTCCGGGACCCATTTTGTAACAAGGGTAGAACTTGTTTATTTTATTTTTGAAAACCAATGAACACATTTTATTTCCCATCACCTCATCTTTGTGCACTCTATTTTTCTCAAACCTTTCACTTGTTTGTTTCTCTTTTCACTTTATAATATAACCCGAATGCAGATCCAAAAATGATTTCCCTGAGAATGACAAAAACCTGGATTTATTTCATGACCCGGTTTATCCAAATGATTGCGTCTACGAGGAAAGTGAGGAAGACCTTGGACCCTCATCTGAATTGACAAGATTGTTGGAACAAGAGGGTAAAGAGATTCGACCTCATCAGGAGGAAATCAAAACCATTAACCTGGGGGATGAAGGGGAAGATAAAATGGTCAAGATAGGCACCTGCCTAAGCAAAGGCCGACAAGATGAATTGATTGAACTGCTCCGGGAATTTCAGGATGTGTTCGCTTGGTCATATCAAGATATGCCAGGATTGGATAACAGCATAGTGGAACATAGGTTGCCTTTAAAACCAGAATGTCCACCAGTTAAGCAAAAGTTACGGAGAATGAAACCGAAAATGCTTCTCAAGATCAAGGAAGATGTCAAAAAACAATTCGAAGCCGGTTTCTTGGCCGTAGCCAAATATCCACAATGGGTAGCCAACATAGTCCCGGTCCCGAAGAAGGATGGAAAAGTGCGGATGTGTGTGGACTATCGAGATCTAAACAGGGCCAGCCCTAAGGACGATTTTCCTCTTCCACATATTGACATGTTGGTTGATAACACAGCCCAACACTCCATCTTCTCTTTCATGGATGGTTTCTCCGGGTATAATCAGATTAAAATGGCGCCCGAAGACATGGAAAAAACCATGTTCGTCACATTGTGGGATACTTTCTGTTACAAAGTAATGTCCTTTGGTTTGAAGAACGCAGGGGCGACTTATCAGAGAGCAATGGTCACTTTATTCCACGATATGATGCACAAGGAAATAGAGGTCTATGTGGATGATATCATTGCAAAATCCAGAACCGCGGAAGATCATATCCGCGACTTAAGGAAATTGTTTGAACGGTTGAAAAGGTTTAAGCTTAGATTGAACCCTGCCAAGTGCACGTTTGGCGCAAGGTCAGGCAAACTTTTGGGTTTCATTGTAAGCAAGAAAGGAATTGAAGTGGATCCCGACAAGGTTAGGGCAATCCTAGAAATGCCACCTCCTTGCACAGAAAAAGAAGTCAGGGGGTTCTTGGGAAGATTAAACTACATCGCTCGATTTATCTCACAATTGACATCGACCTGCGAGCCGATCTTCAAGTTACTCCGTAAGAACCAACCGGGGCAATGGAATGAGGACTGCCAAATGGCTTTTGAGAATATTAAGCAATACTTGAAAGAACCACCAATATTGGTGCCACCAACCCCTGGGAGACCACTGATTTTGTACATGACGGTACTGGATGGGTCCATGGGCTGCGTATTGGGTCAGCACGATGAAACGAGAAAGAAAGAACATGCCATATATTACCTAAGCAAAAAGTTCACTGATTGCGAAATGCGATACTCCGCATTAGAATGAACTTGTTGCGCGTTAGCATGGGCTGCGAAGCGTTTAAGGCAATACATGTTGAGTCACACTACCTGGCTAGTCTCTAAGATGGATCCTATCAAGTACATCTTTGAGAAGCCAGCCCTGACCGGAAGGATTGCTCGATGGCAAGTGCTATTAACTGAGTACGACATAACATATGTCACTCAGAAAGCCATAAAAGAGAGCGCTTTGGCTGACTACCTAGCCCATCAACCCGTAAGTGATTACCAACCAGTACCATTCGACTTCCCAGACGAGGATATTTTGGCATTGTCCGACGAAAAAGAAGGCGGTAACAAAGACAAATGGATTTTAAGATTCGATGGAGCTTCTAATGCTTTAGGGCACGGAATTGGGGCCATTTTGATTTCTCCAGAAAAAGAATTCATTCCTGTCTGCGCCAGGCTATGTTTTGATTGTACCAACAATGTCGCTGAATATGAGGCATGCTCCTTAGGGATCCAAGCGGCATTAGATATGAAAGTAAGGACACTGGAAGTCTACGGAGACTCTGCTTTAGTCGTCCACCAGTTAAAAGGTGAGTGGGAAACCAGAGATAGCAAGCTTCTCCCCTATCACGCCCACATTATGGAAATGATTAGAGATTTCGAAGAGATTTCTTTCCATCATGTTCCTCGGGAAGATAATCAGATGGCTGACGCTTTGGCCATTCTCGCTTCAATGTTCAAAGTAAACAATGACTATGACGTGCCCCTCATCGAGGTAGAAAGGCGTCATGAGCCCGCATACTGCCAAGTAGTCGAAGAACAATCAGATGGAAAACCTTGGTATCACGATATCAAGAGGTATATCCAGAGGCAAGAATACCCCGACAATGCCACAGAAAATGACAAGAGAACCCTGCGACGGCTCGCCATGGGGTTTTTCTTAAGTGGAGACGTGCTTTACAAAAGAAACCATGATTTTATCCTTCTTCGCTGCGTTGATACCGCTGAAGCAAATAGAATCATGAGGGATATCCACGAGGGATCTTTCGGAACCCACATCAATGGGCACGCCATGTCAAGGAAAATCTTAAGGGCTGGTTATTTTTGGATGACCATGGAAGCAGACTGCTTCGCCTATGCTCGGAGATGTCATAAGTGCCAAATATATGCTGATCATATTCACGCACCCCCGTCATCTCTAAATGTTTTGTCAGCACCATGGCCCTTCTCGATGTGGGGCATGGATGTCATTGGTCCCATTGAACCAAAGGCTTCAAACGGCCATCGTTTCATTTTGGTCGCCATTGATTACTTCACAAAATAGGTGGAAGCAGCTTCATACACTAATGTAACCAAAGGTGTTGTGGTTAAATTTGTCAAGCATGAGTTGATATGTCGGTACGGCCTACCGAGTCAAATTATCACAGACAATGGTACAAACCTGAACAACAAAATGATGAAGGAGCTTTGTGAGAGCTTTAAGATCTCCCACCATAATTCCTCTCCGTACCGCCCAAAAATGAATGGGGCAGTCGAGGCGGCGAACAAGAATATCAAGAAGATAATACAGAAAATGATGGTAACCTATAAAGACTGGAACGAAATGCTTCCTTTTGCTCTGCACGGTTATCGTACCTCAGTCCAGACCTCGACTGGGGCAACTCCATTCTCTTTAGTTTATGGCATGGAAGCAATCCTGCCTTTTGAAGTGGAGATTCCTTCCCTCCGAGTAATCATGGAAGCCAAACTGGTTAAAGCTGAATGGATCCAGACTCGACATGACCAATTAAATCTGATTGATAGTAAGAGACTGACTGCCTTCTGCCATGGTCAGTTATATCAAAGGCGTATGAAGCGAGCGTTTGAAAAGAAAGTACGACCCCGACAATTCCAAGAAGGAGACTTGGTGCTCAAGAAGGTTTTGTCGATGTATAAAGATCACCGGGGCAAATGAACTCCCAGCTATGAAGGGCCTTATGTCATGAAGAAGGCTTTTTCCGGAGGTGCTCTCATACTCGCCAACATGGATGGGGAAGATCTACCGATGCCTATAAACGCGGACGCAGTGAGAAGATACTATGCGTAAAAAAAAAGAAAAAAAAAGAAAAAAAAAGGGGCTCGCTAGGTTAAAAACCTGAAAAGGCGACCTAGGCAAAAATTAGAGCAATTGGTGGGGTCGAAAATCCCAAGAAAGCGGCCCAGACAAATTCACACCCTATAGATTCAACACTGCAACGCCAATTTTTCAAGTCACAGACAAGGGGATGGGTCTAGGATATCGAAACCATGGTCGAGTCACGCCCTCGAAAGCAAAATCAGAAGATAAACAGGAAATCATGGAAAATACCGAAATCTTGTCGCTCTCAGGAAATCAATAGAGGATCTAAAAGGCCTTCCCTTCCATCCTTGCCATCAATTCCTCACATATTATCATATTTTTGCACATGTATATATCCGTTGTTCATAAATAAAAAGTTTCCCTTCTTCTCACATGTGTTCATGACTAGAATGAATAAACAAGTTTTGCCTAAAAAGAATTTCTTAAAAAATGAGTTTTTGATAAGGACGAAAATACAAAGTTATGGGGAACGAAATGTACACTATTGTCAGGTCTTACCTCGGGCAAGCTCAACCAACTCTGCGAAACAACCTCAATGAAGTCAGAAGTAATAATTATTTTGGCCATGAGTTACTTCAACGCTTGTCGCCAAGGGAGTCCGCCTGTAAGTTTTTAATTAGTTTCGCGTTTCTCTGTTAAAGGATGGCCAGGACCATGATCCCCGAGATGTGTAGTTGCCCAACTCTCTCCTTAACAGACCATCGGCATGTCCATAGTAAACCCCAAGTCCATTCTCTTTCACCCAAAGGGACATTACCCTGAATCACCAAATTTTCTCCCCCAGTGGAACCATAATCGCCAAAAACTACACTTCCCAAATCCTTCCCCAGTGGGACTACACTTCCCAGTCAACCCAAAACTGGGGCATCTCCCCAGATTCTTCTTTCGGTCAAGGGACAGTTTTCCCCAAAGACTCTTTCGATCATGTCAAACTGGGGCATCTCCCCGGGTTTATTCTTTCATTCAAAGGACAGTACCCCACCCTTCAAGCTTCATCCAATCATCTCAAACTGGAGCATCTCCCCGGGTTTATTCTCATTCATTCAAGGGGCAGTTCCCCAAGATTTCATCCAATCATGTCAAACTGGGGCATCTCCCCGGGTTTATTCTCTTATTCAAGGGGCAGTTCCCCAAGATTTCATCCAATCATGTCAAACTGGGGCATCTCCCTGGGTTTATTCTTTCATTCAAGGGGCAGTTCCCCAAGATTTCATCCAATCATGTCTAACTGGGGCATCTCCTCGGGTTTATTCTCTTATTCAAGGGGCAATTCCCCAAGATTTCATCCAATCATGTCAAACTGGGGCATCTCCCCGGGTTTATTCTTTTATTCAAGGGGCAGTTCCCTAAGATTTAATCCAATCATGTCAAACTGGGGCATCTCCCCGGGTTTATTCTCTTATTCAAGGGGCAGTTCCCCAAGATTTCATCTAATCATGTCAAACTGGGGCATCTCCCTGGGTTTATTCTCTTATTCAAGGGACAGTTCCCCAAGATTTCATCCAATCATGTCAAACTGGGGCATCTCCCCGGGTATATCCTCTCAATCAAGGGGTAGTTCCCCAACCACCCACAGTCATGTCAAACTGGGACATCCCCCCAGATTCATTCTCTTGCGTTCAAGGGGCAGTTCCCCAAGAACCCGCAGTCATGGCAACCGAGGGTCAACCCCAACCTTTACATTTCCTGCCAACAGTGAGTTAATTCGGATGAGACGTCCTGTTAACTCCCTCAACCTCTACATTTCCTGCCAACATTGAGTTAATTCGGACGAGACGTCCTGTTAGCTCCCCCAACCTTTACATTTCCTATCAACAGTGAGCTAATTCGGACGAGACGTCCTGTTAGTTCCCCCAATCTTTACTTTCCTGTCGCCGATCAAATGGCACCCCTTTATCTTCCTGCCGCCGATCAAATGGTACCTTTACTTTCCTGTCGCCGATCAAATGGCACCTTTACTTTCCTGTCGCCGATCAAATGGCACCCCTTTACTTTCCTGTCGCCGATCAAATGGCACCTTTACTTTCCTGTTGCCGATCAAATGGCACCCCTTTATCTTCTTCCCACCGATCAAATCACACCTTTACTTTCCTGTCGCCGATCAAATGGCACCCCTTTACTTTCCTGTCGTCGATCAAATGGCACCTTTACTTTCCTGTCGCCGATCAAATGGCACCCCTTTATCTTCCTGTCTCCAATCAAATGGCACCTTTACTTTCCTATCGCCGATCAAATGGCACCCCTTTATCTTCCTGTCACCGATCAAATGGCACCCCTTTATCTTCCTGTCGCCGATCAAATGGCACCCCTTTACTTTCCTGTCACCGATCAAATGGCACCCCTTTATCTTTCCTATCGCTGATCAAATGGCACCTTTACTTTCCTATCACCGATCAAATGGCACCACTTTACTTTCCTGTCGCTGAACAAATGGAATCTTTTTACCTTCAGTCGCCTAAGAAGGTATCCTTTTTCTTCCGGTCGCCGAATGAGGCACCCTTCATCTTCAATCAATTGAGAATAGACACTTAATCCTCTCGCCTTTTGTTAACTGGAAGACAATCCTTCTGCTTCATGTCATTCAAAGGATAATTCCCAGTTAACCACTTCTTGCTAAAAATTAGAGCGCTGCCTCACTTCTTTTTTTCCCAGATTTAGGACAAAAAAAACAAAAACAAAAAAAAAACAAAAAAACAAAAAAACAGAGAAAGAAGAAGAAGAGAAAAGTGAAACGGAAGAGGAAAATGCTCGTCTTTAAAGAAGAAAGGTCACACTGACTCGTGATTGCTGACACTATCAGACGCCATCAAAAAGTCCCATTTGGCCCCTACATCGGTGTTCATATCTTTACTTCCTTTTCACCTCAAAAACACAGAAGCTTCGTGTTTCTTTTGTGAAAAAGAAGTGAAGAGGGGCATCTGTGAACACCTCTTTTGGTCCGGTCCAAGTGGAATGAATCTTTTTTATACTGAATTCTAATTCAGAATGGTCAAATTCAAATAGAATGGCTCCAAAATAATCAGAACCGAGCGAAATAACTCAGAATGAAGCTTTTCTAAGTGAAATACAGCCCTGTTGGAGGCAAATCCAATTGGAATGACTCAAAAATGATCACATCTGAACAGGATGACTCAGGTTAAAGCATTTCCGAGTGAAATACAGCCCTGGTGGAGATAAATCCGAGTGAAAAAACTCAAAAATGATCAAATCCGAGTCAAAATGAAGCATTTCCGAGTGGAATGACTCAAAAATGATCAAATCCGAGTGGAATCACTGAGAATGAGTCATTTCCGAGTGAAATGCTCCCCTGTTGAAGTTGAATCTGAGTGGATAGCTTCCCTGCCAAGCCAGTCCGAATGGATTATGCCCATGTTGAAGAGAAGTCTGAATGGAATGACCCAAAAATGATCAAATCCGAGTGGATAGCTCCCCTGCCAAGCCAGTCCGAGTGGAATGTGCACCTGTTGGATCAAATCCGAGTAAAATTACTCAGAATGGATCATTTCCGAGTGGGATGTGCCCCTGTTAGAGTAAATCCGAGTGAAATTACTCAGATTTCATCCATTCTGAATGAAAAATAACCCTTTTAGAGGAGAATCCAAGTGGAAAATCCCCTACTGCAACCAATCCAAGTGGAAAAGGGGACTGACCTTGAATAGATGCTGCCCAAAGCTATTTTCCGAGTGAAATGATTGCTGATTGAAGTAAATCCGAGTGAGTATCACTCAATTGGAGGGGAATCCGAATTGAAAATACCCAAATTCCAAGTTCTGAGTGAGGAGAAAGTTGTTTCTGAGTGAAAATTGCCAAAATCTCAACTTCTGAGTGAGGAGAGAGTTGTTTCCGAGTGAAACTACCCAAGATTCCATTTTCTGACTAGAAAGCAAGACTGAATCCGAGCGGGTTGAGGTTTACTTCCAAACAGGTTGACAACATGCCGAGTGAAGCTTCAAGCAGAAGGATTACTGAGCAAGATTTCAAAGTCTTTTAAAGAACATGAACCGTTGCCGATTGAGCCATTTATCCTCACCGAATCGTCTTTCAAAGTCAAAAACCGACTGAACCCTGCACCAATTCCGAGTCATCCTTGTCAGTCAGTTTTCTTAGCCAATCTTCACTCATCCTTCAAATAAGGAGCCGACTGAATCATTTGCCCCAATTCCGAGTCAATCCCTTCAAATCAATCCCGAACCATTACTCTTCGAACCAATTCTGAGTCACATTTCACACAATTTCCGAGCCATTTCAGTCAGCACCGAGTGAGCCATCCACTCACTCGATTTTCGAGTGACTTTCCCCCATTCCCGAGTGAAGTTCACCTAATTCCGAGTCATCCTTTACCCATTTTCGAGTCTTTCTCTTCGATTTTTAATCGGCTCCGAGTCATCCTTTACCGAATCGATTTTCAATCTTCGATCGGTTTTTGAGTAACACTCATTCCCTTGTCATCCCTCCTCAAGCCAATTACCGAGCCCACTTCCATCAATTTCCGAGTCACCATTTACACCCAAAACTCACCCAGATTCCGAGTCACTCTTTTAACCATTTCCACTCAACCTCCAAGTCACTCTTTACCTATTTTAGTCGGTTCCGAGTTACTTGTCACTCGATTCCAATTGAATGTTTCACAACAGCCTCACACCGAGTAAAACATATACTCGGCCTTTCATAGGAGGACTCTTCCCAGAAGAATTCTCACTCGGAAAGGTGTATTTTTCACTCGGCCTTCTATGGGAAATGCTTCATTCCACTCGGAATTGACTCCAATATGGACGAATACTGACTGGGAGGCTGATCCGAGCCATCCTCACTCAGATTTCAGCCATCCTCACTCGGATTTACACTATTTTCACTCGGATCTCAATCATCCTATCTCGGATTGCACATGCTGACCTGGATTCCACCACCCAAGTGGATCCAGGAATCTTGGGGTGGCTGGCAGACAAGGGGCGGAAGTGGAGGAATTAAAAATTCCCACCAGCCGCTGTTCCCCACTACCAAGATCGAGTGGAAGCCTGAGCTAGTATTCCACTCGGAGTGGAAGGCTGAGTTGGCTTTCCACTTGGAAAGGCCTATAAATAGGCAAGGGATTGAAGCGTCGTGGGATGGAGGCATTCTTAGAGGAAAAACTCTGCCTAAGCCTTGATTCTCTCTCCCACACACACTGCGCAGCCCCTCACAGCACCCAACATCCTCATCCTCTCTCTCTCTCTCACATGTCCAGCCCCTTTCAGCCACCAAATATCTCCCAGCACCCTCCTCTCACCCTTTCCAACAACCCCCACTCATCCTTCTTCTCACCTAAACCGAGCTCCTCTCTCACACGTCCAGCCCCTTTCAGCCACCAAATACCTCCCAGCACCCACCTCTCACCCTTTCCAACAGCCCCCACGCATCCCCCTCAAGTCCACCAAATCCGACCTCCTCACTCCTCTCAACTTCAACACTGTCCCTCTTCTCACTCAGTCTCACTCGGTATCTCACTTCTCACACGGTAAGCTACTACTTTCACTCGGTATTTTCCCATTTCATTCGGTTTTACCATTTTTTACTCGGTTTTCCTCTTTCTCACTCAGTTTTCGCCATTTTCACTCGGGTTTATGCTTTTATCACTCGGTTTCCTCCATTTCCACTCAGTTTTTCCATTTTCACTCGGTTTTTCCCTCTTTTTCACTCGGTTTTCCCTTCTCCCACTCGGTTTTCACTCATTTTTCCTTCTATTTTCTGAACTTACTGTTTCCCTTCCTCTTTTGTAGCTTCTGCTACCTTCCCCTTCCGCTTCATAGTAAAATATAATAAAGGGAAATAAATGCTTACTATGTTTTCTTTCAAATCTAAATAAAAATAAAAAAAAACAAATCATTTTTAAACGGTGTCGTACGAGAGCACTCCCATCTACACAACCTCTTTAGGATTCGTACACGTGTGAAGAACTTCGCCTTGTACGAGTTCCCCACCTCAGTGACATCCATCATCATCTCCCAAGTCTTTTCCTAAAAGAAAAACACTCAGAACTACGTAACCCTGATTTCTTGATAATTCAAGAATACGTAGGAGCAGGACCTCAATTCCTGTCGGGCCCATCTTTCTTATTTCTTTTTATTAATTTATTTCCTCACTTTCATGTTTCTTTCATAAATGTTCTTTTTTTGTTCACTTCCTTGAAAATCAATTTAGACGCGACGTCTTGTTGATTTCCCCCTAGTTTTTGCTCGAGCCTCGCCATAATTCATAGGGAAGGGATACTTAGGACGAGACGTCCCGCTTATCCCTTTCCTATCCCTGTTTTTTTTATTCGAGGACGTCTAATTTAGGCGTGACACCTTATTAGCGTTCTCTTCCTCTCTTCTGTCTCATATCGAAGTCGAGTTTAATTCGGATAAAACATCCCATTGACCTCGCTTCGACATTCTCAGTTTGTATAGTTCTCTCACTTCATTCTGTCGTTTTTAAATAAAAAATACAACAATAAAAGGGAAGAAATAAACCATCTTTTGTAAGGCTATTTATGTTGCATATTTTCAATCTTGGTACTGTTTTTGACAGGCGATGTAGGGTGCTAATACCTTCCCTACTCGTAACCGACTCCCGAACTTGAATCTCAATTTTTAACCAGTGCTTTATTGAACTTAGTTTTTTCCAATGTTTTTCCTATGGATAAAAACGTTGGTGGCGACTCCCTGTTTCATTCTACACCTTCTTTCTTTCTCGCCGCGCCGTCGCGATCCAGGTTGTGACAGTGTCCTAATCAAGACAGTGCGTATAGCTGGAGGATGCGTACAATTTTGTCTAAAAGAGGGCACAAATGGCTTATATCACAGTACAAGGGCCCACATACTTATGTTAATAGTTTCTTATCACAAGATCATAAGAAATTGGATGCGGACATAATCTGCTCTGTGATATTAGGTAAAGTTATATGAATTTGCAAATGAATATTTTTTAATATTTCGAATATATTTACATTTTTGGCACGCATGATAAAGAAGGAGCCGTCGGTGCCTATATCATTAATTCAAGAGAGAGTAAAAGGAGAATATGGATTCACTGTTTCGTACCAAAAAGCATGGTGGGCTAAGCAGAAGGCAATAGCAAAGGTGTGGGGAGATTGGGAGGAGTCGTATGCCTTCCTGCCCCGATGGTTAAATCATATGAGACAAGTTGTTGTAGGATCTGTAAGTCTGATACAAACAAGCCGCATTGTCATTGGAGACCAAGTTCATCAAAGGCACCGTAAATTTCGACGTGTGTTTTGGACATTCAAGTCCTGTTGTGACACTTTTAACTTTTGTAAACCCATTATTCAGGTAGATGGAATTCACCTATATGGTAAATATAAAGGGACTTTATTGGTGGCGACAACACAAGATGGAAATAATGTTGTCTTGCCATTAGCATTTGCAATTGTGCTCGGTGAAACCTTGGAGGATTGGAGTTGGTTTCTTTCGAACTTGTGGTTGTATGTAACACAAAAAATGGAGTTTATATAATTTCAGATCACCATAAGAGCATTTTGAGTGCAATCCGGGCTTCAGGGGCTGCATGGAATCCACCCGGTGCATATCCCAAGTACTATATACACCATATAGCCAGTAACTTTAACCAGAAGTTTGAGAATCAAGAGCTAAAGAAGGACCTGATTAAAATGGGTGAGTTAGCAAGCAATCTCATTTAAATTATGAATTATGGATGTTTTATGGAACTAATTATTGTTTTCCATAGGGTATAATCCAAGCAAGCATTCATTTGATCGATAATATCAAAAATTCAGATAGGCTAGCCCTGAGATTGCAAGATGGATGGATCCAATCCCCAAGAGAATGTGGTTAATGGCGTATGATGAAAATGGAACAAGGTTTGGCCACATGACAATAAATCTTTCTGAGTGTGTCAATAAAGTGTTCAAAGGTGCTCGTAAATTACCAATCACAACATTGGTAAAGTTTACGTACTCCCGGCTAGTAGAGTACTTTGTTAATCGCAGTGGGCGTGTTATGTCAAAAATGGCTACTGGGCAAATTTATTGCAGAAAGGTACTTGAAAAGCTGGCTTTGTATCAGGCACATGCATGTTCTATTGATGTAAAAATATTTGATGCAGAGTCAACTAGATTTGAGGTGGAGGAGAGGTTTAACCCAACCACCCAAAGAGGGGGGTTTGTGTGGGCCTTGAATCTCACCGAAAGATGGTGCCAGTGCGGGAGGTTCCAGGCTTTCAAGTACCCATGCATGCATGTAATTGCTGCATGTAATGCAGTAAACATCAATTTTTTCATTACGTCCATGACTGTTACACATTGCATCACGTCGCTCAGGCTTATGCAGGGCAATGGTACCCCATCGGAAATGATGAATCAATTCCCGAGTTTGAGGAATCTTACATAATTGTTCCTAACGATGACATGTTACGCGCAAATGGACAACCGAAGGCCTCAAGGATAAGAAACGAGATGGAATAGGTTGAGTCAAAAACCTCGTATAAATGTGGTCTTTATCGACAAATAGGTCACAGGCGTTCGACGTGTCCTAATTCTATTAGAAGTGGTTCAGGTTCACAGTAGTTTACCTATTTTTAATCATTTAGGATTTACTATATGTGGTCATGTACTAAGTCTATAAACATTAGCATTTTATAATATATTCCACCATGTTGAAATGCATATTAATGTCCAAATACAAAAACATCTGAACAAATACAAATACAAATTAAAAAACAAATACAAACAAGAACTTAATGGTGAAACACAATCCTAATGATGACCTCACGTCTTGGGAGGAGAAAAAAGACAAGGCCTGGGAATACCTCGGTTAACTCACGGAGGGAGCCGATGAACATGTTCCACCATATCTTTAATCTGTGATTCTTGCTCCTATGATTGAACTACAAATGCAGTCCTCTTCAAGCGGAATCATTTCATCACGTGCAGCAATCTCTGAAGCAGCTGTGTTCAAATCAAACATCATCGGGTGAAAACCTGAAGAAGAACCAACTTCAGAATCCCACTATGGTCGGGAAGGTCCAGGAGAGGTCATCATGTATGGGACATAGGGGGTGGGTTTATGATTGGGGGGCCTAGGATGTATAGGGACACAGGTATCTACGATGAAGTACCACCTATATCCTCAATGAATAGGGTGTCATCACCTGCAAGCATCTGAACATTAAAGTACTCATTTGTGTGTATGGGATGATGTTGCTGTGATGACTAAGATGGGTAGTTGTACGTAGGCCATGGCAAATCAGGGGGCGGTTGAGACAGAACATAGTATTGCCCTGCTTGCCTGTTTGGAATTGGAGGGATCACATAGTCCTTATTTGGCTCTCTAAACCTTCGTTTTTGTAAGCCCGCTCGTTTAATTCGAGTACCAGGCATATCCACGTGAATCTCAACATTTGGGGCAAGCTCTGTCGGGATAGGAGCATGCACTCTGGCCTGTACAATTCTATCCTATTCACCTATCAACATCAGTATATTCTCTATTTCCTGTCGGATGGTATCCATTGCAAAAGCAACAGGTGTCTCAAAGTTTTCTGGCGAGGACAAGTACTGAATCATCTTAACACTGTCCATCTGAGAAAATAGCAAGGTGTTTCGTAAGTCAATACCGAATTGCATTAACATGTACAACCCAAAATTGTAAGCATGATGTATACTTTGAACTTACCGTGGATCCCCTAACAGCCCCTTGTCTGGTAACCTACCTACGAGTCTGTATTTTGTACCATCTAAAGTACTCATGGTTCACAGACATCTCCCCAAAGAGTGATTGACCAGAATATACATGTCCTAACCTCCCATTCCATAAATTCAACAGAGGCTTCATAACTATGGGCCAAATTTCATCGGATTTGCCTTTTAGAGTGATAGCGTGCAAGTCTTCCAGCTGAGATGGTGTATTGGGTATGTGTTGCTCCATACCGAATTGGTGCATTACCCTATCTGGCTGATGCCACTCTGCAATCTGAAAACACAATAATGGAACAACTGATCGCCATGCCCCATGGCCACGTAGACAAATTTCTAGAAAACCATTAGTCGCTGTTCCTGTATATGGCTGCCAGATAAACTACAAGACAATAAACAATTAACTTACTCAACATGCACCAACTAATGATAACTAGAAACATCATGTACTTATTATAAATTAATGCTATTAGACCTGATCCGTGTTCAACCAGTCTAGTTGTGTCCTATAATACCCCAAATTATACATCGTATATTTGTTTTCGGCCGGGTGTATCCATCTGCCCCCATAAGGGCTATCAGCATCCCTAACTGCAGGTTCTGTTGGGGCAAGGTGTCGCATACGCTCCCAACCCCACACCTGTACCAACATTGTCAGTCCGCATATATCCTTCTGAGCATAATCTGTGGCGATACATAGCTGTCGGTAAAGGTATCCCAACGCAGATGCTCCCAATGCATAACCACCACACAAATCAAAATCCTCCAGCAGTTGAAGGTACCTAAGTGGGACCCTGCTAGATGACTGGTAAGAGAAGATACACCCACCAAGTAATCGTAAAACATAGGCTCGAGCGAATCTTTCTATAGCCACCTCATTCTCAAGATGTTATGCAATGTCCCTGAAATTCTCATGTAGCCAAGATGTAACACCTTGGAGTCAACTTGTAAATCTCAAGATAATTACCGTCACCATATAAAATCTCATGGATAACTTATTTTTCACCTGGTAATTATCAAGAGATTCACAACCTGATTCCAGAGGTTACTAATACAATATCAGAGTGCACAACCTTTTCATAATTGACTTATTATTATTATACATAACATCAGAGTTTTATACATATTATATTTTACAACAGGCACCTAGATCTTATAAAATATAAAGATGTAAAGTACCAAAACATAGCATATACATAATACAAGAATAGTAGTCATGCAAGCAAGCATCACCATCAAAAGCCTTCATAATTCATCCATATTTAGCAACATCCACTTTGTCACATGTCTTCCTGGTTAACCACTAAAGGGTTGCCACAAGTAATAGAAATAGCGAGATAAAATATCAAATAAATAAAAATTAGATTAGAACATACACAATCACAAGTATGATGCTATGCGATGTGGATGCCAAACATATACTTTATGTTATATTTATATTAATATTCCATTCTCTATATGAATGAAAATGCATGATGGATCCATTCTGGTGGGAACATCTGCAGTGATTTTTTAGCAATAATATTTTTACGGATATCCAACTGATACCGCGCCAAGCAATTCTAACTTAATTTCTATGTATTTAATATCCTATCTCCTCTTTCTTACCTCAATTGAAGATCCCTAAGCTTTCCTTATGCTAAACTCCCTTGTATTTCCTCAAATCTTCAAGTTTGTGTAGTTTCTTCTTATACAAAATTAAAGAGTTTGAGTATGACAAATGAAGGTTTTAAAAGCTTGAAGAGGGAGATGAAAGGTTGTGGAATTGGTAATATTTTTGGTTTTGAAGAAATTTGGAAGGTTGGAGCCTTATTTTTATTTATATTTTATTTATTATTATTTTATTTATTATTTTATTTTATTCTACGTTCTATTTTTGTTTAATTTCATTTTAAGTCAGACTAAAAATATCCTTATATTCAAAATTCAATTTCCTATTTTCTAGGATTCATTTCTTATTTTTTTGAGAAATTTTAATTTTTTTCACTGTTTAATTACCACTTCAAATTTAATTAAAAATTGGGCTGTTACACTCTCCCCCCGTTATAAAAATTTTGTCCTCGAAATTTAAACGTACCTTGTTAGAATAATTCAGGATATTGACTTCTCATCTCATCTTCTTGTTCCCAAGTCATGCTTATTTTATCTCCTTGTTGTCAGGCTACTTTCACCAATGAGATCTCCTTGCCTCTTAGTCGCTTGACATTTCTGTCCATTATCTTCACTGGTGTTACTGGAATCGTAAGGTTTTCCTTAACTTTTATATCATCAGCCTCGATCATATGGTCTGGATCAGGTACATACTTCTGTAATTATGAGACATGGAACACATTATAAAGATTGGAAAGGTGAGGTGGCAATGCAATCTGATATGCTACTTTACCAATTCTTTTAAGAATCTCATATGGTCCTATATACCTTGGAGTAAGCTTCTTGCTTTTTAACACTCTTCCAACTCCTTTGTTCGGTGATACTTTCAAAATACATAATCTCCAACTTGGAATTCTAATGGCTTCCTCCTTTGATCATAATATGACTTCTGCCGATCCTGCGTAATTTTCATCCTTTTTCTTATCATCCGAATTTGCTCTGTTGTTTGCTGGACAATTTTTGGTCCAAGAGTCAGGTGCTCACCTGTCTCTAACCAACAGATTGGTTTCCTGCACTTTCTACCATACAATGCTTCAGATGGTGCCATCCCAATGCTTGATGATAATTGTTATTATATGTGAATTTGATTAGTGGAAGGTAATGTTCCCAGCTTCCACTATGTTCTAACACACATGCTCTCAGTAAATCCTCCAGACTTTGGATAGTCCTCTCTGACTGGCCATCAGTCTGTGGATGATAGGCAGAGCTTAACTTCAGTCTAGTACCAAGCTCTTTATGCAAACTTCCCCAAAATCGAGAAGTAAATCTAGGATCTCTATCAGATACTATGCTTGACGGTACTCCATGTAATCCCACTATCTCCTTTATATACACTTGAGCCAATTTCTCAAGTGAATGCTTCATATTGATTGGGAGAAAATGGGCTGATTTTGTTAATCTATCGACTATCATCCAGATAGCATCATTGCCTCTTTGTGTTCTAGGTAATCCTGACACAAAGTCTATGGCAATGTAATCCCATTTCCATACTAGTATTTCTAGTGGTTGTAATCCGCCAGATGGTTTTTGATGTTCTACTTTACTTTTCTGACATATTAAGCAAGATGAAACATACTCAGCTATCTCTTTTTTTATCCTCTTCCACCAAAAATTCTTTCTTAAATCTTGATACATCTTCGTAGATCCAGGATGAATACTAAGCATACTTTTATGGGCTTTATCTAGAATCATCTTCTTTAGTTCTGTATCCTCGGGAACACATATTCTTCCTTTCATTCTCCATACTCCATCTGAACCTTCTTGTAATCCTAGATCTTTCCCATTATGTTGTGTCTCGATCATTCCTTGGAGACATACATCCAATCTTTGTTTTTCACACACCATCTTCAGAAAATCATTAGTGATTTCAGAACTCCGACCACCATATTTACTGAAGATTTCTCCTCAACTGTTATGTTTAAGTCTCTAAATTGTTCAATCATTTCTAATTCTTTTATCATTAAAGCTGCCACATGAATAACTTTTCTACTAAGTGTGTCAGCTACTACGTTGGCTTTCCCTGGATGGTACTTCAACTTGAAGTCATAATCCTTGAGAAATTCCATCCATCGGCGTTGTCTCATATTTAATTTTTTTTGATCAAATAGGTATTTGAGACTCTTATAAACTTCAAACTTTGCACCGTATAAGTAATGCCTCTAAATTTTCAAAGCAAAGACAATGGCTGCCAACTCCAAATCATGAGTAGGGTAATTCAATTCATGTGGTCATAATTGCCTCAAAGCATAGGCAATTACCCTCCTTTGTTGCATTAAGACACAACCTAGTACTAGCTTTGAAGTATCACAATAAACTTCAAAGTTTTCATGTCGATTTGGTAACGCTAGAACTGGTGCAGTTGTTAATCTTTTTTTAAATTCTTGGAAACTTGCTTCGCATTCAGGAGTCTAAATGAAAGGTTTATTTTTACAGGTTAATCGAGTCATTGGTAGGGCAATTCGAGAGAATCCTTCAATAAATCTTCGGTAGTAACCCGCAAGTCCTAAAAAACTCCTGATTTCTGTGACAGTCTTTGGCCTCTCCCAAGCTATTACAGCTTCAATCTTCGTAGGGTCGACTGACACTCCATTTTTACTTCATTAAGCTAAAACTCACATTTACATAGTTTGGCATACAGTTGCTTCTCCTTTAGTATTTGTAGCACTAAGTACATATGCTCCTCATGCTCTTCCTTGGTTTTAGAATAGATGAGAATATCATCTATAAAGACAATGACAAATTCATCAAGGTATGGATGGAATATGCGGTTCATGTAGTCCATGAACACGGCTGGAGCATTAGTTACACCAAAAGGCATAACTAAATATTCATAATGGCCATAGCGTGTTCTAAAGGCTGTCTTTGAAATATCTTCTTTCTTTACGCGAATTTGATGGTATCCCGATCTCAGGTCTATCTTGGAGAACATAGTAGCTCCTCGTAGTTGATCAATAAGGTCATCGATCCTTGGTAACGGGTATTTATTTTTAACCGTGACTTTGTTCAGTTGGCGATAATCGACACAAAGTCTCATACTACCGTCTTTCTTCTTGACTAGTAGTACAAGTGCTCCTCAAGGAGATACACTAGGTCGTATGAATTGCTTTTCTAATAACTCATCCACTTGCTTCTTTAGTTAAGTCAGTTCCATTAGAGACATTCTATAGGGTGCTCTAGCAATAGGTTCTGCTCCAGGAATTAGGTTAATAGAGAATTCTATCTCTCGTTCAGGAGGTAATCCTGGAACATCCTCAGGTAATCATGTACTTATTATAAATCAATGCTATTAGACCTGATCCTTGTTCAACCAGTCCAGTTGTGTCCTATAATACCCTAAATTATACATCGTATATTTGTTTCCGGCCGGGTGTATCCATCTGCCCCTATAAGGGCTATCAGCATCCCTAACTGCAGGTTCTGTTGGGGCAAGGTGTCGCATACACTCCCAACCCCACACTTGTACCAACATTGTCATTCCGCATATATCCTTCTGAGCAAAATCTATGGCGGTACATAGCTGTCGGTAAAGGTATCCCAACGCAGATGCTCCTAATGCATAACCACCACACAAATCAAAATCCTCCAGCAGTTGAAGGTACCTAAGTGGGACCCTGCTAGATGACTGGTAAGAGAAGATACACCCACCAAGCAATCGTAAAACATAGGCTCGAGCGAATATTTCTATAGCCACCTCATTCTCAAGATATTATGCAATGTTACCGAAATTCTCATGTAGCCAAGATGTAACGCCCTGGAGTCAACTTGTAAATCCCATGATAATTACCGTCACCATATAAAATCTCATGGATAACTTATTTTTCACCTGGTAATTATCAAGAGATTCACAACCTGATTCTAGAGGTTACTAATACAATATCAGAGTGCGCAACCTTTTCATAATTGACTTCTTATTATTAAACATAACATCAGAGTTTTATACATATTATATTTTATAACAGGCACCTAGATCTTATAAAATATAAAGATGTAAAGTACCAAAATATAGCATATACATAATACAGCAATAGTAGTTACGCAAGCAAGCATCATCATCAAGAGCCTTCATAATTCATCCATATTCAGCAACATCCACTTTGTCACATGTCTTCCTGGTTAACCACTAAAGGGTTGCCACAAGTAACAGAAAGAGTGAGATAAAATATCAAATAAATAGAAATTAGATTAGAACATACACAATCACAAGTATGATGCTATGCGATGTGGATGCCAAACACGTATTTTATGTTATATTATATTAATATTCCATTCTCTATATGAATGAAAATGCATGATGGATCCATTCTGGTGGGAACATCTGTAGTGATTTTTTAGCAATAATATTTTTACGGATATCCAACCGATACCGCGCCCCATAATACAACACCAACATCGGATAACAATACAATCATATCAATAACAAGTGTTGCGGGACCCCCCTTAAGGACACACTGCTTAGCCCTTAAGACGACCGTGGTATAAAACCACCGCAAAGGTCTGTTGCTCAACAGAGCGCGTTCCCCCACTAGGAACCCCCTCAAAGAACCCCCCTGCGGATTCTTTGAATGACCAATGCATATGATGTATAAATGCAGTAAATTTATATCATTATTCATAATTTAACAATAAGAATTTATGGTAAAATTCAAGAAGATACAACATTTCATCATATTTACAAGTATAATCCATATATGAAGATAGCACTCTGTTTCCCTCTGTTTTTGCTGTTTTAATGATTTCAATGGCAAATTAAATATGCCAATTGGTTCCAAATCATCATACAACATTAGAAACATATCATATATCATATTCCAAACTATTTGGCATCAATTTCACAATTTAATTCAAATTAAATTAAAATCTAGCTAAATGAGTTTCCAAACAATTAAACAAGCAATTCTAACTTAATTTCTATGTATTTAATATCATATCTCCTCTTTCTTACCTCAATTGAAAATCCCTAAGCTTTTCTTATGCTAAACTCCCTTGTATTTACTCAAATCTTCAAGTTTGTGTAGTTTCTTCTTATGTAAAATTAAAGAGTTTGAGTATGGCAAATGAAGGTTTTGAAAGCTTGAAGAGGGAGATGAAAGGTTATGGAATTGGTAATGTTTTTGGTTTTGAAGAAATTTAGAAGGTTGGAGCCTTATTTATAGGCTTCCAATGGCGGTACTGTAGCAAATCACTGTAGCAAATACTGTAGCAAACCATTGTAGCAAATACTATAGCAATACTGTAGCAGATACTGTAGCAAATCACTGTAGCAAATCGAAGTGACATGAGGCGGTGCGAAAGAGGAAGAATTCTCATGAAGTTGCAAGATTTTTCATGTGACAGATACTGTAGCAAATTACTGTAGCATTTTACTGTAGAAGATTTTTATTTTATTTATTATTTTATTTTATTCTACGATCCATTTTTGTTTAATTTCGTTTTAAGTCAGACTAAAAATATCCTTATATTTAAAATTCAATTTCCTATTTTCTAGGATTCATTTCTTATTTTTCTGAGAAATTTTAATTTTTTTTACTGTTTAATTACCACTTCAAATTTAATTAAAAATTGGGCTGTTACACAATACATCTTCAGACTTTGACCATGTAGCTCACTGCGGGGTGGCCTTAAACCTAGTTGTGCTTCCATATATTGTTGCTAGTCACGTGACTAGGCTATTGCGACAACTACGATTCCATTAATGTTTAGTCCCAAAATAATATGTAATGTGATTGTACAGTCTCCAATAGGAAGATGGAATGTGTGTGTCTCTGGTCTCTATCTCTCAACCATTGCAGTAATAAACTTTGTTGACCGGTAAATGTGCAACCTTCGCAAAGTGATAAAAACCAGCTCTTCGTAAATATGGTATGATCTGTTCTGGTATTTGATCACTTCTAACACGGGGTGCTTTTCTAATTCTTAGTACCCGATCTGGTTTTCCATTCCAAACATGTGTGGATATATGTTTATCTTGTAACATCAATAGTTGTGGGTTTATCGGACCAGGATTGATCGTCCTCTGTTCAACCATACTGCATTTAGAAATGTAATGCAAAATTATTATTCACTAATACACTAATTTTGTAATTAAATATAATAATCTTAAAAACAATAAATTTATAATATATCAATTTCAAATTAATTATATATTGAACCTGATTTTCTTAATTATTAAATTGACTTATATATTTTTTACCATTTTTAATGTTATTTATTATTCACTAAAATAAAACATTATTCTCAATATATTAAAGTTCAAGAAATAACAACAATATATGACTTCTATTTATTTTCAATGAAAATTACTATATTTTATATCAGTTATTTTAAATTATGTTTTGCTATCTACAAGAACAATTAACTTATCCTACTTAAACAAATTTTTTAAAATATATTTCTAAATTTAGTTATATATTATAATATCATGACTAATTTTTTCAAATATATTTTAACAAATATACATCAAATAATTATTATTTTTCTTTATATTTTACATCCTAAATTTTTATTTTTTAACTTAATTTTAAATTCAAGAATAAATTTTAAAGCATTAAAACAATATGCTTTTTTTTCAATAAATAAACTTTGCTAACATAAAAAAATTACTCAACAATGGTTTTAAAAATTTACTAATTCTATATATATACACAACGTTATTCTAACCTAATAAATATATAATATATAACATAACTTATTTTCACTTTTATATTTTTAAAAAATTAACAGAGTGTAATAAAAATTTCTGGTTTATTTTTTAATAATAGGGATTTCCTAACTACACAATAATCAACTATTCCTAACAACATACATTATAACAACTTCTCTACTTAAACAACTAATAACCTTTAATAATTAATTTAAACCAAAACAGGAAGTTAGAAAACGTAAATAATTTTAACAACAAATACCTTTTATTGTGCTTTGCAAGGGACAACTTTCCTCTTAAACTGAAGGGACCACTTTCCTCTTAAACTGCAAATCCACTTAAAAAATTGCCTCTTGCTCTCTTTTTCACACCGACACAGTATAGCTTGTGGGAAACAATGGAGATATGGTGGGGCTGAGAAAGTGGGACGACGGGTTGATGTAGGGGATGGGTCAAACCTAAGTCGCCAGAAATAGTGGCGACACATAGGGCCACCGCACATCGCACCAACCATCTTCTGTCGCCAGAACAGGTTACGACACTACTTTTAGTGTGTCGTGTAAATTCTACACGACACTCTCAGCTTTTTCTGCAACACTCCCAGCTTTTTTGCTCTCTTTCTAAAAGCTTGTACGTGGCGTAAGAGAGTTGAGTCGCCATTACTTTGGGTGACACACATGTCGTGCAAATTCTTAACGACACGAAAAGAACCCCAGACATGTAAATTCATGTCAAACTGCCCTATTTTATAATTATTCAAACCCACAACCCCATTGGTATTTATTACCCAGATTTCATCTATGTTTTTACTTAAACAACATGTCATCAATCAAAATATACCCTACAAGTGGGAATTAACATACTGGGAACTCGTATATTTATTGTGCTTTTGTTTTAATGGTAGAATGATTGCATTCATTATAATTTAATGACTTTAACTCAACCCTTAAAGACCGAGGTTGATAAAACCTTAAGTTTAATTATTTTTAATACCATATAAATTTGAAAGAAATTCATACAATTTAAGTTTCTACACTTGTTTTGTTGCATAAAAAGTTGTCACAAAGAAAACAACGAAAAAAAAGTATGACAAAGAAGTTATAGAACTATTTGGTGGATAAAAAAATAATAATAACTTGTAGTTTTTCAAAAATCATAAGATTCCACCTTTTGAAAAGTTATTTAATGTAGTTGATAAACTATCATTTTCTCACTTTATCTTTATGATTTTATATTATTTTGGTGTGGAAATGTATTATTTCTTCTTTAAAATAGTTAATGATTCGTTTTATATTGCATAAAATTATGAAAAATAATCTTGGGCTAACTTTTGATAATTTAGGGTGAAAATGTGCAAAAAGGCCCAAAATAAGACAAAATGTAACACCCTCTGTTACACCTTAATAATACTAGAAAAATTCGTATTTTTTTTTTACTAAAGAAATGATTGTTAAAAGGAAACTATCAGAATAAATACATCATTTCTGAAATACCTCATAAATATTATTAAAATTTTATAAAGTAATTTTACATTCATCCGAAGAAAATAAATATTAAACTTTATAAGAAAAAGAGGAAACTCCATGGCCCAGAAGCAGTTACTTAATAACTTTATTTATTCATTAGACCACGGTATTCATACCGAGCTCCCTTTCTAGAACGTTCTATATTCACTGTCGAGATTCTTCGATCCTTCCCTCTGAACCATCAATTTAAAATATATGAAACAAAAACACAGAGAAAGGAGTGAAAAACAAAATATAATATTCTCGAATAGGACATAAGCAACAAAAGGTTTTCACAAACTAATATATAATAATATCAATCACAATCACAATCACATACACAATCAATTATGAATGCATGAATGTTATACAATATCTTTATCATAACTTTCTATATATGTCGGCCCTTAAATTTTAATTTGTACTGGGCCAACCAGGAGTTTACACTGTTCCATAAGTCCAGATAATAATAATATGAACAACTCAACTGGCATGGAAACACTTAGAGACTAGTCAGATTGAGAAAGTTTTTATTGTGAAAGTACCCGACACTAGGGAGCTACCCCAGGTCCCCTGAAGCACCCTTTCACACCCTCTCATCCCAAGGCTCGTAATTAAGCCTCCTCTAATGTATCCTCGGTTTCTATAATCCGTCCCCAGACAATATCATTTTGTTTCACTTTAATGATTTATGATGCATGAACTACTCGTGTATTTAATTGGTTAAGGCTTTTAGAAACTCAATTATTAAATACCTTCAAGGTTTACAATATCCTTTCAATAAACTGTACATTTTCTCAATTCTCTAAATTTCTGTCCCACAGAAATAAATTTGGTACAGTTTTTAATTCTGATTGAAATTGAGTTTCTAAGCCTTAAATATCTCAAAACTTTTTCATATAAAACTTTTACATAATCTTTCTCAAATTGAATCTTAACAAGATCAAATTCTCAATTATTTCCAAATATCTTTAGTTATTAAGTTAAAAAAATAAAATAATTTTCTTTTGAAAATTTTATTTTATTAAAAGAGAATAATCTTTAAATCATTAACCAAAAATACTTAAAATTACAAAAAAAATTTAATTCAAGATTTAATTATCTCAATTTGTTATAAATTAATTTTCATAAAATGTCTTCTTTCTAAAATAAATACTAATTTTTTTATTCTAAATATTGAAAATAAAGTTAATAAAAATAATTTCTAAGAAGAGAAGATTTAAAGTAAAAATTTAAAGAGTAAGGTAAGAAAATTCTTACTGAGTTTAGCTTTCTGTCATGCTCGCTATATGCTCAAACTCCACATCACAAAATCATCAATCAAAATCAAGCATTATCAATTATAACTAAATATCATCAATCACATCAAATATTATTAATCATAATTAAATATCAATCAAAATCAAGTCAATAAAGCATTATTTATAAATATTATAATTCAAAGTCTAATGGTTATTAATATAGTCAATTTGAGTCCTTTTGGTCAATTCCTCGTATAGGTCTATGTAAGTCCATATAATCCAGTCCTTGCATAGGTATAGTTCAGTCCATATGGGTCATAGTGGTCCAAGTCCTTGCATAGGTATAGTTCAGTTCATATAGGTTATAAAAGTATAAGTCCTTGCATAGGTATGTTAGAGTTAGTTACATCAGATATTTAATTTAAAATTTATTAAAAATTTTAAGTTAAAATATTAATATTTTAAAATAATAATATTATCAAATTTAAAAGGAGTAGGGGATTCCTCCCATTATTCTTATGTCTTTTCATATTATACTCTTATCTCACTCCCCCTTACCTCTTGTATCATGATTCGTTATTGAAGATCTGTACGCGTCTCGTTTTCGAGTTTTAAAACATACCAATTTCATTTTAATATAGTTACAAGATGAAAATTAAGATTACTACTTAAAACAGAAATGGTAAATTCTAAATAGTGAATAGTGAATAGTAAATCAATAGTAATGGTAAATAGTAAAACGTAAATAGTAACGATAAATAGTAAATTGTGAATAGTAACGGTAAATAGTAAAATGTGAATAGTAACGGTAAATAGTAAATCATGAATAGTAATAGTAAATAGTAAAACATGAATAATAAAGGTAAATAGTAACAGTAAATAGTAATTTACTATTTGAATAGTAATTTACTATTGAAATAGTGTTTTACTATGTAGAATAGTAACTTAAAATAATATTATTTCCAGTATAATAATATATTTCTAAAAACGATATAAAAATAACCCTAAAAAATATAAAAGAGAGGTATTCGTACCTTAGAATTTTAGCATAACCTTCTTCTAAAAAATTTATTTCTCTCTCTCACTTCCACCACTATCTCACTAGCACTACTATATTAAGAATACTTAATCTGAAATTTTGAATTCTAAAGAAGAATTCCTTCGGTATTTATAGGAAAAAATTACTATGCATTTTATTATTTTAATATAAAAGTATTATGCATTTTTTGAATTTTTATTCCTGGTTACTGTGTATCTTTTGAAAATTTTGTACATACACAGTGTTTTGCATAGTAACTATCGGCAGAATTATTAAGTCAAATAGTAACCTTTCACTCGGTATATTTTAAATATTCAAAATCAGTCCTTTTTAAAATTTAGCGATATTATATCAGTCCTCACTAATTTTATAATAAGTAATATAAAGTTTAAATTTTAAAAATCTAAAATTTTCTGTTAATAAAAATTTATTGATACGTTCCCAATTTTTTAACGATGGGAATAAATCAAAATTTTTCTCAAACCGATAGTTTTTAGATAAGTCTACTTGAATTGGATTTTAGAAAATTTTCTTATAATTTAAATTCACTTTCTTATAAATATTTTTAATTTTAAGTCACTTATATGAATTTAAAATTATTTAAAAAATATTATTTTATTAAAAAAAATTATAAATTCCAAAAAATTCCAAAAAATCATAAATAATACGTAGATTAAAAATTTCTAAAGAACCATAATCTAATTCCTTCAAAATTTTAATATAAAAATAAAAATAGGGGTGTTACAACTCTACTCCCCTTAGAAAAATTTTGTCCTCGAAATTTACATTATTCAGTAAAACAAATGAGGATGAGAATCTTTTATCTCAGTTTCTAGTTCCCATGTAGCATCTTCTTCTCTCGTTTCACTTCAAATGACCTTTACAAGCGGAATTGTCTTGTCTCTTAACTTTTTTATTCTTCTGTCACCTATTCTGACAGGTGGTGCATCATATGTAAGATTATCTTTAACTTATATGACATCAGGTTCAATAACATGTGTAGGATCAGATATATACTTTCGTAAGTTTGACACATGAAAAACATTATGGATATTAGAAAGAAAAGGTGGTAATGTTATTTGGTAGGCAAGAGGATTAACTTTATGAATTATTTGGTATGGACCAATAAATCTAGAAGTTAGTTTTCGAGATTTCATTTGCCCGACTGACCCCAGTCGTAGGTGTGACTTTCAAGAATACATGATCGCCTTCTTAAAATTCGAGCGGCTTTCTTCTTTTGTCATAGTAACTTTTCTGCCTGCTCTGTGTTGCGTTCATCTTTTCCTAAACTATTTTGATTTTATTCATGGTTTGTTGTACCAACTCTGGTCCTAACATTAAGTTTTCACCAGTCTCAAACCAACATAGCGGGGTTCTACGTTTTCTTCCATATAATGCTTCAAAAGGTGTCATGCCAATGCTAGCATGGAAACTGTTGTTGTAGGTGAATTCCACATATGGTAAGAATTGATTCCAACTTCGTTTATGCTCCAACACACAAGCTCGTAACAAGTCCTCTAGAGATTGGATTATCCTTTCTGATTGTCCATTTGTCTGAGGATGATATGCTGAACTCAGACGTAGTCTTGTTCCCAAATCCTTGTGTAAGCTCTTCCAGAATTGTGATGTAAAACGAGGGTCTCGATCAGAAATGATACTTGAAGGAATTCCATACAATCTCACAATCTCCTCGATGTATAATTTTGCCAGCTTCTTTATAGAGTAACGAATGTTGATGGGAATAAAATGGGTAGATTTGGTTAATCTATCAACTATTACCCATATTGAATCATGTTCTAATGGAGTTTTAGGTAGAGAAGTCACAAAATCCATGGTAATGCTATCCCATTTCCATTTTGGTATTTCCATTGATTGTAGCATTCCAGGGGGTTTTTGGTGTTCTACTTTAACCTTCTGGCAAATTAGACATGCAGCCACGTACTCTGCCACCGCTTTCTTCATTCCAGGCTACCAAAATAACTTCTTTAAATCTTGATACATTTTAGTAGCTCTGGGATGAATGCTTATATAACTTTTGTGACCTTCTTCCAGAATTGCCTTCCTCAACTCCTTTTTGTCAGGGATACATACTCGATCCTTATATTTCAACAATTGGTCGTTTCCCACATTGAACTCGACTTCTTTTCCTTGTTTCAAGAGTTCTTTCTTCTCTTGCAGGAATTCATCCTCTCGTTGAGCCTCTAAAACTTGCCTCAGGAATTCACTTATCACTTGCAATGCTCCTAATCTGTAGCTATTAACATTAACCTTTACTGCTAGGTTAAGATCTCTAAAGTTCTCTATCAATTCCAGCTCTTTAATCATCATTGTGGACGCATGTAGAGACTTTCAACTCAAAGCATCAGCTACTACGTTTGCTTTTCCAGGATGGTATTGCAATTCAAAGTCGTAATCCTTTAAGAACTCCATCCATCTCCGTTGTCTCATGTTTAACTCCTTTTGGTCGAATAAATACTTGAGACTCTTATGATCACTAAACACATTGAATGTTGCACCGTATAGATAATGCCTCCAAATCTTTAAGGCAAAAACTACAGCGGCTAACTCTAAGTCATGGGTAGGGTAGTTAATCTCATGTTGCCTTAATTGGCGTGACGCATAGGCTACAACCTTCTTGTCTTGCATGAGTACACTTCCTAGTCCTTGTTTAGACGCATCACAGTAAACTTCAAAACTCTGATGTGGATCGGGGAGTACTAACACCGACGCAGAAGTAAGTCGATGTTTCAGCTCTTGGAAATTATTCTCGCATTGTGTCGTCCACACAAAAGGTTGTCCTTTCCGTGTTAGCTTGGTCAATGGGTATCCTAACTTTGAAAATCCTTCAATGAATCTCCTATAGTATCCAGCCAAACCCAAGAAACTTCTAATCTTAGTGATCGTGGTTGGTCTCTCCTATTTTAAAACTGCCTCCACCTTGGAAGGGTCTACAACTATTCCTCCTTGACTAATTACATGTCCTGAAAAGTTCACTTCTTCCAACCAGAATTCGCACTTCGATAGCTTTGCATACAATTATTTCTTTTTTAGGATTTCCAACACAATCTTCAAGTGTTCAACATGTTCTTCTCTGCTTTTAGAGTACACTAATATATCATCAATGAACACCACTACAAATTTATCTAGATATGGATGAAAAATCCTATTCATGTAATCCATGAATACGGATGGTGCATTAGTTACACCAAAAGGCATTACTAGATATTCGTAATGGCCATAGCGTGTTCTAAAAGCAGTTTTTGGTACATCTTCTTTCTTTACCCTTATTTGATGGTATCCAGACCTCAAATCAATTTTGGAAAACACTGTGGCACTACGCAGTTGATCCATCAAGTCGTCAATCCTTGGCAGAGGATATCTGTTCTTGATCGTCACCTTGTTCAGTTGCCGATAATCTACACACAACCTCGTGCTACCATCCTTTTTCTTAACCAACAACACTGGTGCACCCTAGGGGGATACACTGGGTCGTATAAACTGATTCTCTATCATCTCTTCAAGTTGTTTCTTTAACTCTGCTAATTCTAGAGGTGACATTCGGTATGGTGCAATTGAAATGGGTCCAACTCCAGGTACTAGATCAATGGCGAATTCCACATTTCTTTCTAGGGGTAAACCAGGGATATCTTCAGGAAAAACGTCAAGAAATTCACACACAACCAGCAGATTTTTGATTCTTGCTCTCCTTTCATTGAAAGCAATAGCATGAATCCTTGAGCCTCTCCTTTTAAAGAGGCACTCACTTGGTTGGCGGTTAGAAATCTCGAATCCTTAGGATTCAAATTCACTGGTTCTTTAAACATCATGGTTTTATTATGACAATCTATTAGAACATGATTGTCAGACAACCAATCTAGCCCAATAATAACTTCTAAGCCAGAAAAGGGTAAACAAAAAAGATTAGCCTTAAAGTCCCTACCATCTATGACAATAGGGCATTTCCAACAGACTTTAGAAGTGACAATGGGATTGTTTCCAGGAGTATGTACAGATAAGTCAAATGACAGTTCTATCACAGGTAATTTTAGTTTTTTTACACAATCATTGGCAATAAAGGAATGTGATGCACCTGAGTCATACATAACAGTTAAAGAAATTTTATTAATGATACACTTACCTTCCACCATAGAATCAGAATGAGATGCTTCTTCTCCAGTGATTGTAAAAACCTTTCCTTTTTCCTTCAGCCTTCCAACTACACTATGCACGCCTCCTTGAGTATTTATGTTTGTACTCGCACCTTCAGGGTTTTCTCTTTTCATCTCTGGGCAATCCTTGATGTGATGGCCTAGTTTGTTACACTTAAAGCAAACATAAATGTTTTTAGGACAATCCCTTTTCAAATGGGTTCCTCCATAGATAAAACATTTAAAATTTGGTGCAGATGTCGGGTAATAGCTTCCAGTTGAAGCTTGGGGTCTGTTAGGAATAGATCCTGCTCCAAACCGGCGAAATGGCGCTTGGTAAGGCTTATTTCTCCTGAAGTCTCTTCTTTGGTGATGGTGAGGTCCTCCACTTCTCATTTCTCCCGCCTTGTGAATGGGCTCAAGACTTTTGGTCATTCTATCCTTATGATTCTCTTCAAAGATCCAGCACCGATTTACCAACATAGAAAATTCACGGATTTCCTGCATTCGTATAGCTTCTTTAATTTCTGGCCGTAGTCCATTTACAAACTTTGCACACCGATCACCTTCGTTAGTAGCATCACTATAATGAGAATGAAAACGAGATAGCTCTTCAAACCTGGATGCGTACTCTCCAACGGTCATATTTCCTTGGGTCAGTGACAGGAATTCGAATTGTCTTTTCTCTTTAACATCAGCTGGAAAGTATTTCTCCAGAAACATATCCTTGAAATAATCCTAAGTGATCTCCATGTCATTGACTTCGAATTGTCTACGCATGCTATCCCACCAATGTTCGGCATCCTCAGATAAGGCATAAGTAGCGAAGACTACCTTATCAGCTTCATTACATTGCAATGCTCAAAAGATCTTCTCTATCTCTCGAATCCAGGTTTGTGCTCCATCAGGGTTATATCCTCCCTTGAAACGAGGTGGATTGCGCTTTTCAAAAAGGTCCAACCTTCTCAAGGCATCGTTACCTTGACCTTCACGTGCTCCCGTTGCATTGATTAAGCGTTCTACAATTCTAGCAAGATCATTTCCGGCCATTAGTTTCCTGTTTTACAGTAACTGAGATTTGTCACATCAATCACAATTACTACCAAGTCAGATATTTTATTCTCTATCACCTATACAGAGTTTACAGACAAAGCAAGATAGACCTTTTCCCCAGGCCTATTGGATTAACTACTCTGATACCACTTTGTAACAGCCTCTGTTACACCTTAATAATACTAGAAAAATTCGTATACTTTTTTTTACTAAAGAAATGATTGTTAAAAGGAAACTATCAGAATAAATACATCATTTCTGAAATACCTCATAAATATTATTAAAACTTTATAAAGTAATTTTACATTCATCCGAAGAAAATAAATATTAAACTTTATAAGAAAAAGAGGAAACTCCATGGCCCAGAAGCAGTTACTTAATAACTTTATTTATTCATTGGACCACGGTATTCATACCGAGCTCCCTTTCTAGAACGCGCTATATTCACTGTCGAGATTCTTCGACCCTTCCCTCTGAACCATCAATTTAAAATATATGAAACAAAAACACGGAGAAAGGAGTGAGAAATAGAATATAATATTCTCGAATAAGACATAAGCAACAAAGGGTTTTCACAAACTAATATATAATAATATCAATCACAATCACAATCACATACACAATCAATTATGAATGCATGAATGTTATGCAATATCTTTATCATAACTTTTCTATATATGTCGGCCCTTAAATTTTAATTTGCACTGGGCCAACCAGGAGTTTACACTGTTCTATAATTCCGGATAATAATAATAATATGAACAACTCAACTGGCATGGAAACACTTAGAGACTAGTCAGATTGAGAAAGTTTTTATTGTGAAGGTACCCGACACTAGGGAGCTACCCCAGGTCCCCTGAAGCACCCTTTCACACCCTCTCATCCCAAGGCTCGTAACTAAGCCTCCTCTAATGTATCCTCGGTTTCTATAATCCGTCCCCAGACAATATTATTTTGTTTCACTTTAATGATTTATGATGCATGAACTACTCGCGTATTTAATTGGTTAAGGCTTTTAGAAACTCAATTATTAAATACCTTAAAGGTTTACAATATCCTTTCAATAAACTGTACATTTTCTCAATTCTCTGAATTTCTGTCCCACAGTAATAAATTTGGTACAGTTTTTAATTCTCACTGAAATTGAGTTTCTAAGCCTTAAATATCTCAAAACTTTTTCATATAAAACTTTTACATAATCTTTCTCAAATTGAATCTTAACAAGATCAAATTCTCAATTATTTCCAAATATCTTTAGTTATTAAGTTGGAAAAATAAAATAATTTTCTCTTGAAAATTTTATTTTATTAAAAGAGAATAATCTTTAAATCATTAACCAAAAATACTTAAAATTACAAAAACAATTTAATTCAAGATTTAATTATCTCAATTTGTTATAAATTAATTTTCATAAAATGTCTTCTTTCTAAAATAAATACTAATTTTTTTATTCTAAATATTGAAAATAAAGTTAATAAAAATAATTTCTAAGAAGAGAAGATTTAAAGTAAAAATTTAAAGAGTAAGGTAAGAAAATTCTTACTGAGTTTAGCTTTCTGTCATGCTCGCTATATGCTCAAACTCCACATCACAAAATCATCAATCAAAATCAAGCATTATCAATTATAACTAAATATCATCAATCACATCAAATATTATTAATCATAATTAAATATCAATCAAAATCAAGTCAATAAAGCATCATTTATAAATATTATAATTCAAAGTCTAATGGTTATTAATATAGTCAATTTGAGTCCTTTTGGTCAATTCCTCGTATAGGTCTATGTAAGTCCATATAATCCAGTCCTTACATAGGTATAGTTTGTGTTTAAATGTTGAAACAGGTTTTGATAATGACAAACGTGAAGACTAAGGCAAAGACTCCTAAAGGAAGAAAGGATATTATCATAAAGCCAATATGATGAATTTGCAACACATGAATACAAGCCATATACAACATTAATTGTCATCATCAAAAAGGGGGAGAATGAAGTTGCATATGTAAGTATGTAAAGTAGTTTTGATGAATGACAAAGTATTCATGATGATGATGGAATAGCAAAGGTTCAAAAACAAGAAGGTTCAAGCACAAAGACAATGGCTAAGAACAAAGAGATGAAGATGCCTTACAAAGAGTTAAAGAAACATGAGCTATGGAAGACAAGGTTGATGACATGAACTAAATCATGAAGAACAAGCTCATAAGTTGAAGAAGAATCAAGGAAACAAGCATTAGGATCAAAGGAATAAGCCATGGGTCAATACATATCAAGAACATATCAAAGACCTTGAAGAAGTACATGTGCTAATCGATTAAACCATTGCCATAATCGATTACATAGGTTCTGGAATGAACATAATCGATTACAGATAAAAGGCTAATCGATTACCAATTGAAAAGGTTGAAGACTGAGCATCAGGTATTTGGAATAATCGATTACAAGGAAGAATCTAATCGATTACAGAGCTTCTATTTTGTCCCTAATCGATTACATTAGTACCTAATCAATTACCATGCTGCGAGACATAATTAAGAGCAGCAGGTATCATTCATAATCGATTGCAAGGAAAGGCATAATCGATTAGAAGGGTTCTGTTTCATGCCTAATCGATTACAGTATAAATGCTAATCGATTACCTGCTGCATAATACTGAAGATTTCAAAAGTTAATCGATTACAGCTCGAAGGCTAATCGATTACCATAGTGTCAGAACGTGGGAAAAATATTTTTAAGTGGAACTCCAGCTCATTTCTTCACTCCCACTTTATGCCCACTTGAGGTATCCATTGGAGACACTGTGCAACAGCTAGGAACCCTAAAAATGGCTATAAATAGAGCATGAATTCAAGCAATAGAAGAGGGACCAAGGCACAACACAAGGCAATCAATATTCTTCTTCTAGAGGTCTTCTTATTAGATTTCTCTTGTATATTCTGCAACTCTTATTTCTAAACTTGCATATTGCTTAAGAGTTGTTAGATTGTGAGTTTCAATTTGCATATCCTCTCTTGTTGAGAGTTAGAATTTGTGAGAGCTTTCATTTGTGTATCTACTCTATTGAGAGAGTTAATTGCTTGTAAACCAAACACCAAAACACCAAGGTTTTTCACTCTAGGTTGAGTGGTCACAAAGGTTGGGGTTCAACCTTTGGGTATTGAGAGATTGTCAGATTGGGTGGGTTGCCCTTTGCTTGTGAGAATTGAGTTCTTGAGTGTGGGACACTAGGAAGCTGCAATTGCTCAAAGCTTGTATCTCAAATCTTCAATAGTGGAATCCTTCAAGTGGGTTGCTTGAAGGCAAGACGTACACCGGGTTGGTGGAACTCGTTAAATTGGTTTGCATTTCTCTCTACCTTGAACTCTTTATACAACTGCGCATATAAACTGTGTGTTGAAATGCTTAAGCTGAATGTGTGAATCAAAGTTGTTGTTCAAGTAGAAAACTAACTCTGCATGCCAAGTGTTTGATAATTTGCTTGAATCAATATTTGGTAAAGTTCTTGAAAACTGAAATTTGTTTTAACTTGCCAAGTATCTAGATCATTGCTTCCTATCAACTTTTGTGTGATACTTACTTAATTGCCTTCACTTATTTCATGCACACAAGCTGTTTGATATATTGAATGAGATGAACCCTTATAGGAAACATCACACTATTTGTGAAATAAATCTATACACGCTAACTGATTGATAAATTGTTTAAACCAATAACTTACCTTGTTTATCACACTTAAAGCTAAATATTGTTATTGCACATCAAGTGTGTCATAGTGTGATATGTGCATAAAAGTTGTTGTCTCTTCATCATTGCATCATTTGTATATTACTAACCATTTCCAAGGGGATTCAGCGCGAAAATTTGAAACACTAAATTCACCCCCCCTCTTGAGCGTTGAGGCCTTGGCTAACATAGTTCAGTCCATATGGGTCATAGTGGTCCAAGTCTTTGCATAGGTATAGTCCAGTTCATATAGGTTATAAAAGTATAGGTCCTTGCATAGGTATGTTAGAGTTAGTTACATCAGATATTTAATTTAAAATTTATTAAAAATTTTAAGTTAAAATATTAATATTTTAAAATAATAATATTATCAAATTTAAAAGGAGTAGGGGACTCCTCCTATTATTCTTATGTCTTTTCATATTATACTCTTATCTCACTCCCCCTTACCTCTTGTATCCTGATTCGTTATTGAAAATTCGTACACGTCTCGTCTCCGAGTTTTAAAACATACCAATTTCATTTTAATATAGTTACAAGATGAAAATTAAGATTACTACTTAAAACAGAAATGGTAAATTCTGAATAGTGAATAGTAAATAGTAATGGTAAATAGTAAAACTTGAATAGTAATGATAAATAGTAAATTGTGAATAGTAAGAGTAAATTGTAAAACATGAATAGTAACGGTAAATAGTAAATCATGAATAGTAATGGTAAATAGTAAAACATGAATAGTAAAGGTAAATAGTAACACTAAATAGTAATTTACTATTTGAATAGTAATTTACTATTGAAATAGTATTTTACTATACAAAATAGTAACTTAAAATAATATTATTTCTAGTATAATAATAGATTTCTAGAAACGATATGAGAATAACCCTAAAAAATTTAAAAGAGAGGTATTCGTACCTTAGAATTTTAGCAGAACCTTCTTTCAAAAAAATTTATTTCTCTCTCTCACTTCCACCACTATCTCACTAGCACTACTATATTAAGAAAACTTAATCTAAAATTGTGAATTCTAAAGAAGAATTCCTTCAGTATTTATAGGAAAAAAATTACTATGCATTCTATTATTTTAATATAAAAGTACTGTGCATTTTTTGAATTTTTATTCCTGGTTACTGTGCATCTTTTGAAAATTTCATATATGCACAGTGTTTTGCATTGTAACTATCGGTAGAATTATTAAGCCAAATAGTAACCTTTCACTCGGTATATTTTAAATATTCAAAATCAATCCTTTTTGAAATTTAGCGATATTATATCAGTCCTCACTAATTTTATAATAAGTAGTATAAAGTTTAAATTTTAAAAATCTAAAGTTTTCTGTTAATAAAAATTTATTGATACGTTCCTAATTTTTTAACGATGGGAATAAATTAAAATTTTTCTCAAACCGATAATTTTTAGATAAGTCTACTTGAAATGGATTTTAGAAAATTTTCTTATAATTTAAATTCACTTTCTTATAAATATTTTTAATTTTAAGTCACTTATATGAATTTAAAATTATTTAAAAAATATTATTTTATTAAAAAAAATTCAAAAATTCCAAAAAATTCTAAAAAATATAAATAATACGTAGATTAAAAAGTTCTAAAGAATCATAATCTAATTCCTTCAAAATTTTAATATAAAAATAAAAACAGAGGTGTTACACAAAACATGTCAATCAAAAAGAATAAATACATCTTGCCTCGGGCACAATCTGTATTCGTTTGGAGTGCTCACTACCTAGATAAAACTTAGCAATATGGTATTCAAAAATTATGTGACATTGATTTGGGTCTTGTAGCCGAGAACGACCCGTGCTCAGTCAAATACAACACATGATACTATAAAAGGCATGTTTTAGAGATACTTTCTTGAGTTTGTTTCACTTATCCTTTTTTAGAGCTCTCGAATGCTTAGAGGCCTCTCCATCTCTCCTTCAACTACATCCATATTTCATCTCTCTCTACATTTTTCACTCTTTCTTCACATTATAAAGTGACTCCTTAGGGCAGTAGAGGCGAGAATGTTCTTTTCTAAGGTGGAATGCTCCCCTAGATGGATAGTGACAAGTTGCTTATATCTTTATATTAGGATTTTATATTTTGTTTTGTGATTATTTTGTATGATTAATTTTGTGATTATGTGCGTAAATAATTCCTCTAGCCATGGGATTGACGTGTCACTTATAATGCAACCATTTGAACCTATTATGGTTTCAACTTAATTTATGTTATTCACTTTGCAATTAAGTTTTGTCCACTTGAACTACTTCTAAACTAAGACTTAGTCAACTTAAATCTACTCATAATTAATTAGTATTTAGCGTCGTTGCTAAATAGTAAAACTAAGGTAATTTAGGTCTTCATAACCATGGTAATTTGGTCTTACCTTTTTATGCTTTTAGGCAGTGGTTAAATCCATAAGCTTAGTAGGTTCTTAATGTATCTTTTGTTATTAACTATCTGACATGATATTAGGGTAGAGGTGGAAATACACTAGACCGTCTAATGTGTGCTATGGCTTGACCCATTTAAGGCTTATCTAAGTTTGGCTTATTGGATAAAAAGATCCGACTTAGTTTTTTTTAATAAACCTATTTTATTAAATAGGTTAGGCCATGTACTTTCAAAAAAGTCCAAGAAGCCTATTAGGTCAACACGTTTAGTTGGTTTGTGATGTTAAACATTTATATTTGTTATAGTTATAATATAATAATATATTATTATAATACTCTTTAAATAATTTATTTTAAATAAGTTTAATATATAATATAACTTAAATAAAATAAGTGAACTGGTCTGGACCGGGGTCTAGGATCCGGTGTGGGACCAGCCATAAGAATATAGGTGTTTTAGGGTTTGCACACCGGAACAGTGTGTTTCTGATGTATCAATCCGGTCTTTCAGTGGGAGAGCCCGGTCTTGTTGTCCTGGAGATCATTCACACATCGCGTTGCAGGGGGGCGAAAGGTGGTGCCACCTGCGAAGATTCTCCGACGCTCAAGTTAGAAGAGTGTAAGAACTCAATGAATACTCTAGCGGAGTAATAGTAAAGTGTGAGATAGAACAACGATACCTTGCATGTGTATTGAAATGAGCTATTTATAGTTGTACGTAAGAAAATGAGTCGTTAGATACAGGTGGGTCCCCTAGCTCTGATAGCGTGTACATTATGTCAATCAGGGTGGCTCAGCACTCAGAATGTGTCAGGAGGGTAGGTCAATTATCAGAGTACGATCCTCTAGGAAGAGGAGAGGATAATCACCTTTTTCGCATAATCTGCTGACACATCCACTTGCTTTCTGAGGCCATTGACGTGACATATTTTGCTACATACAGTATCTTCACTGATAAGTTATTAGGGGCTCTTATCTTGCTGTGACTGAAAAGCCAACAGTTATGTAAATGTTCTGTGAAAATGAACAAAGATCCGTTATAGAGAAAATAAGTGGGGCAGTCGTGAGATGAGGACGGACGGCCAGACATCGGATATCCGGTGTGGTAAAGTTGAACCAGGACACCGGTTTTCCTTATATGAGGCCATTCTGACGTCACAAGATTAGGGGCCGGTATCAAGACCGGATCATCTGTCCCCTAGCTTGTATGAGGGACTGTTAAGTTGCTCATATGAGCTACACAACTCTAGAGAAGTCTAGATGCCGGTGGTACATTTTGGAAGGTCTCTGGAAGCTCTGTGGCGTCCGCTTTAATAAATAAGTGACCGCTCTTCTCGCATTGCGTACAACGGATTCAGACAGCATAAAATAAATGATTGAAATCCCAAGGGTCTTTGAGAATCGAAACCCTTGGTATTCGAAAAGTGGTTGAAGGCATTAAATGCGCATGGCATGATTAGACAGTAAATACGTTTTTTACGCACGAGCCATCATTACCCAAGAGTGTAACCGTCGATTGGGCTTATTGGGCCTGGATTCAAACTGAAAAAGGGGGGCCCATTTTGCCAAAATGTTTAATGAAATGTTACCATTTTCGCGCTCGTACATGACGAAACGATGGAGTCGTTTCAATTTGAAAAAGGTTGCGTTTTGATGCAAGCCTTGTGACCTTCGACGAAACACTATGCCTCTTCGTTACCTATAAAAAGGACTCTTAGCAGATTTTGGAATCCACTCTTGTTTTCAAGCTTAGTGAACCTCTGCTCAAATTTCCTGAAAATTTCTCTGTCGTCTTCAAACTTCTCAAAGATCTTCTTCCTTTAGGTAACCTCCCTTTCCTTCAACTCCTTGCAATTTTTGTTCATTCTGTTTCCACCATGCGCCCTAGAGCAGGCCACGCTGGTCCTTCAAACAGGGGGAGTTTTGGTTCTCGTGCCCCCCTTAGCCACCGTGGTGGGAGGATTCCAACGAATCCTCCTGTGGCTGGGCCCCGTCGCTCAGAGAGAGCCGAAGCTTCTTCCTCACGAGCGTCCTCTTCCCAACGTCGCTCTGAGGTTCCCTTCGACTCGAGGGCTACCAGCCGCTCTGATGAAGGGTCAAGTGCTGAAGGTTACCTCTCTGACGATGTTGCTTTTTACCACAGTACGTGCGCGTTCCACCGTGCCTGCACAACTATGGACCTTCCAGGTCGTGGAAAAACACCAGTTTTCCACTCTGTTGAGGGGTGTGTCAACGTTGTGGCACACCGGCTTGACTGGGAAAAGCTCAACAGGGAGAAACCCTACTGCTGGGTAGAAGAGGAATTCCTAGAGATCCCTTCGCACCATGCGAGTGAAGAGGAATGCACGGTCTCTTTTCGCTGCAAAATATATTCAGACAAAAAGTATAAGGCGCGATACGCTGTGCTGGCACCACGTCCCTCTGAGAGAATATGCCATAGTGTCCCTGATGAGAGGTCGGTCTACATGTACGACTTCGTCTTCTTGAAGTTGGGAGTACGCTTCCCCATGACGGAATTCCAGATGGCCGTCCTGCGCTTCCTAGACTGCGCCCCCACACAACTGCATCCCAACGATTGGGGTCTAGTCCGGGCTCTGGAGGTTCTGGGGGAGCATTTTAACTTCTCCGCCACTGTGGCCAAACTGTTTCACTATTGCCAAGTGGTCCGTCGTGCTAATAAGAAGGGCGGCCTTGGGTTCATTACTCTCCGTAGTGACTCAAGGGTGATAAATTTCAAATCTTATACGGAATCCGTGAAGGTGGATGGACGCTCCTTCAAGCACTACTACACGCGGGTCTGTATTCAACCAAATAAGCCGGTCTTCTGGCGAAACAAGAAGGGATTTACCAAGTTTCCTCTTAGCTGGACGCATGAGCACTTTCTCCTTATGAGCCGTGCTTATTATACAGACGAGAGTGAACTCTCCTCTCATTCTGTTGAGGTCTTGAGCGCCATACAGACGGCCTCGAAGACCCTCAAAGGATTTTCCAGCCGGCTCCTCTTGGCCGAGGATGACATCAGAAACACCTACCTCCGTAATATCCGCTCTTACTCTATCTGTGTTGTATAGTTATTCCGTTCCGATTATTTTTTCTTCTTATGTGCTAATTCAACCTTTCTTGTTTTGCATAACAAATCGAAAGAGCCTGCCCAGAGATGTTGTCGTTAAGGACCATGATGGCTGACGATGATTCCTCCTCTGAGGAGAATGAGATCCAGGCAAAAAGGAACGCCACCAAAACTCCCCTCATTCCCCTGACCTCTGCAGTAGGTGACGAGGTTCCTCTCTTTGATGAGGAGGCAACAGAAGAACCAGCTGAGGCCACTGGAGCGGGCGACGAGGAGGCCGTCCCAGAGAATAAGAGGAAAAAGAGGCATCTTGTAAAAAAGGCAGATCAAGAAAAGCCCTCCTCTGATGACCCTGTGAAGAAGCGTCAGAAGACAGTCGAAGAAACTGGATTGAAGAAGGACAAGGGAAAGAAGCCCGTTCCTAAATCCTTTGCCCCTTCTTCACAGAATGTTTCAGAACCGGACTCTGGGAATGGTCCTCCTCCGGCGTTTGATCCTCCGCGTGACTCCTTCCTTTCTCCTTACTTATGGTTTCAGGGGTCCATGCCTCTCACTCTTCCAAAGGCAAGGTATTGCCTCCGCCCCTCCCTCGACGCTGCTGGGGTCCGAGGTGCTTATAAGGCCGGGCGTTGGCAGCTGGATGAACTGTCCGGCCTCCTTGATTCCCTGAGCGAGAAGGACGATTACATGGAACAGGTTGAAAAACTTGAAGCCGAACTCACGGTGAAGGAGATATGGGCGACCAAGCAAGCTGAAGTTCATAGGGGCGTGGAGTCAGAATTGAAGAAAACCAAGGAGACGCTCTAGAGGAAAACTGAGGAGGCAAGCCAAGTTCATTTTGCGAACAAGGCTCTAGAGCGATAAGTTATCGACCTCCAGAAACAGAACAAATCTATACCCCTCCTTGAAGAAGAATTACAACTGGAGAAGAAGAGATCGGCTAAGCTTGCTGACGATCTCAATATTATGGAGGACAGTCGCAACAAAGATCTTGGGGAGTGGGAGAGCCTTCGGAAGGAGATGCAAGCCCAAATTGATGAACTCAAGAAGGGTGGTGCGAGTGCTGGGCCTTCAGAAGAGGATTTTGCCAAGGTTCAAAGAAGATTAGCTACTACGAAGGCCAAGGCTGCCAAAGCCTTGGAGATATGCAAAAATGTGGCGTATGAATCCTTCGGCCTGGCCCTTCGTCAAGTTTATTATCGTAACCCCGAAGTGCAGCTGAATTTGTATGGATTGGATCCGTTCTTCGAATTCCATGGGGGAAAACTTGTCGAAGTACATAAGGACGGCTCGCACCATGAACCCCGTGCATCTCTGTACGAACTGCCGCCCCTTCCAGAAGGTCAAAGTATGGAGCCGACAACGTCCACCGCTGCTTCTGGAGCTGAAACGCAGGAAGGTGCCCAAACTGGAGCAGAGGACAAGATGGAGAAGACAGGAGTGCCCACTGCGGAGGATCAGGCGCCGGCCTCTTAATTTAAGCTTTATTCATAGCTGTGTACTGGGATCAGCTCCAGCTTTAACTACTTTGTAACCTGAATAATTTCCTATTTTAAGAATAAAATTCACTGTTGCTTCTCTTCAACTGCTTGCGTCGAATGTATGATTGTTGGATAACTTAGTGCTATACAAAACACTTTATTGTTTTCAATGCTTTGTGAATCCGTTCTGTGTGGTTGCCTAGCTGCTTAAAGCATACTTATCACACCAGATTAAGATAACAAATTGTAACAAAGAAGCGATAATTAAGTTAAAGCATACCCTGTCCCCAAGTGTAAGTACATTGGGGAGGGAAATTTTATCTCAAGAATTACCTTTTAACTTCTTAAAAAGATAGAAATGCTCATCTGTCCTCGAAGATGTAGAGCGGGTACGTTAGCGTTCAACCGCTCTGGGGTGGATATTCCACAATTGAGGATGGACACTGCCTTTGCATTTTGTTATAGCTTTGACCAGGGTAAGCTTTACGCCTTTCTCTTGAGGTTCAGTTTGGTCCTACACCTCAAGTCTTCACACGGTGTTCGGTTCGATCCTACTAACCGTACTTGGAGTTCGGTGCAATCCTACAATCCAAGCCTTCAACACGGGGTTCGGATCAGGGCTAATCCTGAACCTACTGCGCCCGTTACTCGGGGTTCAGCGTGGTTTTCTGTATGAACCGGCCTACTGCGCCCAAGCCTTCGCATGGGGTTCGGTTTGTGGCCTTGAAAAAGGACCAGCCCTACAACCCATGTTGTCTTCGAATGGGGTTCGGTTTGTGGCCTTGAAAAAGGACCAGCCCTACAACCCATTCCACCTCAAGGAGTTACATCGTCAAAACACATGATGTGTGATTGAGATCATCCATCCTGAGGGGTCTTCATCAGTCCCTCGAGGAGTTACATCATCAACTACAGAATTGGTAGTTGAGTTCATCCGTCCTGAGGTGTATGCGTATTAAACTACGGCTATAAATCACAACAGATAAGAAAAGTGAGAATGATAGGGCGGTTAAAATGTATTCTCATTAAAATTGAAAGTACATTACATGAAGAGCGTAGTTGGGGTCATGCCTCGTTAAAACCTTCTTGAGAAAACCCAAAGGGAAAAAAATCAAGTGAGGAAAAAGAGTACACGCCGTCTTACCAACTAGCTGTAATAAACACGTAAGTTTTGAGTGTTCCATTTGTTGCGGATCGGAGTTCCATCAAGTTCTTCCAACTGGTATGACCCTTTTCCAGTCACTTCATAAACTCTATAAGGACCTTCCCACGTCGGTGCTAGCTTTCCTTGGTGAGCGACTTTATTCCCCACACTTGCCTTTCTCAAAACAAGATCTCCGGTGTTAAAAGCTCTGTACTGGACACGTTTATTATACCGGAGTGCTGCCTTTGCTTTTATAGCCTGATCTCTGACGAAAGCCTTTTCCCTTAACTCCTGGAGGACGTCCAGTTCTGATGCCAAATTGGCGTTGTTATCTTCAGCTGAAAAATACTCCACACGAGCCGATCTTGTTTGTAGCTCCACCGGGATCATGGCCTCAACCCCGTACGTTAACCGGTATGGGGATTCGTTAGTTGAAGAATGAGGCGTGGTGCGGTATGCCCATAAAACATGACATAGCTGGTCGGTCCATCCTCCCTTTGCTTCTCCCAGATGCTTCTTCAACCCCTTTAGCACTTCTCGGTTGGCTACCTCCGCTTGTCCATTGGTTTGGGGGTGTTCAACAGACGAAAATATCTGGATTATCCCCAGTCCTTCCAGTAAATCTGTGAACTTTTTATCTGTAAACTGGGTGCCGTTGTCAGTCACAATCCACCCTGGCACCCCGAATCGAGCTATGATATTTTCATACACAAAACGTCTTGTTCGTGCAGAAGTAATGTGCACTACGGGCTCAGCTTCGATCCATTTGGTGAAGTAGTCTACCCCCATGATCAAATATTTGATACCTCCTGGCGCAGTGGGGAATGGACCCAAAATATCAAGGCCCCACTGGTAGAACGGCCAAGGTACAACAAATGAGGACAGCTCTTGGGCCGGTGTATGGTGGAGATTGGAGAATTTTTGACAAGCATCACACTTCCTAACAAAATCTACAGAATCCTGCTTCATAGTGGGCCACCAATATCCAGCCCTGAGGACCTTCCTCATTAAGCTTCGGCCCCCAGCATGGTGCCCACATTGCCCCTCGTGCACTTCCTCCAAAACCGCTTGAACCTCATCCTCTCTCAAACACAAAAGATATGGGACAGAGAATCCCCTTTTGTAGAGAACACCATCAACCATAGTAAAATATGGCAGCTCCTTCTTCACTCGTCTCCTCTCCTTCTCATCAGTGGGCAGTTGACCATCAGCCAGATAGCGAATATAGGGGATGACCCAGGAATCCTCATATGGATAGCTCACCATGATAGCGTTCAGATAAGGGTACAGAGGTATGCTAGGTGATGTCAAAGTGCTTTGAACCACCGTTGTTGTGCTGTCGGGCTGCTTTGTACTTGCAAGTCTTGACAAGATGTCCGCTCTGGTGTTTTCCTCTCTGGGCACATGTTTGAACTCTAAACCTTCAAATCTTCCCTTCAACTCATTAACACAATTCAAGTACAATTGAAGTTGCGGCTCCTTCGCTTGGTACTCCCCCTGGATCTGCGAAATCACCAATTGGGAATCACTGCATAGTGTGACTACTGATGCTCCGATGTCAATCGCCGCACGGAGACCGGCCAAGCATGCTTCGTATTCAACCTGGTTGTTGGAGGTCTTGAAATTGAATCGGAGGGAAATTTCTAGGTGCACACCATCATCACTTTCTACCACGACACCTGCTCCACAACCTTTGCTATTCGACGATCCATCAACGTAAATGGTCCAATGCGCTCGAGGGGTGGCAGGGTCCGCCCCAGTTATCTCCACAACAAAATCAGCCAACACTTGTGCCTTGATGGCTCCTCGAGGCTCATACGAAATTTCGAATTCAGACAGCTCGATAGACCATTTTATCATCCTCCCGGCGAGGTCGGGCTTGCTAAGCACTGAACGAAGAGGCAAATCCGTTCTCACCAGTACTGGGTGCACGTGGAAATAGGGCCTCAATCGTCGTGATGCCCACACGACTGCTAGAGTAGCTTTCTCAATCTTCTGGTACCTTTCTTCCACCCCCTGAAACGTCTTACTAGTAAAGTATACCGGTCTCTGCCCTTCAAGGGTTTCTTTAACCAAGGCCATGCCTAGGGCTTCATCAGAGATTGCTAAATACAGGATCAAAATCTCACCAGGGTTAGGCTTAACCAGTATTGGTGGACTCGAAAGAACGGCCTTGAGTTGCTAGAAGGCTTGTTCTTGCTCCTCTCCCCATTCAAAACTCTTGTGTTTCTTCAACGCCTTATACAAGGGGAGGGACCTGTGTGCCATCTTGGGCATGAAGCGAGCTAGAGCGGCCACTTTCCCATTCAACGATTGGACCTCCCTCAGGCTCTTAGGGCTCTGCATGTCCAGGATTGCTTGACATTTCCCAGGGTTGGCCTCGATGCCTCGTTGGGTCAACATGAATCCCAGGAATTTCCCAGCTGGAACGACAAAGGTGCATTTTAAGGGGTTTAACCTCATGTTGTACTGTCGAAGCCTAGTGAAAACTTGGCGCAGATCTTTAATGTGGTCTCCTCCAGCGGGCGTTTTGGCTATAATATCATCGATATAAACTTCGACCAGCCTGGTGTGCATCCCTTCAAAGACTTTGTTAATCATGCGCTGATAGGTAGCACCGGCGTTCTTCAATCCAAAAGGCATGACGGTGTAGCAGAAAACATCGCGGTCATTGATAAAGGCAGTTTTCTCTTGGTCTCCCTCCCACATCGGAATCTGGTTATACCCCGAATAAGCATCCATGAAACTGAGGTACTGGTAACCAGATGAATCATCCACCATGCGATCAATGTTGGGCAGGGGATATGGATCCTTGGGGCAGCAACGGTTAAGATCCACATAATCTGTGCACATTCTCCATTTGCCATTAGCCTTTTGCACCATGACCACATTAGAAAGCCAAGATGAGTAGCGTATCTCCCTTATAAAGCCTGCTTTCAATAACTCCTCTGTCTGCTCACAAGCCGCCCTTTGTTTCTCTGGTCCCAACCTCCTCTTCTTCTGGGCCACCGGTCTTGTTTCAGGATACACAGCAAGCTTGTGGCAACAGAAATCAGGGTCCATCCCAGGCATGTCTGCTGCTGTCCATGCGAAAAGATCCTTAAACTCCTACAGAAGGGCTAATAAGCGTTGCTCCATAGTAAACTCCAGCTTATCATTGATGTGCGTAACCTTCTCTGGGGAATCTCCTAAGATAACATCCCTGGAACCACCATCCGGTGTGGGCTTAGAGGGATTGAGTGGATCAATCTTCAATTCCGCTCTGGGGTCCAGATCAATTAGACTGACAGACCCTGCCGCTGTTCCTCCGTCGTTCAGCTTCCTCTTCTTGTTGAATGCCTCCAACTTGACCATGTTGAGGCTCAGGTTATAACAATATCGAGGCATCTCCTGATCACCACGGAGAGAGGACACACTGTTGTCCTTGTCAATGAATTTGATCAAGAGGTAAGGAGTGGACACAATTGCTTCCATCGCATTCAGTGTTGGATGGCCTATGATACCGTTGTATGGGGATTCCACATCAATCACCAGAATTCTTGACTTGACTGTTCTCGCACCAGGCTCTCCTTCAAAAGAAATCAGAGTGTTAAGATACCACTTGGTGGGTTGCTTGGCTCCATTAAACGCTGTGAGTTCTTGCGTGTAGGGTTGTAAATCTGCATCATTGAAACCCATTCGTTTGAAACAATTATAAAAGATAACATCACAAGAACTTCCCTGATCGACGAGGATCCTCTTGACATCCTTGTTGGCTATGACTGCCACGATAACTACTGCATCATCACCTCCTGGAATTGTTGGGCCAAAGTCATCATCGGTAAATGACACCGTTGGAGCTGCCATACCGTCCCTGAAAGGGAGGTTATCCCTTGGTTTGCCCTGGACAGACAGAATCATCCTGTGGTGATTCTTCCCTGCTGTGATTGATGCTCCTCCTCTCGTAAATCCTCCAGCTATCATCTCAATCACTTCGCGTCTGCCCTGCCTCTGCTGCTGGGGCATGTTATTTTGTTGGGCATCTCCGACAATCACTACTCCCTTCTGCTTTTCGGCTGCAGTGAACTTCCTTGCTGGATTACGTGCATTGTCATTTTCGTCATCAGGATCTCTACTCCTTTTTTCCATCCTCTGAGGCTCGTCTATAGATTTCTCCTTGAACAAATACTGCTTCAGCTTTCCTTCTCGGATGAGAGTTTCCACCGTATTCTTTAATGCCTTGCACTCATCAGTATTGGGTCCTGTCCGTTCATGGAAAGTGCAATACTTGCGTGGGTTACCACCCCTCTTGACTGGGGCTGGCTTCCTTATACCAAAGACGTTCAACGTTGGCCAACCAACCTCCCTCATGATTTGTGAATGCCAGGTGTTCAACGGAGCATAGTTGTCGAACGATGATACATGCCTATCTCGTGGATGCGGGCGAGCGTTTACAAAGTCTTCTCTAAAGGCATGCTTCTCAGGCCTCACTCTCTCCTTTTCTCTCCGTGGCTGCTGAGTGGGTGCTGAAGGCTTCATTCTTGTTGCAGTTGCCTCTAGATGCATCTCTATGCCCACGTACTTGGAAGCTTTCCTTCGAAACTCCTCGAAGGTTGTTGGGGGGCTCTTTGCCAAAGATAGGGCAAAGGCTGAGCCAGGCTAAAGAGCTTCCACCATAATATGAAGTTGTATGGCCTCCGTGAGGTTGGGGACCAAAGTTGCCTCCTTATAAAACCTTTTCAAGAACTCCTTAAGAGTTTCAGTTTCTCCCTGCCTTATCTGGGCCAGGGTGTGAGAAGTTCTTGGGATATCCCTAGAGATGACAAAATGGCTTTCAAACGCAGCGGCCATTTCCTCCCAAGAGTCTATAGATCCTGAGGGTAAGCTTTTAAACCAGCTGAGAGCCTCCTCTGTTAGCGTTCTTGGAAACATCCTACACATAACATCTTCATCTGCTCCTAAATACATAGCTTCATACACATAAGCATCCAAATGCTTAGTTGGATCAGTTTCTCCATTATACTTCCCTATCGACAGTGGCTGTGTGGTTTGCAAATGTTTCGGGATGGCGATGTTCATCAGCCTTCTTGAGAAAGGGACACTGAGCTTGTACGTCCCTGAAGTCACCACCGCCTGCTCCCTTCTCCTGGTACTGACTCTATCACCAGTGTAACATCCCTGATGTTTTAATGAGAATTATAAGAAATGGGAAATGATTAGTAAATGTTTTAGAAGTTTTATTTAATATTTGTTCTGTCTTAGCCAGAGATAAGAAAGCCGGTGTCGAGATCGGTCTCAGGAGAGCGGTCAGGCGGAGTTAAAGATTGGGAGTGTAAGAGGAGAGCGGACAGGGCCAGGAGGTTTGTTCCGAACCGTTGTGAGGAGAGCGCCTCACACGGAGTCATAGCCCGGATTAACCTCATAATGACTAAAACAACGGATGTAGGTAACCAAGAGGTGAGCACGGATGAGGTATCCGATCTCTCAGGTTGTAGCTCGGATTTCTGAGGTATGAACACTAAGTTAGGACGTCGGGGGCCGATATTTATATTGGGCCTATACTCTTGCGAAGTATTAGAGGATTGTGAATACTTAAACGTTGAGGGAATAAATACGTGTAATTGATTTGATAACTATGCAATAGTTTAAAATAGTGAAATTGATTAAATTTAGTAAGAATACAAATAAAATAAAGGAAAAGACGATCTTGCCCATGAGCTATATATATAAGGAAATTCTCTTCCTTCCCTCTTCATTATTTACAAGTTACCTTTGCTGTTGGTCTGTTCCTTCTCTTTCGTTTTTCTCTCCTCTCTTAACGCTGATTTGCATGCGCTGGAGAGGGACTCCATTTGTGTCTAAACTTCAATTGAACCTCATTCCTGTGATCGAGGCTTCAAGATGAGTCTACTGATCTGTTCCAATTGTGATTCCCTTATTTTTTTTATTCTTTGGCTGTTAAGGGCCATGCATGGCTATATTCGTGGCTGTTCTCCACTCCTCTGGTGAGTGTGAGCCCAGATGCAGTCCATGAACTAAGGGCGTTGAAGTGATGAGCTGTACTTTATGATCCGTAGGTAGTAGGCTAAGCAACGGAAGACTGAGTGACGGAGTTGAGACTGCGAAACCAGTGCTCAGAGGAAGGAATCGACACAAAGAACAGATCATCGAAGCGTGGAACCAAAGTAAGGGGGTGTTTGGGTTATAATTAATTAGAATAGGACTCGCTTCTTATACAGGTCATTGAAGTAACATAAACAGGTTAAGGAAAATGTTGCTAAACGTAGTTGTGTGTTTATGTTTGTGCATGTGTGACTGAGTACATTAATTAGTGGAGGATCGGGTGTGGATGAGTTTATCATGTATGATCTTGTGATATCTAATGTGAAATGATCAGTGTTGTGTGACATCGGGTTAGCAAGCAGGCTACCCGAGTGATGAGGAATTGATATTATTATGTGAAAGGTAAACTGTTGAATGATTATGTGGTATGGGATGGCCGACGGTATATGATAGCCCCTCATTTCCGGCTCCCGTGGTTTTCGTGCCTAGTTGAGCTACCCAGTGGTCAAGTAGGACCCAGTGGTCGAGGTAGAGAGTCAAGCAGGACTCGGTGAACCAAGCAGGGTTCACGGCGTGTCAAGTAGGACCCCCAGCTGAAGGCCAATACTTTAGTATCCGGATACTAGGAGTCAGATTGTATGAGAGTCAGTTGTGATCGTGATGGAATTGTGTAGTTGGTTTGATATAGTTACTGTATGTAATACACTATGTTTCGGTATGCTTACTTACAAGTGATGCTTGATGTGTATGTATAAATATGCATGTATATTTGTTAAGTTCCATTCTATATTAATTACAATGCCAAACACTCACCCTTGCCCCCTTTTTTTTTTAGTAACCAGAGACAGGGAGGGGGAAGGAGCCATGGAGTCGCGCCAAGGGGGAGAACGGTGCCAGGGTCTGAGTGACTTTGAGTGACTCTCTATAGAGTCATATGTGTGTATAAGAACTTCTTAGTATAATTATTAGTTGTGTTTAATTAAGACCGGATCGGATGTAAACCTATATTTTAAAATATATCACTGTTATTTGTATATGCTTTCATGGTAACTATGGTAACTCTTTGGGTTCACAGAACCATTTTTAGAGTGAAATTTTGGGAGTCCGGTTGCATGTTGTGTATAATCCGATGTGTGAAAGGTATTCGCTCAAGCGAATAGAAACCTCGTTTAAGTGAGAGTCCAGAATCTCGCTTAGACGAGTAGGGGCATCGCTCAAGCGAGAAACCCTGATTTCCCTTTCTCCCATCCGTTGTGTTTAAATTAACTTGCTTTTCTTTTCTAGACCTCATTTAATTAATCTAACTATGACTGCTATCACTTAAATAAGTCAGTAAAAATAAATGCTTTTTCACTAAATATCGATTAATTTTCAAGAAAAGGAAAAATTTATCGTAAGAGGTAATTGTTTGAATAAAAATAAATGCAAAAATAACCTAGGATGTTACAACCAGAGTCTTGAGTCTGCTCTCTCTCTTCATACGTGGGGATCTTCGAATACTGAAGGGCTGTAGACCTGCCCCTCTCTGATGCGTGATGAGTCTCTTCTGCATGGGATGTTGCCCTGTCCCCAGCTCCTCCTCTCTCCCGCTTCAACTCCATCAGCTCCTCCTTGAGTTGCCTGATAACCTCATCGCGAGGGTCAGGCATTTGCACTTGCACCATCCTCTGGGTTTGAGTTACAGGGGACTCGAAGACAAGTCTCCTTCCAGTCTGTTAATGGGTCACATCCTCCATATGACTGTCAACGAAATCTCTCTCATCACCTTCCATCTTGACAACCAAACTTCTGTGAAAATGGGAATAACTCTAACGAGTCCCACTGGGTGTACCAATGAACTGGTCTGGACCGGGGTCTAGGATCCGGTGTGGGACCAGCCATAAGAATATAGGTGTTTTAGGGTTTGCACACCGGAACAGTGTGTTTCCGATGTATCAATCCGGTCTCTCAGTGGGAGAGCCCGGTCTTGTTGTCCTGGAGATCCTTCACACCAATGTTTCACGTTGCAGGGGGGCAAAAGGTGGTGCCACCTGCGAAGATTCTCCGACGCTCAAGTTAGAAGAGTGTAAGAACTCAATGAATACTCTAGCGGAGTAATAGTAAAGTGTGAGATAGAACAACGATACCTTGCATGTGTATTGAAATGAGCTATTTATAGTTGTACGTGAGAAAATGAGTCGTTGGATACAGGTGGGTCCCCTAGCTCTGATAGCGTGTACATTATGTCAATCAGGGTGGCTCAGCACTCAGAATGTGTCAGGAGGGTAGGTCAATTATCAGAGTACGATCCTCTAGGAAGAGGAGAGGATAATCACCTTTTCCGCATAATCTGCTGACACATCCACTTGCTTTCTGAGGCCATTGACGTGACATATTTTGCTACATACAGTATCTTCGCTGATAAGTTATTAGGGGCTCTTATCTTGCTGTGACTGAAAAGCCAACAGTTATGTAAATGTTCTGTGAAAATGAACAAAGATCCGTTATAGAGAAAATAAGTGGGGCAGTCGTGAGATGAGGACGGACGGCCAGACATCGGATATCCGGTGTGGTAAAGTTGAACCAGGACACCGGTTTTCCTTATATGAGGCCATTCTGACGTCATAAGATTGGGGGCCGGTATCCATACCGGATCAATAAGAAAGTCCTAATATTATGTTTAATGTGTTATGTCTAGTTGGATCATTATTAATTTTATATTGATGTATTTTTGGATAATTTATGGTTTAAAATTATTTTAATTGTTAAATGTTATTGCTTAGAATTCATTTTTTCCCCTTCATTTTACATATGTCTAAAATAGGCTTTTAACCTGTTTTGGGATAATAGGTTGTCGGTCAACACAAAACTCATTGGCTTATTTACAAGACTTCTTTGTAAACAGACCTTTAAAATGTTATCAAGTTAGACCTATTATTGAATTAGGTTAGGCTTAGGATTATCATGGATAATTGGACCAACCTCAAGCCATTAGTTTTCTACCAGGCTAGGTTTTGACCTAACAAAATCCAGTTCGACCTAGCCAGTTTCTACCTATTATGGGAAATTTACTAAGGGGTAGCTTGTTGTCATTGCATGACCAAATTGTGATAATAACTTTAGCATAAGTGACTTGTAATTACTATAACATAATTAAAAGTTATAAGGAAAAGTCAGCCCTTATGCAATTATAATTAGCTTTGTGTTCTTATTATTATTGTATTTCATTATTTACTACTTTAATTTTCTTTCTCATAAAACATCAGTCGTTTAATTCACTTAATATTCAAAGAACAACAACAACAATAGATGCTTGTATGTATATTCTTTGTGGGATTGACATTGGTCTAAAACACCCCTTTATTACAATTGTCCTATATACTTATTATGTGCATTGAAGTTGGAGAGTGAGTTTATTTCATAACAATAGTTTATATCTTTTGAATAACTATAAGTCCTTTACCAAAAACATAGACATTGTTTGGTAAAACGAATTTATAGTGTATACCTTATGGCTTTTTTAGGCAATTTATACCTTATAGTTTTTTCCAAGTACCTTATTGAAATAAAACTAGTTTAGATTATGCTAAATGATTTTATATGATATATAGTATTATAATGACCTAAAAGGTAAAAGTTGCATTAAAAATATATATGGATACAAATAGTAATTAATCTATTAGTGAAGAAACTTGTTGTTTTTAAAAACTATAAGCTACCACAATTAACTTTTTGAAAAGCTGAAAAATCTATAAGTTCATCTGATCTTACATTTACCAAACAATTCTACTAGCTTTTAAAAAGTTACAACTTCCTAAATAAGTTATAAGTTATCTATACTAAACAAACACCGCTTATAATATTATATGTACTTTAGCATCTTTTAAATATAATATTATTTTACCAAATAATTCTATTATTTTTGTTTGGTAAAATGAGCTTATAACTTCTAATTTATGACTTTTTAAATAACTTATAACTTATAGTTTTTTAGGTAGCTTACTAAAATTTAGTTGTTTGACAAAACTAGCTTAAATCGTGTCAAATAACTTTAAAGTGGATATAATTATGGGATACGATTGTCATTTAAAAACATATCAAAATAAAAATGACAAGTAAGCTACTATTAAGGGATCATGTAGCTTATTTAAGAATTTATTACGTCAAGTTATGAAAAGCTCGAGTGAGATACGCTCACTCGGAGGAAATGAAAATCATCTTCTCCAGAGTTACGTTAAGTTATGAAAACCCGAGTGAATTACACTTACTTGGGGGAAAGGAAAATTATCTTCAACAGAGTTACGTCAAGTTATGAAAAACCCGAGTTAGATACGCTCACTAAGGGGAAAGGAAAATTATATTCTCTAGAGTTATGTCAAGTTATGAAAACCCGAGTGAGATACACTCAGGGGAAACAAAACTTATCTTCTCCAAAATTACGTCAAGTTATGAAAACTCGAGTAAGATACACTCAGAGTTATGTCAAGTTGTGAAAACTTGAGTGAGATACGCTCACTCAGAGGAAATGAAAATTATCTTTTCCAGAGTTACGTCAAGTTATGAAAAACCTGAGTGAGATACACTCAATCGGGGGAAACAAAAATTATCTTTTCCAGTTACATCAAGTTATGAAAACTCAAGTGAGATATGCTCACTCTGGGGAAATGAAAATTATCTTCTCAAGATTACATCAAGTTATGGAACCCAAGTAAGATACGCTAACTTGGGGAAAATGAAAATTATCTTCTCCAGAGTTATGTCAAGTTATGAAAACTAGTCTTAAAACTCTGAGTAAATGACTCAGGGTTAATGGAAAATAAAGTCCTAAAACTCCGAGTAAGATGGCTTGAGGGTGGCGGCAAATAAAACTCCAAGTAAACAAACTACTCAAGGGTTTTTTCCACTGAGTTTTTCCCGAGAGGTTGTAACGAGACCAACCAGACTAGCAATAAGATAAGTATGACCTTTCCAAGACGTAGGGTGTTTCAAGTCCTGATTGGGATGACAACTTCGAGTGGGATGTCGACTCCGATCAAAATACATATATTTTCATTTAATGTTAATAAGTAAAATCAATTTTACATATAGTTAATATAAACCACTTTGTACATTTCAAAATACATACATTGTCATTTTAATGTTAATAATGTTACATAAATTTTAAAGCTTCTAAATATACTACAAAGTTGATCAATCAAACCAAAGGATATTAGGTGTCTTATGATTACATTCTATGCTTGGTAATCTAATTATTTTTATAAGTCTATCATAAATTTCTCCATTGATTTTTTTTTTATTCTCCTCCCCATCCTTATCATAATTTCAAAATTATCCTGTGCAATGCACGAATTATACACTAGGTTATACCTATTTTAATGGCTAGTAAAGTAGTTTAGTAGACAAGCTAATAACTTTTAAAAAAGCTTTAAACTTTCCATTTTTAAAAAGTTACTTAAGGTATCTTATAATTTTTTTAAAAATTCCCCTCATTAATAACCTAATTATCATTTTTTACTTTTATATGTTTTAAAACATATAACTTGTAACTCTCATGTAATTATAATATTAAATATTTTTGGAACTTATTTAACACATTATAAGTTAGTTTAATTAGACAACTATTTTAATAAATGACCTGGAAAGTTATAAGCTACTGTAAAGATAAGCTACAAATTACAAGTTTGTTTTACCAAGCAAAGTCCAAGTAGTTTTTCAAGAGTTAAGAACTTGTAGCTGCTTTTGAATAACTATAAGCTCTTCTTATATTTTGTTTGTCAAAGAGTTATACAAGCTTTAAAAAACTATGAGTTCTTAAATAAGCTATAGGGTATGAGCCTATTTGGAAAAAACTAGTAGATAAGCTAGCTCAAAGCTAAAAAAATTAATTGACAATTGGTTGTTGGTAGTTAGTAACTGAAAGCTTAAATTTGGTAGTTGAAAGTTTATTGAATTAAAACATGTTTGATAAAGTAAGTTGTTAAATTTAAAATAACTTTAAAAGACATATTATAAAATAGATAAGAGTAGTTTTTTAAAATATCAGTGAAGATAAAAATATAAAAATAAAGTAAGCTCATATATGTTTGGCAAGGTCATGAGTAGTAATTTTAGTTAGCTTGTAATTTATTTTGCTAGCTTAAAAGTTTGTTATACAAAATGCCCCTATTTGGTGAATTAATTTATTTTACAAGATTGAAGTGTTTTTTAAAATATGATCCCTAACCTAGTTTTAGTGAGGGAGAGCACTTAAAGAAGGTTATGCATTAGGAGGACTCCAAGGCTTTATGACAAGGTCTAGGGTTAAAAAGACATAAAAAGCCTTAACCAAGTTCTCCTTGATTTTGGACTCAAAGCCCAATAATGTGGAACCTATTATAGATATGAAAACCTTTGCCATTTTTACTTGTACTTTAATAGATGCCTAGGGCCTTTCATAGTCTTTGAATATTGTTGGGCTTGGGTCTTGTGGTTGGGCTTCATGGTACATGCCATGGATTCCTAGCTTGTTTAGGCTTATTTGATGTTTGGGCTAATTTTAGGCCTATTTTCCTCTAGTTTGACTGAACCATAACTTGGCTTGGGAACACAAAGTTAGTTGACTTTATGTATTTAGATTTGACCTATTTAGGATTTTGGTACAAACACTTTTGGTTTTTAGTTAAGGAATTACATTTTAGATCAAACGAGTGAATTTGAAATTCTCTTTAAACTTCTTGCAAGAACGCTAGGTTTTGTAAGACTCTTTTCCTGGAATATTTCCATAGGGTGAACCATTCTATGACTTATCTCCTTAATTAGGAGTGATGTCAATTCCATCCATTCCCCTTCCACTTTATTTTTTTCTTCTTTTTGTTGGGATGCTGTGAAGATCATGAAAACTCAAGCATGTGTGTGGTTCAATCAAGATTGAGAAACAGAATGGAATTTGATTTCTTCTTTAATTTTAGGATTCCCTAAGGCTAGATCCTTCAATTTAGAGCTTGGAGTTTCATAAGTGGTGTCATGAGCTTGTTGCCTTAGAAGGTAAATCATAGTCCTACTCCAATTGGTTATGATTTTTTGAATTTTACCTTGAGTTTCTTCTTCTAATCATTCTCCTCTTTCTAAATCCAGTCTTAATTTTCTAAATCTACTTAGAGTGGTGTTTGAGTTTATAAACTTTGAACTTATTTTCTTTTTATATATTTTTATCTTTATTGATATTTTTTAAAAAAGTATTTTTATTTAATTTAAAGGAAAATATATATTTTTATGTCATTTTACATTTAACAACTAATTTTATCGAACGCCTTTTAATTCAATCACCTAACCTATCAGCTTTCAACTTTCAACTAACTTATTCATCAGTTTTGACAAACAAATCTATAAAATTAGTGAAATTAGTGATAAACTAGTTGAAAGCTAAAAAAATATTAAAAGTTAAAAGATAAAAAAATGAAAATTGAAAGTTAGAAGGTGATAAATTAGTTGATTATGTTGAAAGTATATGGTAGAATTAGTTACTGCAATAGCTGATAAATGTAAATAACATAAAAATATTGTTAAATTATTTATGCATAACTTTTGTGATTATCCCAAATCCTTTATCATCTTAAAAATCATGAATTAGGATAATATATATATAGTCCTTCAGTTTTTTAGATCTCAATTTGGTCCCATACTTTTTTATGTTAATTTAGTCCATAAACATTCTTAAAGTGGTCATTTCCATTAACTTGGTCGATGGGAGTTTGTTTTTTAATTTGGTTAGAGAAAAAAATTGATGTAAAATATTCACTTTACACCAATTTGTTATGAACAAATGTAAATCTTCCAAGGTAAAATATATATTTTCAATAGAATCTGATGTAAATATTTTACATCAGTTCTACAATAACTGATTTACAAAACAACATAAAGAACCACTTCAAAAATATTTAAAAATACGAGGTACCAAATTAACACAAATAAACATATGAGATCAAATTGAGATCTTAAAATATGTAAAGAACCAAACATGTATTTTAGTTTATGAATTATTATAGTGCTTATTGCTTAGTAATGTATTCAATATCTATTATTGCTAATTCAATCAAATTTATTTATCTCTTACAAGTTTTGGTATAAATAATTTTGTTTATAAAAATTAGAAAAGTTTCATTTTTCTTTTTAATTTTAAAGTTTGTCCATGATAAAAATAATTTATTAAAATTATAACATTAATCAAAATGAAAAGTATTCTATAAGCTTTTAGATTTTCAAAAATAAAGTTAAAGGTAAAAATAGGAATTACTAAAATTATTGAGGGATGATAATGTAAAAATATTTTCAAGTAGTAGCTAAAAAATTAAAATGATACATCAAGTAACATTTTAAAAAATAGTACTAACTAACTGGAAATATAACCTATTCAAATATGTTTATTTTGTTTAAAGTGGTATTTTAATTAACGAAGTAAACTTTGGTTTAGTTAAAATACCTTACTAGTGTACACATAAATTACCTTTACCAAACACACATGTTGTAACGTCCCGTGTAATTTTCCGAATAAATTTTTTCTCTTTTTCGAAAGACCATTTTAAAAAATTATAAATTTAATTCAGAGTTTATATAACAATTAATAACAGCGGAAAAATTATCATACATACTAGTCGTGATTAAATTCAAGAAAATATTTGAGTAGCGGAAACGATTGTGAAGATAATAGTACATGACATATTATATTTATTACAACCCATAAATTCAAAGTTCAGGTAATAAAACAATTAAACATCCATCATGGCATCATTCTGCGTTCTGCGTGTCATTCACTGTAAAAATTAATGTAAGAGTGAGACAGAATATAGAATAAATATAAAATAGATAAAATTGCACAAACACAATCAACAATTCATAATGATATGATGAATATGCCAAACAAGTCCATTAATAGATCTTTAATTAGTCAAATGATGTCATGCTGGATCCATTTGGTCTTGGTGGGAATACTGCAGTAAAAGTCTCATAGAGACACAAATAGGGCTTTAGCATATACCATGAATCCCTATACTTCATGGCGCTTAAGTACCGAAGTACACAATATCATAAGTAGGACTTCTGCATAAACCATGAATCCCTACACTCCATGCACACAACATAATAGGGCTTAACTCATCATAAAGTAACCCCCCACCAGGGTAGGCAATCATGGAACCCCTAAATTCCATGGTGCGTCCGAATGCTTATGATGCATGAATGCCTTTAATTCTCTTTATCATTTAACATACCATGATATTCACATTTTCAAAACCTCTTGGATAATACAAGTCCTCAAGAGACACAATAGACATAATAATTCATAAAATCATGGATTTACTGTTTCAACCACACTTGTCAATAACCACAAGGCATTCATGTACATATAAATTAATTATGTCATTCGTAATTAATCACCATCATAATATCCTAATTGTATGACACTCAACAGCATTTATAATAATTCATAATCACTTAAGAATTCAAAAATAAATCATTACTCATAGAGAGAACATCATTTTTATCCATAATAACCATCATAAGTAAATTTCAGCATTTCCAAACATCGACATACATTAGTAAAACAGTCATAACATGAGCAAAACAACTCCTTTTTAGGTGATTCCACTTTCTGTAGTTTAATAACATAATTGTCTACAACTTTCATGAAGAACACAGTTTCAAATTCTGAACAGAAATACTACTTATTCACGAAATATCATACTGCCTCAAGATAAGTTTTCCAAAATGTACACAGATTAGTATTTAAAACATATCTGGAGTTACAAACGTGATTTTGACATGAAACCAGTTCTAAATTAATCTTAATCCAAATATCTACAATTTTCATGAAGATCATAAATTTCAAATTCTAAGCAGAAATACCATTTATTCATAAAATACAACACTGCCTCCAGGTGAGTTTTCAAAACGTACATGTATTAGTATTTTCAACGTTTTTAGAGCTACACAAATGATTTTAACATGAAACCAGTTCTAAAATACTCTTAACATAGTTATCTAAAACTTTCATGAAGACACCAACAACTAATTCATACCACAAAATTCCCAGTATTGAAAACAAGATTCGGATTTTCCAAAACTCTAAAATTTCAGAATTTCAGCTTGCACATACATCAGTATTTTGAGCATAACTTGAGCTACAAAAATTATTTTGATGTGAAACCACTTTCTAAAAATCCACAACTTAATTATCTACAACGTTCATGAAGACATCCAAGGCTGATTATGCACGTACAGTTCCCAGTAAATCAATATATACACAAAACAAAGGATAAATCTTCCATACGAACATGCTGTAGCATTTAGGCTATAACTTTTGCTATACATATCCAAATCAGTTGAATCAGGTATCAAAATTCACATAGCAAAAAGATCTACAACTTTCATGAAGAAGTCAGAGTCAAATTCATACGTTTTCAGCTTCAAAATTTAGCAACAAGTTACGAATTAAAAACTGGAATCCTAGAACAGCATACAACTCTACCCATTTCATAAATATTCACAACCCTGTCCCCTCTTACTTGGTTTGAAGATTTTTAGCTGATTGGAAAAGAGGTCTCCTGGCTGTCCTGGTTCAGATTGAAGGAATATTGAGGAAGAAAAGAAGTTAAGGTAAGGATAGTTTACTAGTTCTGTTTCTCCACGTTCAGGTCTTGACAAGGCAGAGTTAATAATGCAAAGTGAGTGAGAAACATCATCCTTGTGAGTGGAGATTTTAATGCTGTTAGTGGAGATAATGTAGGATTAATAATAGAAAGTGGCTATCTTAGTGCTCATCTCTAGCCGTCCTACGTACTAGTGCTATTAGTGGGATTAAAAGATATTATAAATAATGCCTAAAAGACAAGAAAAGGGTCAAAAAGTTACTTCTGCACTTCAAAACCGACCAGAATTCTATTTCTAGGTCCGGTTGAGCATCCGGTCTTGTACATCGGCTCAAAATCATCCGGTGTGTACATCCGTTCTAAGGAAAGCTGAGTTAACATCCTTGAAGCCGTCCGGTGTTCATAAATGATAATCCGAACTAAATTCATCCGGTGTCACCTGAACTGAAGTCAGCTGTGTGAGAGTAGTGTGGAGGGTGGTCTTGAGTGTGAGGGCGGTATGGAGTGAGAGCGGTATTGAATGTGAAGGACGGTGTCGAGTGTATCTTAAGAGGTCTATGTTCTAACAGATGTTCACGTTACTCCGCCAAGGAATTCGACCCCGTCAATGCTTATGACTCCGCTAGACGTATGATCCCGCCTAAATTTACTACTCCGTCAAAGCATTTGACCCCGTCCAGGCTTATTACTCCGTCAAAGTGTGTGACTCCGCCTAATCTTATTACTCCACCAAGGTATGAGACTCCGTCTATGCTTATTATTATGTTAAAACGTGTGACCCCGTTTAAGCTCATTACTCCGCCAGGGTATGTGACTCCGCCTAAGCTTTACTCCGTCAAGGTACGTGACTCCGCCTAAGTTTCATTCTGCCAAGATACGTGACTCCGCCTAAGTTTTACTCTGTCAAGGCACGTGACTCCGTCTAAGATTTACTCCGCCAATAAAGAATAGTTCAAACACCATCCATCCATTCAGTAAGCAACTAGCAACGTCCAATAGCCAACAGCTCAGAAAACTACACCGTCCAGCAACCAGCAAGACGTCAATCAGTCTTGTAGACAATTTAGTAAGCTTTCCACTTAGGAAAACCGTACCCTTTTATTGTTATCTTCTTTTCTTGGACGAACTCAATTCCGGTCTTGAATGTCGGTTCAAGATCATTCGTCCTACAGCTCATTTGGTAAAGTGTTGATCCGGTGTGCAATCATAAAAGATAATCTTATCCACACCGGTTGTCCGGTGTGATGTGGCATTTATTGTTATCCGTTCTTCCCCTTTGGAACCTTGAGGTCGTCCTAGCCTTGGAGGTCAGAACGGATTATAATGTTTCTTCCAATCTCACTCAATTTACTCCTCTACCTTCAATCTTTCATTCGGAAATTGGATCTTATCAAAATAGATCTATGTAATTTCTATAATTATACCCAAAAATGAAATTTTTGGAGTATTATAAACCATTCATAAAGTGTTTTTATTCATTAATAAACACTTACAAGCCTTCCATGCTTCATAAATTACAATTAGAGCTATTATTAAAAACAGGATGTTATAATTCTCCCACCCTAATAAAAATTTCGTCCTCGAAATTTAACGCGCTCCTCAGTGAAACAATCCTGGATATTGTGTCCTCATATCATCTTCACGCTCCCAAGTCAGAGTTACATCAGTTCCTTGTTTCCATGCAACTTTTACCAGTGGTACATTCTTGTTCCTCAAACGTTTGCTCGATCTTTCTAGGATCTGTGTAGGTTCTGTGGAGATGGTCAGATTCTCTCTAACTTCAATATCATCAGTAGCAAACACGTGGTTGGGATCTTGTACGTACTTCCTCAGCTGTGATACATGAAATATATTGTGCAGATTTGCCAGGTGAGGGGGAAGTGCAATCTGATATGCCACTGTACCAACCCTCTTTAGGATCTCATATGGTCCAATAAACCTCAGACTCAATTTCTTACTCTTCAAGGCTCGACCAATCCCTTTGTGAGGTGAAACCTTCAAAAATACATGCTCACCAACTTGGAATTCAAGTGGTTTCCTTCTCTTATCATAATACTGCTTCTGTCTGTCTTGAGATGCCTTTATCTTTTCTCTGATCATTTCTATCTGTTCAGTAGTCTGCTGCACAATTTCAGGTCCTAACGCCAAACTTTCACCAGTTTCTAACCAACAAAGTGGCGTTCGACATTTCCTACCATACAATGCTTCGAATGGAGCCATGCCAATACTGCTGTGGTAGCTATTATTATACGTGAATTCAATCAATGGAAGAAACTGCTCCCAACTACCACCATATTCAATCACACAAGATCGCAGTAAGTCTTCCAAACTTTGTATGGTACGCTCTGACTGTCCATCTGTTTGGGGATGATAAGCTGAGCTTAATCGAAGCTTTGAACCCAATTCTTGATGCAAGCTTCCCCAGAATCGGGAAGTGAATCTTGGATCTCTATCTGACACAATACTAGATGGTACACCATGTAGTCTTATGATCTCCTTCACATATAACTGTGCCAATTTTTGTAAAGAGTTCTTCATATTCATTGGGAGGAAGTGAGCAGACTTTGTCAATCTGTCTACAATAACCCAGATTGCATTATTCCCTGAACGTGTTCTTGGTAATCCTGAAACAAAGTCCATTGAGATATCATCCCATTTCCAGACAGGAATCTCTAATGGTTGTAGTTCACTAGATGGCTTCTGGTGTTCTACCTTGGCTTTTTGACACACCAGACATGAAGCCACATATTCAACTATTTCTTTCTTCATCCTTGGCCACCAAAAGCTTTTCCTCAGATCTTGATATATCTTAGTTGATCCAGGATGAATGCTCAACATACTTTTATGCGCTTCTTCTAGAATCGTCCTTCTCAGATCAACATCATCTGGTATACAAATTCTATTCCTGATCCTCCAAATTCCATCTGATCCTTCTTGTAGTCCCATATCTTTTCCATTCGCCTGTAATTCTCTCAGCTCCTGTAATAGCAAATCTTCTTTCTGTCTTTCACCTAACAGTTTCAGGAAATCATTGGTTATCTTCAAAGTCCCCAAAGTCATACTCCTTGAAGATTTCATCTCTACACCCAAGTTCATATCTCTGAACTGTTCTATCATCTCCATTTCTTTTATCATCAAAAATGCCATATGAATGGACTTTCGGCTTAGTGCATCTGCCACCACATTTGCTTTTCCTGGATGGTACTTCAAATCAAAATCATAATCTTTAAGGAACTCCATCCACCTTCGCTGCCTCATGTTCAATTCCTTTTGATCGAACAAATACTTCAAGCTCTTGTGATCACTGAACACTTCAAACCTGACTCCATACAAATGGTGTCTCCAGATCTTTAGGGCAAATACCACTGCTGCCAATTCTAAATCATGCGTTGGATAGTTTATCTCATGTGGTCTCAACTGTCTAGATGCATAAGCTACCACCTTTCTTTGCTGCATCAAAACACATCCTAAGCCCATTTTGGAAGCATCACAATAAACTACGAAATCTTCTTGTGGATTGGGTAAGGTTAAGACTGGAGCAGATGTAAGCTTCAACTTCAGTTCTTGGAAACTTTTCTCACATTCTGGTGTCCAAGAAAAAGGTTGATTCTTTCGGGTTAGCCGAGTCATTGGTAGGGCAATTTGAGAAAACCCTTCAATGAATCTCTGATAATAACCAGCTAATCCCATGAAACTTCGTATCTCAGTGACTGAAGTAGGTCTCTCCCAGTTTACCACAGCTTCTATTTTAGAAGGATCCACAGATACTCCTTCGTTTGAGATTACATGGCCTAGAAATTTTACCTCTTTCAACCAGAATTCACATTTTGATAACTTTGCATACAATTGCTTCTCCTTCAGAATCTGCAATACCACTCGGAGATGCTTTTCATGTTCCTCTGTAGTTTTTGAATAGATCAGAATATCATCAATGAAAATGATGACAAATTGATCTAAGTAGGGATGAAATACTCGATTCATGTAATCCATGAATACGGCTGGGGCATTGGTCACTCCGAAGGGCATCACAAGGTACTCGTAATGACCATATCGTGTTCTAAAGGCTGTCTTTGGAATATCCTCAGACTTGACACGAATCTGATGATACCCCGATCATAGATCAATCTTGGAAAATACTGCAGCGCCTCTCAATTGATCTATCAGATCATCAATTCTGGGCAGAGGATATCTATTCTTCACCGTCAATTTGTTCAGTTGACGATAATCTACACATAACCTCATGCTTCCATCTTTCTTCTTGACGAGTAACACTGGCGCTCCCCATGGTGACACACTCGGTCTGATAAAATGCTTCTCCAGTAACTCTTCAATTTGTTTCTTCAGTTCAGCCAGTTCGATTGGTGCCATACGGTATGGAGCTTTAGACACTGGTTCTGCTCCTGGAATTAAATCAATGGAGAATTCTACCTCACGTTCTGGAGGTAAACTTGAGACATCTTCAGGAAATACTTCAGGAAATTCAGAAATAACTGGTATCTCAATTGCTTTAGGTTCACCATCTTCTTTGTAAAGAGTGAATAAAGCAAACAATTAACTTTCACCTTGTAGTACATAGGTCCTGAGGTTGTCAGAATTTAGATTTTCTGATGGAAATATCACGGTCTTGTTGTGACAATTCACCAAGACTCGATTTGTCGATAACCAGTCCATCCCCAGAATCACGTCCAGATCCTTCAAAGGTAAACAAACAAGATCGACAAGAAAACGTCTACCTTCTATGAGTATAGAACATTCGTTACACATCTTAGCAGTTCTAAGTTGTGTACCGGTGGGAGTAGAAACAATCAGATCATATGTCATGGGCTTCACAGGTAATCGAAGGCGTCTAACACACTCATCAGAAATGAAAGAATGCGTAGCACCAGAATCAAATAACACAGATAGGACTGTACCATTAATGTCACACTTACTTTGTACGAGGTCATCAGCTTGGTCTGCCTCTGAACCGCTGATGGCATAGACTCTCCCAGCTGTTTGTTGCAACCTCTGATCTGTGGATTCCTTGTTCTGTCTTGGAGGTTGGGCAGTACGTGTGTCTTCTCCTCGGCCTCTCTGATAACTAGAGCCTCTTGGTTCACTCATAGTGTTCCTATTATTGTTTTGATTATTCTGCGGACAATTTGGACTGATGTGTCCTTTTTGGTTACATCGGAAGCAAGTGACTTCTTCAAGACGTCTGTTACAATCACGTACATGATGATTACCTCCACACTTAAGACACCTCATGTTATTGCGTCTATCAAAAGGTGACGATGATGATGATCCGCCTCTAGAGCGATTTGGATAGAACGATCCTTTTTTTTGAAATCAACTGACTGAGGTTTCAGTTGTCTATTGGCTTTTTCATGTGCCAGTCTGGCCTGGTGATTCTCTTCAAAGATTCTGCATTTGTTGATCAGAATAGGAAAATTCCGAATTTCTTGGTACCCAATCGCCTCTTTGATTTCCAGATTCAGTCCGTTCTCAAATTTAACACATTTCGATTCTTCGGCACCAGCCTGTTGAAAAGGAGGGTAAAAGAGAGCTAGTTCTTCAAACTTTGCAGCATATTCTCCAACGGACATCGAGCCTTGTTTCAGCTCCATAAATTCCAGCTCTTTGCGGTTTTTCACACTTGCCAAAAAATATTTCTCTAGGAAACAGTCTTTGAAGTTGACCCAGTTCAAAGGTCTGTCAGTTTCAATCATACGAGTTCTGGCATGTATCCACCAGTTTTCTGCTTCCTCGACCATCATATAAGTGGCACACTCCACCCTTTCAAATTCTGTGCAGGGTAAGGCTCGGAAAATATGCTCCATTTCCTTAACCCATAAGTATGCTGCCTCTGGATTGTAACCTCCCTTGAATTGCGAAGGCTTTCTCTTCAAGAAGCGGTCTAACCCATGGAGTTCTCCAGTGCTCCTTGGTTGGTTTTGTCGTTCTATGGCTTCAGCTAAGCGGTTGAAAGCTGCTGCCATATCGTGGTTGTTGTTGTTGTTGTTGTTTCTTGCCATCCTATATTCGTAGTTTGGTTTATACCAATTCTAAGGGATAATATATCATATATAAATACTATATAATTATCATTATTCTACAGTCTATCAGTTAAGCAATCAATCATATAACACATTTATCATACTATCAAGGGAAAATCAAACAAATCTTTTCACAATTAATCAGTCAGACACAAATCATATAGTACACATTTAGCATGTTATGAAGTAAGAAATCAAACATTTCACATATTATGTCGAGAAATAGCTCATGTCATAACAATTGGTCCTGAATTTTTGAAAATGCTCTGATACCAACATGTAACGTCCCGTGTAATTTTCCGAATAAATTTTTTCGCTTTTTTGAAAGACCATTTTAAAAAATTATAAATTTAATTCAGAGTTTATATAACAATTAATAACAGCAGAAAAATTATCATACATACTAGTCGTGATTAAATTCAAGAAAATATTTGAGTAGCGGAAACGATTGTGAAGATAATAGTACATGACATATTATATTTATTACAACCCATAAATTCAAAGTTCAGGTAATAAAACAATTAAACATCCATCATGGCATCATTCTGCGTTCTGCGTGTCATTCACTGTAAAAATTAATGTAAGAGTGAGACAGAATATAGAATAAATATAAAATAGATAAAATTGCACAAACACAATCAACAATTCATAATGATATGATGAATATGCCAAACAAGTCCATTAATAGATCTTTAATTAGTCAAATGATGTCATGCTGGATCCATTTGGTCTTGGTGGGAATACTGCAGTAAAAGTCTCATAGAGACACAAATAGGGCTTTAGCATATACCATGAATCCCTATACTTCATGGCGCTTAAGTACCGAAGTACACAATATCATAAGTAGGACTTCTGCATAAACCATGAATCCCTACACTCCATGCACACAACATAATAGGGCTTAACTCATCATAGAGTAACCCCCCACCAGGGTAGGCAATCATGGAACCCCTAAATTCCATGGTGCGTCCGAATGCTTATGATGCATGAATGCCTTTAATTCTCTTTATCATTTAACATACCATGATATTCACATTTTCAAAACCTCTTGGATAATACAAGTCCTCAAGAGACACAATAGACATAATAATTCATAAAATCATGGATTTACTGTTTCAACCACACTTGTCAATAACCACAAGGCATTCATGTACATATAAATTAATTATGTCATTCGTAATTAATCACCATCATAATATCCTAATTGTATGACACTCAACAGCATTTATAATAATTCATAATCACTTAAGAATTCAAAAATAAATCATTACTCATAGAGAGAACATCATTTTTATCCATAATAACCATCATAAGTAAATTTCAGCATTTCCAAACATCGACATACATTAGTAAAACAGTCATAACATGAGCAAAACAACTCCTTTTTAGGTGATTCCACTTTCTGTAGTTTAATAACATAATTGTCTACAACTTTCATGAAGAACACAGTTTCAAATTCTGAACAGAAATACTACTTATTCACGAAATATCATACTGCCTCAAGATAAGTTTTCCAAAATGTACACAGATTAGTATTTAAAACATATCTGGAGTTACAAACGTGATTTTGACATGAAACCAGTTCTAAATTAATCTTAATCCAAATATCTACAATTTTCATGAAGATCATAAATTTCAAATTCTAAGCAGAAATACCATTTATTCATAAAATACAACACTGCCTCCAGGTGAGTTTTCAAAACGTACATGTATTAGTATTTTCAACGTTTTTAGAGCTACACAAATGATTTTAACATGAAACCAGTTCTAAAATACTCTTAACATAGTTATCTAAAACTTTCATGAAGACACCAACAACTAATTCATACCACAAAATTCCCAGTATTGAAAACAAGATTCGGATTTTCCAAAACTCTAAAATTTCAGAATTTCAGCTTGCACATACATCAGTATTTTGAGCATAACTTGAGCTACAAAAATTATTTTGATGTGAAACCACTTTCTAAAAATCCACAACTTAATTATCTACAACGTTCATGAAGACATCCAAGGCTGATTATGCACGTACAGTTCCCAGTAAATCAATATATACACAAAACAAAGGATAAATCTTCCATACGAACATGCTGTAGCATTTAGGCTATAACTTTTGCTATACATATCCAAATCAGTTGAATCAGGTATCAAAATTCACATAGCAAAAAGATCTACAACTTTCATGAAGAAGTCAGAGTCAAATTCATACGTTTTCAGCTTCAAAATTTAGCAACAAGTTACGAATTAAAAACTGGAATCCTAGAACAGCATACAACTCTACCCATTTCATAAATATTCACAACCCTGTCCCCTCTTACTTGGTTTGAAGATTTTTAGCTGATTGGAAAAGAGGTCTCCTGGCTGTCCTGGTTCAGATCGAAGGAATATTGAGGAAGAAAAGAAGTTAAGGTAAGGATAGTTTACTAGTTCTGTTTCTCCACGTTCAGGTCTTGACAAGGCAGAGTTAATAATGCAAAGTGAGTGGGAAACATCATCCTTGTGAGTGGAGATTTTAATGCTGTTAGTGGAGATAATGTAGGATTAATAATAGAAAATGGCTATCTTAGTGCTCATCTCTAGCCGTCCTACGTACTAGTGCTATTAGTGGGATTAAAAGATATTATAAATAATGCCTAAAAGACAAGAAAAGGGTCAAAAAGTTACTTCTGCACTTCAAAACCGACCAGAATTCTATTTCTAGGTCCGGTTGAGCATCCGGTCTTGTACATCGGCTCAAAATCATCCGGTGTGTACATCCGTTCTAAGGAAAGCTGAGTTAACATCCTTGAAGCCGTCCGGTGTTCATAAATGATAATCCGAACTAAATTCATCCGGTGTCACCTGAACTGAAGTCAGCTGTGTGAGAGCAGTGTGGAGGGTGGTCTTGAGTGTGAGGGCGGTATGGAGTGAGAGCGGTATTGAATGTGAAGGACGGTGTCGAGTGTATCTTAAGAGGTCTATGTTCTAACAGATGTTCACGTTACTCCGCCAAGGCATTCGACCCCGTCAATGCTTATGACTCCGCCAGACGTATGATCCCGCCTAAATTTACTACTCCGTCAAAGCATTTGACCCCGTCCAGGCTTATTACTCCGTCAAAGTGTGTGACTCCGCCTAATCTTATTACTCCGCCAAGGTATGAGACTCCATCTATGCTTATTATTATGTTAAAACGTGTGACCCCGTTTAAGCTCATTACTCCGCCAGGGTATGTGACTCCGCCTAAGCTTTACTCCGTCAAGGTACGTGACTCCGCCTAAGTTTCATTCCGCCAAGATACGTGACTCCGCCTAAGTTTTACTCTGTCAAGGCACGTGACTCCGTCTAAGATTTACTCCGCCAATAAAGAATAGTTCAAACACCATCCATCCATTCAGTAAGCAACTAGCAACGTCCAATAGCCAACAGCTCGGAAAACTACACCGTCCAGCAACCAGCAAGACGTCAATCAGTCTTGTAGACAATTTAGTAAGCTTTCCACTTAGGAAAATCGTACCCTTTTATTGTTATCTTCTTTTCTTGGACGAACTCAATTCCGGTCTTGAATGTCGGTTCAAGATCATTCGTCCTACAGCTCATTTGGTAAAGTGTTGATCCGGTGTGCAATCATAAAAGATAATCTTATCCACACCGGTTGTCCGGTGTGATGTGGCATTTATTGTTATCCGTTCTTCCCCTTTGGAACCTTGAGGTCGTCCTAGCCTTGGAGGTCAGAACGGATTATAATGTTTCTTCCAATCTCACTCAATTTACTCATCTACCTTCAATCTTTCATTCGGAAATTGGATCTTATCAAAATAGATCTATGTAATTTCTATAATTATACCCAAGAATGAAATTTTTGGAGTATTATAAACCATTCATAAAGTGTTTTTATTCATTAATAAACACTTACAAGCCTTCCATGCTTCATAAATTACAATTAGAGCTATTATTAAAAACAGGATGTTACACATGTAATGACATGTTTATCATTAAGCTTCGCACCAAAGCTTGTAGTCAATATTGAAAAAATAAAATTAGACCAATGGTTCAACCAAAAATCATGTTAAGTGGTACAGGTTAAACGTATGAGCCATGTGATGGAACCAACACATGTGACATCCCTTCATATATACAAGATGGAACCCTTAAAATCTATAAAATTTTGTTTCATTTTTTCATCCGCCTACATCTTGTGTATATAAGGACATGTACTCACTTCAGATTTCTTCAAGACGTGAAAAAATAAAGATTTATTTTTAGAGCATAAACTCTCTTCATTATAACAATTTATATAAAACCATGTAAGTAGTTAGTTCTATAACCAAATACAACATTTACCAAGACCATTACTCTCTTACTTAACTAGTCAAAAGTACTCAACAAGTTATACTTGCTTGCTAGAGAATTCAAATGAAATTAAATATGTTTGACATGATTTAACTTTCAAACACTATTTTCAAATAACCATGTCCAAACACATTAGTGCCATTTAATCTACTCTCATTCCACTAACTAGTTATCCATGTCATATCTCAAAGCCCAACGTCTCATGTACTATGTGTATATTATACACATCCAAATGCATGTTTAACTTTAAGATATGCATTTTACTTATTATTACTAATCATAAACTAAGGATGACAACAACTAAAATACGAATTAACATACAATGCAGTATAAGAAAGACTATCGATAACTTTGCATAATCACGTAGTCATTACAATATTTCCCAAACTCCATTACAAGTTAGTAGATACATCCAAGCTGAACTACGGGCCTTCCTGATTCACGTTCACTAAACCATAAAGTATTGAAAGAGTGAGATGATGAATAAAATAAGCAAACAATGAAATAGAATCACTCACAAACATAATCACAACATGGGAATTCACCCAAACATGTAATCACACAAGGGCCAACTTATTTAAATTTGAAACATAAAGGATACAATGCGATGCACATGTCAAACAATGTTCCACTTTAACTCATGTTGTTATGATGGATCCATTACTTGGTGGGTATCAATACAATGATCCATAATAATGATTATTTTACCGATATCGAACTGAAACACCTATATGCAACATTGTCACATTAATGACTCGAAAAATACTATGTGTGCGTAGTGTTGCAGACCTCCTCTTAAGATTACACTACAAAGCTCTTAAGGGGAACCAAGTTTCCACAGAACCACATATACAGGGTCTCTTGCTCATCTAAGCCACCCCATCGGGCCAACTTAAAGAACCCTACATCCTTTGAATAACTTTAGTGCATATTATACATAGTATACTAGTCATTTTTACTCATTTCATTATAACTTACCTTTGATCTCAAATGGATAATCCTTCTCATTCATATCAGTTTTTCTATTCATAAAGGAATATTCATATTTAACAAGCACATGGCTAAACACAATTCGTAGGGGATATCAATATCAACCCTTTACATAAACCATTATGTATACATATCATTGTGCCACTTCTCATCATCAAGTGCTTAATCATATCTTTCAATTTCATAAGGATTATCATATCATTAGCAATTCATAGATATATATTTATTTTCAACTCACAAGAGTTTATATATATCGATCCATCATATAAAATATCTCACCTTGTATCATACAAAGCATTCGAACACATATTATCTTAATGTCATGATGATTAACATACCAATAACTATTCACAACCATATATTCATTGTCAATTCACAGGAGTTTATATACCTCAATCTAACACATGAATCATTTTATCTTGTATCAAACAAGGCATTCAACCACACATTATTTCAAATTCATTAGAATTATTATATCACCTAATCAATTCATCATTAGTGACATTTCATACACATCGATTTACTCATTCGATTCATACGTTTAGTAGAATCATCATATCATATATGATTAAGGAGTTTAACAAGGTTTAGGAATACATTTACATGTTATTCAAGGTTGGATATCGACCACCTAATACATATACAATTTAAGACATAGACCACAAGGTGCCAACAACCAAGATTACTTAAAACAGGGTCCTATCCAAGGCGTGGAGGGTGATCCACAACCTGGCCGTAAAACCTGCCACGATTCTATAACATTTTTATGAAGAAGATAGAACCTACATGACAGCACACTCAAAACATGCTAATTAGAATCATTTTCTAACTACCACATGCTCAACTTAAACACTAGAAACATGCATAATACATTAATTCAATTATCCGATTCAACCATCATCCATAAATCAATATTCCCTCTATCCAACATACTTCTTTTCATAATTTAGTAATGTTTTATCTCTATAACATACAAAACACATTATCTTTATCACTTTTTTAACAACCTATAACCACATTATGCAATGCTTCTCGTGTCAAGTAATTTAAAATCTATATTCAACAATGCTCATGTATCTATACAATTTATCCAATTTCACACATTCCACACACCTACACATGCACATCCTTTCAATTCATTAATTCCACATCACATCTTCATAATCTCTTCACATGCCAATAATTCAACATACTATTATTCTATTTTATTCATTAATATGCTAGACCACTTTCAAATCACCCAATGTACTTTTCTATTTTATTCATACATTTTCACAAACACCATACAAGTCATATATATTTACATTCAAGTTATTAATCCCTTAACTCATAATTTCACCAAAACATCATATCATCAATTCTTCACACCATCATTCCACACAATTACAACATATATATATATATATATATATATATATATATCCATACATCATCATACCAGATAACATTTTTAACCTTTAATTATCAATGATAATCAAAATACTATAATAAAACACAATTTTACTTATTCCTTACTTATTCACAACGTTTTCTACTGTTTGTTACATAAAAAAGATTCGGTCCACTTCGAGGGATTTTAGGGGTCATTCCAAGCTTCGATTCTTTGTCTAATCGATTCCTTAACTTGAAAAATAGTAAAAGCATAATTAAGAATAAAATCATAAATTTTTGAAAACCCTAAACTTTAGGGTATACCCTTTACCCCTTAAACCCCAAAATCTTAAACCAAAACATAACCTACAACATAATTAAAACATAACCCAAATCAAGTTATAAAACAAACCCTAGGTAGTTTCTAAGAAGCAAACCTAAAGAGAGCACAGAGAAAAAGAAGTAAGGTTAGTTAGGGTTTTGGTGGCATGGTGTGAGACTGGAAGAAAAAGGTTATGATGAAATGATAATGGTGGAAAGAAGGAGAAAAATAATGTGAAGGATAGGAGAGAAAGGGACACATTTTGGTGAAGAAGGGAGAATAATGAAGGTTTGTGATAGGGAGTGAAAGAATGAAAATTGTACTTGTGAGTGAAAGAGAGTGACGAAAGTGAAAGAATAAGAAGTGAGATCTTTTGTTATTGGAGAAAAAAAGAAAATGAGATTGTGAGGGAGAGGGACGGTAGCATGATGAGAAAGAAAGAGAAAAAGGTAGAAAGGTCAAAGTGTGGTGAAAGAGAGAGAAAAATAATGAGAGAAAGTGAGAGAAATGATACGAAAAGTGAATAATTGAGCAATGAAATGAAGAAAGTGAATATGTAGTGGAGAGTGAAGATAAGTGACTTCAAAATTGGTGAAAGACTTGGCCCAAAATTGAATTAAATAAAAGAAAAGATTGTTCGGTCTTTATTAAAAATATCAAATTGATCTAAAACTACAAATACTGATATTTTTATAAACCATAGTAATTTTAGAAACATTATGATGTGATTTAAAACTCAACATCCTAAAAACTTTTGTCACTAAAATATTTGGGGTGCCCTTTCAGTTTCATCACGATTAGTGATCCGGGGTGGTAACCAGGGGCCAAGCCGTGGTCCAGAAACATCGCGCCGCATCATTGAGAAAGCTGGCAATTCATGACCAAAGTATGAAACCATTGGTTGACTACGGATTCCTCCCTTAACCCCGGCTTATAACTAATAATTAGACAGTGAGTCAGAGGTGGTATGGGCAAATTGACCCTGCAGACACTGTATCTACAGTAAGTTAGGAATATGGTTAAATCACTTCTAAAACTAAGGTAAACACTATAAATACAACTCATTTATTACCGAAGAAAGATCTGAACTAATCTTGTAAATTACCTCTGTAATACCATATTATCTTGGTTACTGTACTGACTTAAGCATCAGAGAATCTTCTACAGGTGCACCTCCGGTATGGTCTTTGATTCTAATACGAATTGAACATCAGAAGCCACCTTTACTTGAAGAACCTCGGATTCCCACTAAACCTAAGTGCATAATATCGTACTTCACTGAGGCGGTGTAAAACTGAGAGTTAGTGAGGTAACTATGGACAAGGTACTTAAACTTTGACCCCGGTCAAGACATTTAACTCTTGACCCTGGATTCCGGAATAGATCAATTAGTAAAAACCTTTATTTTTCTCAAAACCAGATTTATTTACGACCATAATATCATCATTTACTAATATTCCTAGATAAAAGTATTTTGTCACTAAACAACTTAATCAAAATATGGATATCAAAATAAATCATTTTGGTCTCGATGAACCCAAAACTCGAAGCTTGACGCTACAACACACATATACATATGGAACAATTACATTCGTGAGTCAGGAACATCCTTAACACCAGGATATGTAAACAATAACAGACATACTGTCGGTCCCCTAGCTAATCTAACAATGATGCAGGTGTCTTCTAAGATATCTAAGGGTTTGGTTAACATTCGGTATTCCACACCGGTCAATTTGAGCGTTGCTTATTCATGTAAACAAGTTTCTTTCTCAATTAAATACCGTCTGACCAAACTCTAGAATGCTTAGACAGGTTTCCACTTGGGCTTTATCTTTTGGTAAATTTTCTAATTAAAATGAATTGTTAAAAGGTCCTAAATGCCAATGGGTTAGGATGACTCGCCTTACTAAAAGTTTCTAAAACATTTATTAAATACAAAAATAAAGCCAAACTGACGGACAAGTCGATCTTTCCTAACTTCTTAGTTACATCAAAATCAAGAAAATGTAGAACCTAACAATAACACGGGACTATGACCTTTCCATACAACAAAGAATACATAACATGGGGCCACGATCAAACAAACATAACCAAAAAACACGTAAATACTTGTGACATCCTTGGTCATTTTACATTTATTTTTATTCAATTAACTAATTTTATAATAATTTTTTTTTTCACGTTTATAAGTAATTAATCAAGTCCTGCTCCAAAATGACATTTGCTTTTTAATACATGTATTTAAAGTAATAAACAGTAACAATTTAATTAATCAAATAAATTAAGAAAAGAAATTTAGTTACAATAAGCAAAAAGGAGAAATATGAAACCTAAGGTCCATTCGCTTGAGCTAAGTTTAACTCGCTTGAGCGAAATCAGGAGTCTTCGCTTGGGCGAAACCAGATTCGCTTGAGCGAGGGGCACATTTCTTTCCTAAGCGAGACAGCGGAGCGCTTGAGCGAGGAAACAAGTTTGCATCAGTAGCCAATCTCGCTTGAGCGAAATATATCTCGCTTGAGCGAGGTTGCTCCAGTAATCACTGAAGCTCACTGTCCCATTTTCGCCTGGGCGAGGTATCTCTCGCCTGGGCGAAAATTGTCCAGTGTTGAATTTTTTTCCTCCTCGCTTGAGCGCCATCCATTTCGCTTGGGCGAAAATACTCCAGAGGCCACCCCTGATTCTTTTATTAATCTCGCTTGGGCGAAATTGTCACCCGCTCGGGCGAGAGCAGGACAGTGACAATTTCCCCTGTTTCAAAACAATCTCGCTCGAGCGAGATTCTCACTCGCTTGAGCGAGTTATGCAGGAGTGAGGCAGAAACGAAAGTCTTCCCAACTTTACACCTGAATTATTACTTTCTACCAATTAAACACTTACTAATACATCATCTTTCTTCATCACTCATCTACAAATTCTCACAACTACATGAAATGCTAGGACTTAAGATTTACTTCATTCATTCATGCAATTCAGCATCAACAACATTATATTCAAACTATCATTCATACCATACCTATGATCTAAAATCATCATCATTTCACATACTTCATAAAATGGTACAAACACACATACACACAATCATTCATTAAACCTAACATCATCAAGCTTTGCAAACTTATCCTTTACCTCATTGAGTCATGGATGGAAACTGATCATAAACATAAAATTAACATTACTCACATGTGCATCAACACCATACTACTCCATCAATAGGAATTCATATCTTCATCATGAATTTATAACCTCTTCAATTAATATCCAGGTTCTATTCCTTATCCATCACATTCATGACCATGGTGACAATATACCAAATTAACTACACACACATAAACAACATCTAAACTTAACATACATAAATCACAACACACATTACACCCATAGTTCATTATATAAATTCCCTTAGCTCCTTGGCATCAATTCTCCGCTTGACGCATCTCCGGGGCTTCAACCTCTTCCCTGTCACTGGTTACTAAATTAAAGAAACAACAGCAAGGGTGAGTGTTTGGTATCATAATTAATATAGAATGACAATTTAATAACAAGTTACATATTTACTGGTTCTGGGTTAAGCCATTATTGTTACCTCTTGTTCTCATCTTCTACTTACCAATCATGAATTCAATTCCAATTCTTTTCCCCAACTTACCAATCACAACCAACAATTGCCATAAAGCACATTCATATCATCACACAATATTAACAATGCATCGAATAACACAACTGACTCTCATATCAATTCGACGCCTAGTATCCGGATACTAAAAGGATCGGCCTTCAGCTGGGGGTCCTACTTGACACCCCGTGAACCCTGCTTGGCTCACCGAGTCCTGCTTGACTCTCCACCTCGACCACTGGGTCCTACTTGACCACTGGGTAGCTCAACTGGGCACAAAAACCACGGGAGCCAGAAATGAGGGGCTATAACATACCGTTGGCCGTCCCACACCACATAGTCATACATACAGTTCATATTTCACATGTCATAAATGGCCATTAACATTAATTTCTCATCACTCGGGTGACCTGCTTGTCGAACCCGGCTCACATTGCTACAACACTGATTGTCACAGTATCTAGCATTTTCACAATCATCATCCTCATAAGCCACACACACACCTGATCTTCAAGCGATCGGTGTCCACAGTCACACATGTATAACATACGCACACAACATCTTATCACAAGTGGCCAGCCATAATACATATACTCATCAATTGGGGCGACCTACTTGTCAAGCCCGTCATCACAATGCCACTATACACATTAATTCATCATAATATCAAGCATTCTCATCTCATAATCACTATAACTCATACACAAATTTTCATTCATACAAGCATACATGTACAATTATCATTCATTATCACATCTCATTATTCCCATGTTTAATTCAATGACTTAATTCAATCATACTTATCTATTCTAATTAATTATAACCCGAACACCCCCCTTACCTCGATTCCGAGCTCCGACGAATCATTCTTAATGAGCTTGGCATTCTCTCGACGCTATGTTCAACGTCCTACGTCTGAAATCAATACCCACTTCACCGTTCGATCCTCCGACGACTGTTTCGCTACCTACGGAGGTCGAAACGCAAAACTCGTCAACGTTAAACCATCCTCATTACTCTAAAGACCATTTTCAAGCTCCTACACACTAGAGGAGTAGGGAATGGAAGCTTAACCCTCCATGCACGACCCTTCGGGTTAACGGAGAAATGAAAGAGATTTGAAAACTTAATTCAAAAGGGGTCATTGTACTCACCTCGAAGCCACGGTCTCAAAAACGTAGTTATTTCGGAGTTTCGACACGAAATGACCTCCCTCTTGGAGCATGCAAGCCACGGCCAGCTTGAGGAGAAAGAGAAGAAGAAGTATTCGCGTGGAGGTGAGGAAGATGAAAGGAAGGAAATTAAAATTTAAGGCACAAGGGCAAAATAGTCATTCCCCCTTTCTTTTTATAATTTCTTTGTAAGTTTTAATTAATTTTTACCTTTTACCTTCATTGGTAACTTCTAAATTTACTTCTTTCTATTTACCTTCTTTTAACCTTTTGTAATTAATCGTTAAATAAATTTATTTATTTCCACGACATTTTTTGTAATCACATTTTTAATAATAATAATTTCCCGAAAATCCCAATAAATTTAATTGGGTAATTATTAATATTTTCTCCAATTATAACTTTTCTAAAATATTAAGGATGTTACATCCACCCCTCCTAAAAAGGGATTTCGTCCCCGAAATCAACGTACCTCATTGAAAAAGATCGGGGTACAACCGCCTCATGTCTGATTCCAACTCCCATGTATAAGTTACTCCATTTATATTCTGCTACTTCACTTTTACCAATGGTACTTGTTTGTTTCTCAATCATTTAGCTTGATATTCTTCAAGACAAATAGGTGCCACCTCTACAGTCAAATCTTCCTTCAGCTCAATAGAATCTTCAGGTACAACCATCGAATCACAGGGAATATATGCTTTTAATTGCGAAACATGGAATACATCGCGAATATTTGTCAATGCACGAGGGAAGATTCAATCTGCATGTTACTTCACCAATCCGTTCTAATATCTGGTAGGGTCCAATACACTTCGGGTTAAACTTATGACTCTTCAGTATCCGACCTACACCTTTGGTAGGTGAAACCTTCAGGAATACCTAATTTTTCCACCTGAAATTCAAGTGACCTACGATGATTGTCATAGTAACTTTTCTGACGTTCTTGTGTAATTTTCACCTTTTCACGAATCCTTACCACCTGATCATTCATTCTTTGAATTAACTCGGGCCCCAAAAGGATTGCATATCTATTTTCATTCCAACATAAAGGTGTACGACACCGTCTACTATATAAATCTTCATATGGAGCCATACCAATATTACTATAATGACTGTTGTTATAAGTGAACTTCACTAATGACAAATATCTTTCCCATGAGCCACCTTGCTCTAGTACACATGCTCTAAGCATATCTTCTAAGGTCTGAATTGTATGCTTAGATTGATCATCGGTTTGAGGATGTTAAGTAAAACTCAGTCTTAGCTCAGTACCTAATTCCTGCTGTAAACTTTCCAGAATCTGGAAGTGAATCGAGGGTCACGGTTTGAAACAATACTTGGAGGCACACCATGCAACCGTACAATTTCAACGATATACAATCTAGCCTATCAATCCAATGACCATTTCATGTTCATAGCCAAGAAGTGAGTACTCTTGATCAACCTGTCCATAATCACTCATATTGCACTACAACCAGAACGGGTAGGAGATAACCCAGATACAAAATTCATCATGATACTTTCCCATTTCCATATTGAAATCTCCGGAGGTTAAAGTAAACCTGGGGTTTTCTGATGTTCAGCCTTATATTTTTGACATATCACACTAGATCTTACATGCACTATGATTGCTTGTGTCATGCCTGGCCACCAGAACTTTCTCTCCAAATCATGGTACATTTTTGTAACACCGGGATGAATGTTAAAAGAACTTCTATGTGCCTCAGCTAACACGACTTGTCTGAAATTGCCTTTCGCAGGTACCACAACTCGATTCTGAACCGCCAAATTCCATCATTGCCTCTGGTTAATTTCATATCCTTGCCCTTTTGCTTGAGTGTCAAGCAATTCCAGTAACTCTTCATCGTCCTCTTGTGCTACAGCTAAACACTCCAGAGGCTCATTGGAGATCTTCAGCATTCCAACTATCATTTGATTTGGGGCGTTCATAACAACCTCCAATATTCATATCACGAAATTTTCCCAATAATTTTTGTTCTTTACCCATCAAAAAGGTTGCATGTAATACATGTCTACTTAAGGCATCAGTCACGATATTTTCTTTCCCAAGATGGTACTTCAAATCAAAATCATACTCTTTTAGATATTCCTCTTATCTCCCCTGTCTCATGTTTAACTCTTTCTGATCGAATAAGTATCTCAACTCTGAGGGTTACTAAATACCACAAAACAAGAACCCTGTAAATAATGAAGCAAAATTTTTAATGTAAATACCACTGCTACAAGCTCTAATTCATGAGTGGGGTGATTCTGTTCATGTGGTCTTAATTATCTTAAAGCATAGGCAATCTATCTATCATCCAGCATCAGCACACATCCTAAACCAAACTTAGATGCTTCACAATATACTACAAACTCCTTCATCATATTAAGTAGTGTAAGTACCAGTGCAGAAGTCAAGCATTGCATTCATAGTTTGGAAACCTAATTTGCATTTTCTCGGCCACACAAGCGGATTCTCATTTGGTTTATCTTGCTTCCTAAATTCCTATCGATACTTCCTCAATTCCCCACTAAGTGTACCTTAAGAGGAATTCAAGTTATCCAATCCCCTTTTTAAGGTCATCCTTTCTCTAAAAGAAATCTAGCAATAATTCATAATAACCACCATGTCACAATGTTTACTCATTATTCGTCAGTTACCAAATCTCATCTTCATTTGTTCCTTATTTCTAATCATTTACCAATTTCAGAAATACGATCCATACACTTCTCTTTTCTAAATCTGATCATTCAAGATTGGCTACAACATGTCTGTCTCCTCGACTCCACACGACCTCAACTACCAGTGCAACTACCTGAGGTGATCAGTCTCAGGAGTTCAACACTCTGTAGTTAAGTCATGTGAAAGTCGGGTATACAGTCTAACTATTCACATCATCAATCGATATGCAAACTGTTTACATCACAATTCATTTCCCTATGTCTATTGGCAACTCTATACTGAATTAGTGTTAAAAGGAACCCACGGTGGCCAGCCGTTATGATTCCCATGTAACACTAATATCAATACAAAGTCCAAACACTAGGTAAAACTTCTCTTCATTCTCCTTATCTATCTATTCAATTACTTCTTAATCACTTCCTTTTAATGTCATCCATTCATTACTTCTCTTATCATGTACGTAGCGATCCAATGTACATATACTTCACTTGACCATCATTCATATGATACCTCCTCCTAGTCCTTTCCTGAGTAAAATATCGCCTCGCCAATTATATCACTGAAAATTATTACTAGCTACTCTTCATTTATTACCTTCAACTTGTACAGGTATTCTTACACCATCATTCATCAATTACTCATAATTTCCTTTAATATCCATTAATCAATCGCCTAACAATAGGAATATGACATACCTATAGCACTTAATTAAATCCGCTTCATAAAGCAGTATAGGAGGTTCACCCCCCCTAAAAAGTTAACCTTACCACAACGTTGCTGCTTCACATTACATTATCATTCATCCATTCAATCCTTTATCCTCCAGCTTCATAAAATCAACATTCTTTAATCACAAGTACCGTTGCACCTAATCTCTTAAACTACGTCCAACCATCATCTCTCGATTTATTCATAAACCCCTTCTATTTACCCATACCACCAATACATTTACGTCTTTTGTTGCTTACTCAACGCTATTAACATACCACCAATTGTTCTCTAACTTTAAACTCAATACAAGACAATTTATTACTACAACTTATTCCTTCATCTTGAGGGTTTTCGTATTGTTCATCAAGTAGATTCAACACCAAAAGTGAGCAACTAATAACTATCATCGTTCATAGAAGGTAGAAGGATATAGGGAATTCACCCTTCCCAGGAATAATCGTATTATGGCATTCATCAACTTATTTCATTCTACGCATTATCAAACTTCAGTATTCAAACAAACTTATAGCTACCAACACACTTATCACTCTCATTTCACTACGAGAGTTAACCTTTTTGCGTTATACCCATTTGTAGATGTCCACTTCGAGACGCGCATATACACACATATATATATATACTTACTTTAAATATCATTTCCATTTCAATTTGCCATTCGTGTGTTTCATCTCTGTCCCATCTCGTCTAATATTTATAGTATGGACTAAATTCAGTCCTACTCATTATTTGAGAAAATTTTGAGAAGAGGTCATCTTCTCCACCAGTCATAAAATAATTCTATGATGACCAAACACATCACCAGTACTAACCAATGATCTACCAGAGATAGGATATTTACCTCATATATATATAAAACACAACGCCACCCGAATGCCAAGGGAATGATGCCAAGTTAACCTGTTACAACTCAATTTACACACAAACAATTGCAATACAATGTAAAAATAGTCCGACATGGGGCTCAAACTATCCTCTATCAATGCCCATTCACCCGGCTCTAGAAAGAACCGCTCTGATACCACCTGTGACATCCTTGGTCATTTTACATTTATTTTTATTCAATTAACTAATTTTATAATAATTTTTTTTTCACGTTTATAAGTAATTAATCAAGTCCTGCTCCAAAATGACATTTGCTTTTTAATACATGTATTTAAAGTAATAAACAGTAACAATTTAATTAATCAAATAAATTAAGAAAAGAAATTTAGTTACAATAAGTAAAAAGGAGAAATATGAAACCTAAGGTCCATTCGCTTGAGCTAAGTTTAACTCGCTTGAGCGAAATCAGGAGTCTTCGCTTGGGCGAAACCAGATTCGCTTGAGCGAGGGGCACATTTCTTTCCTAAGCGAGACAGCGGAGCGCTTGAGCGAGGAAACAAGTTTGCATCAGTAGCCAATCTCGCTTGAGCGAAATATATCTCGCTTGAGCGAGGTTGCTCCAGTAATCACCGAAGCTCACTGTCCCATTTTCGCCTGGGCGAGGTATCTCTCGCCTGGGCGAAAATTGTCCAGTGTTGAATTTTTTTCCTCCTCGCTTGAGCGCCATCCATTTCGCTTGGGCGAAAATACTCCAGAGGCCACCCCTGATTCTTTTATTAATCTCGCTTGGGCGAAATTGTCACCCGCTCGGGCGAGAGCAGGACAGTGACAATTTCCCCTGTTTCAAAACAATCTCGCTCGAGCGAGATTCTCACTCGCTTAAGCGAGTTATGCAGGAGTGAGGCAGAAACGAAAGTCTTCCCAACTTTACACCTGAATTATTACTTTCTACCAATTAAACACTTACTAATACATCATCTTTCTTCATCACTCATCTACAAATTCTCACAACTACATGAAATGCTAGGACTTAAGATTTACTTTATTCATTCATGCAATTCAGCATCAACAACATTATATTCAAACTATCATTCATACCATACCTATGATCTAAAATCATCATCATTTCACATACTTCATAAAATGGTACAAACACACATACACACAATCATTCATTAAACCTAACATCATCAAGCTTTGCAAACTTATCCTTTACCTCATTGAGTCATGGATGGAAACTGATCATAAACATAAAATTAACATTACTCACATGTGCATCAACACCATACTACTCCATCAATAGGAATTCATATCTTCATCATGAATTTATAACCTCTTCAATTAATATCCAGGTTCTATTCCTTATCCATCACATTCATGACCATGGTGACAATATACCAAATTAACTACACACACATAAACAACATCTAAACTTAACATACATAAATCACAACACACATTACACCCATAGTTCATTATATAAATTCCCTTAGCTCCTTGGCATCAATTCTCCGCTTGACGCATCTCCGGGGCTTCAACCTCTTCCCTGTCACTGGTTACTAAATTAAAGAAACAACAGCAAGGGTGAGTGTTTGGTATCATAATTAATATAGAATGACAATTTAATAACAAGTTACATATTTACTGGTTCTGGGTTAAGCCATTATTGTTACCTCTTGTTCTCATCTTCTACTTACCAATCATGAATTCAATTCCAATTCTTTTCCCCAACTTACCAATCACAACCAACAATTGCCATAAAGCACATTCATATCATCACACAATATTAACAATGCATCGAATAACACAACTGACTCTCATATCAATTCGACGCCTAGTATCCGGATACTAAAAGGATCGGCCTTCAGCTGGGGATCCTACTTGACACCCCGTGAACCCTGCTTGGCTCACCGAGTCCTGCTTGACTCTCCACCTCGACCACTGGGTCCTACTTGACCACTGGGTAGCTCAACTGGGCACAAAAACCACGGGAGCCGGAAATGAGGGGCTATAACATACCGTTGGCCGTCCCACACCACATAGTCATACATACAGTTCACATTTCACATGTCATAAATGGCCATTAACATTAATTTCTCATCACTCGGGTGACCTGCTTGTCGAACCCGGCTCACATTGCTACAACACTGATTGTCACAGTATCTAGCATTTTCACAATCATCATCCTCATAAGCCACACACACACCTGATCTTCAAGCGATCGGTGTCCACAGTCACACATGTATAACATACGCACACAACATCTTATCACAAGTGGCCAGCCATAATACATATACTCATCAATTGGGGCGACCTACTTGTCAAGCCCGTCATCACAATGCCACTATACACATTAATTCATCATAATATCAAGCATTCTCATCTCATAATCACTATAACTCATACACAAATTTTTATTCATACAAGCATACATGTACAATTATCATTCATTATCACATCTCATTATTCCCATGTTTAATTCAATGACTTAATTCAATCATACTTATCTATTCTAATTAATTATAACCCGAACACCCCCCTTACCTCGATTCCGAGCTCCGACGAATCATTCTTAATGAGCTTGGCATTCTCTCGACGCTATGTTCAACGTCCTACGTCCGAAATCAATACCCACTTCACCGTTCGATCCTCCGACGACTGTTTCGCTACCTACGGAGGTCGAAACGCAAAACTCGTCAACGTTAAACCATCCTCATTACTCTAAAGACCATTTTCAAGCTCCTACACACTAGAGGAGTAGGGAATGGAAGCTTAACCCTCCATGCACGACCCTTCGGGTTAACGGAGAAATGAAAGAGATGTGAAAACTTAATTCAAAAGGGGTCATTGTACTCACCTCGAAGCCACGGTCTCAAAAACGTAGTTATTTCGGAGTTTCGACACGAAATGACCTCCCTCTTGGAGCATGCAAGCCACGGCCAGCTTGAGGAGAAAGAGAAGAAGTATTCGCGTGGAGGTGAGGAAGATGAAAGGAAGGAAATTAAAATTTAAGGCACAAGGGCAAAATAGTCATTCCCCCTTTCTTTTTATAATTTCTTTGTAAGTTTTAATTAATTTTTACCTTTTACCTTCATTGGTAACTTCTAAATTTACTTCCTTCTATTTACCTTCTTTTAACCTTTTGTAATTAATCGTTAAATAAATTTATTTATTTCCACGACATTTAATTATTTGTAATCACATTTTTAATAATAATAATTTCCCAAAAATCCCAATAAATTTAATTGGGTAATTATTAATATTTTCGCCAATTACAACTTTTTTAAAATATTAAGGATGTTATAATACTCAAGAAAGTAGACAGTTAAAAACAAAGACGTTACAATGTAGGTCTAGAGAAAAAAACCAATGACTCAGCCGAGTAAGAGTAAACCAGCCGGATTGGGCGTGCTTGATTTTGTTTCCTTTGTCAAGAATATCGTTTTAAAACTCCACTTTAATAATTTTTTCTGCTCTTTTGAAACGCAGCGTTTTGTTTTGTTCCAAAATCTTAATCGAATCTAGGTTTTGAATGAAAATAGGAATTAGGAACCGCCGTTGACGTCGTACTCGTAGTCCATCTCCTCCGTCGTCGTGTGCATCGCTCTGAAGAGAAGAGTAGCAGTCTTACGCCGTCGTCCTCCTCGGAACTGTGTCCTCACTCCTCCGTTCGTCCTCCGTCAGGTACTATTCTAGACTGATTTTCCAGCCGGTCCTGATTCCAAATCGCGCGTCCTTCTTCTCCGACAGCACCCCCTCCGTTCCAAGTCGCACGAGCTTCGTCACTGTTCCCTGCGCGTCTTTCTTCTCCGACAGCACCTCCCTCCGCCTCCGGACCCCTGACCCCTCTCTTCCGAGGTGAGTTTTTGGTCTCAAAATCTCAACTTTCACATGATTCTGTAACTGCTTTGGTATGCATTTTCTGATTTCTGTTGTTACTTTGCTTTGCTATGCGTTTTCTGAATTCTGTAGCTACTTTCATGTATTGCTAAGTATTGCTAAGTAAAGAATTTCCCAGTTCCCATCAAGCGCAATCAAAATCTGAAACCTAATTTAGTGATTAAATGCTTTTGTACAAGAACAGTGAAAGGGTGCGGTTCCTCTTATTCTTATTCTCTCTGCGTCCCTCCTTTTCAGATTTGATCGTCAATTTGTTAATATTGACATGGAACCTCAAAATTTTGACCCAAAACACACTGGAGAGTTATTTAAGTACGATTCCTTTGATCAACGTTTCTTCATAATTTGATTCATTTTCTGCTTCTTTTTTTAACTGTTTTTTCATTCTTCTACGTTTCTGGTGAACAGGCATATGGATAAGCAGAACGAGGCCTTATGGATGCATATAGATCAATGTTTCATGAATTGCGGAAACTTCAGGTTCTTACGTTCGTTCATTTTGCTTTGAATTCCTCAATTCGCAAGTTGGTTTTTATGGTTTCTAGTTTTGCAGTTTTCATTCTCCAATTTTTTAGGACATATGATTTTTTTTTTCTTTTTGTCTTTTGAGACTTGATCTGCATTTGTTTGGAAGTGATAACTGAAGGCTGTTATTTCTTTTGCCTCTGACTGATTAAGAGAATTTGCATTCTTCATTTTAGAGGGTTTAGGGAGTAGAAAAGAAATTTGATATTTGTTTATGATCTAGCTTGAGTTGCCTGGACTGGAATAAGCCTCTAAATTCCCTCACAAGACCTGAGTTATTGGGGCCCCGACTATGCTTTGATGTGGGGATCGGCGAAGGCTTCAATGGTTTTCTCCATTGAATCCAGTATGCTTTGTGGTGGAATGGGAAGGCTGTCTCTTGCCAGCACTTTCGATGTTCAAGTTAGTATACTAGAGGGTATTAATGAAGAGAGAAATGCATTTATAGCATTGAATTAGGTGGTGGTATTTCTAAGGATCCTGCCTAGCCTGAAATGGAATGCTGTAGAAAGCATTATCATTGCTAATGGTGTCAAATCCTACAATGAATAATAGATGAAATGGGTTAGTGATGGGACATTAACCATGCATTGGTGTGCATGTTAGAGTTGCCATTGGAGTTGGAGGTCAAGTCAGGGGTCCCTTCTAGATATGGGGCTGGGCATAATCTTACATTTGAGTGTCATTCGTGATATGGATACTGGTCCAGGATAAGGGAATTACGGGGGAACGATACACCGGATGACTCCGATCCAGTATAGAGTCTGATATGAGGAAATACTAGATGTCCTGTGTACCAACTGAGTGTCAGCTTGGGCTCTTGTGCATTCTATTGGCCTGGTTCCATAGTACATCAGACCGTTCCAGGATGAGATTGGTCTAGGGTTGGGGCCAGATCATCTTTTGTTACTTGTCTGAGTGAAATGCACTTTCTTTGGAAATTTTGGTACTAATTTCTTGTTGTATATTAATTAACATGTGATTCTTGCTCCAAAATAAAATAGCAGACATTTAATTAACATGTGATTCTTTGTGTTTGCATTTTGATGCTAATTTCTTGTTGGAAAATTCATTATCCTATTACTCTTGTTTGTTTGATATCTAATTTCAATCTCTTACAACAAGGAATTCTTCCCTGTTGATATTTTCTTCACTTTATTGATGTATCTTTTGAATGATATGTGACACACTATTGATGCCTTGTTGGAAAGCCACATTTTGTTATGACACCATTTGTGATCTTTCAGCTTAGTTTCTTAGTGACACATTATTTGGTGATTAAATCACTTTTGTGTCACATAACTTTTCCAGCCAGGAGTAGTCATAGTTAAAATCATTTTAACTTTTCTTTGATTAACTTTTTATTGGGTTTAAATTCATGCGGTCAACTACATGGGCGTGAATTCCCTAAAATTTGGAGTTTTGATTTTTAGGTGGAAGAAGAAACACTTATGCGCCAGCTTCATGAAGTTATGGTGGCCCATGGCCTTACTAAAAAGGTTTGTTGATAATATATGCACTTCTCACCACCAGTCCATTAAAATGAATATTCTTTACTCTGTTCAAATCATTTAATTGATAACTTGCATTCATCTCACTATCTCTCTCTTGTTTGGTTTGTGGTTAAGTTGCTGATAATTTTCAATAGAAATTATGCTCTTATTTAGTTGTGACACTTATAATGGATGACCATGAAATTATGCTCTTATTTAGGGACAGGAACGGAGGGAGGTGCTGTCGGAGAAGAAAGACGCGCAGGGAACAGTGACGGAGCTCACGCGACTTGGAGTGGAGGGGGGGTGCTGTCGGAGAAGAATGACGTGCAATTTGGAATCAGAAACGGCTGGAAATGTGGGCCTTGCCGTTTCCAAAAAAGCCCAAAAGTGACAAATCAGAAGAAACGTTTCCCCGTGTTTTCGGCTGTTTCCCGTTTCCGGGACGTTTCCGAAACGCGAAACGGCAAGCCCCAAACGTTTCCGCGCAACGTAGTTTGTCAAGATTTTCTTCAATGTTACGTCTTTCTAGTTAATAGGTTTCATTCAAATGGTAAATTATGCTGGAACATGATAATTCTTCTCTTTGCTTGCGTGTTGAATCATCTTGTCTATTTGCTGCATGATTCTTCTGTCCGAGGACCAAAAATGGGAAACAGTTATAATTATGACAATCTTCGTAAAATAGGTGTTGGAGTAGGGTCAAAGGATGGGTTGGGTTTACTCTGTTTTGTTGTGTGTTCTTGTAAGGTGTTTGATAAATGGCCTTTGCAGTTAGCTTTTCTGAAATTTTTTATTTGATTTGTTGTGTTTTTGCCTTGTTTCTTAACTATGATGTGGCTAGTTCTTGGACCCAATAAGATGGATTTTCTAAGGACTACTTGACCCTTGACATAGACTAACTTTAGCTATTTGTAAATGAAATTTTTAGTTTCTTGTTTTTGTGTTTGGGGCTGTTACGCCTCAGTCTCATGGAGTTGTGTCTTGCTGTGAGAGTTTTGATTAGCAATCTTTGTAATATCGAGTTGTATGACTGGGAATTATGCTTCAAGAGATATTTGTGTCTTAGCATCAAGCCAACTTGTTTTCTACAACTTCAAAATGTGAGGTTGCTTCAAACGTTGCACATAAGTTGGACTTTGGATGCCAGATCTGGGATTCTTTCTATGTTACAAGCCTTAGCTGTACGACCTTCAACTTTGAAGATCCCTGATTTTAGTTATTCGCCATACATACCAGATTTTGTCAAATCTAATGCTATTTACACATAGTTCCCTTTCCTGGCAGCACTTGTCATTTTACAAGTTCTTTTTAAGATTAATTCTGCATATTGTAAGTTGTATATGTTTGATAGCATTTAGTGTTTGATGCATACCTTAGGCTAGGGAGGTGGAAATCATGTCCCATTTTGCTTGTTGGGAAGCTAAATATATTAGTCTTAACTTAACCATAGAAGTTTCACATTTAATTTAATTCCATTTTACAAAGGGAGGGCAAGCCTTGATGTAACAATAAAGTTGCTGCAGGGGCTCAAATTCTGGAAACAGCACAACAGTTATCCCTTTGCTCATAAACTGATGGCAAACATTTTAGGATTCGATATTCTATCTTTCCCTATACATAAATGAGAAATTCTTCATTAACATTAGTTTTTTTTTTCCCAATCTTTTCCCATTTGAAATAAAAATGGGAGGCAACTTCTAACTTTTTAACTTGCCAGTGACATCAACTTCCTTAAGCATGGTACTCATTTCACTGTATATATATTTTTCTGTTAGTTATACAATTAGATTTCAGCTTAACATTTTTAGCTGCCAGAGATGAATATGTTGGAAGAGAAATGTTCTTCAGACAACGTGTACGAATACAACTAAGATAGAAATAGTAAGACGAAGAGAGAGAAATGTGAGCAAAATCAATGATGTGATAGAGAGAGATAGAGAAGAAAAGAATATTGAATTGTATTGTATGAATAACATATCTCTTGTTGGAATTGTTTCGATTGATTTAATCTTAGCAGGGAATAAATTGTGATTTGTGAAGCTTGATTTATGCTATTAGATTGAATTTTCTGCAGTTCGCAGAAACTCGTCTAGTTTGTCTCTAACTAGTTGTTCTATGAAGGAAAGGGACATGATGGAGGGAGATATTGAAGTTTGGGATGGAGATGACACTCACAAGAAGAAAGAAATTTCTTCGGTGAAGATAAAAGTATTGTTTTTTGCTAGAGCCCGTGATCTTACTGGGTTGAGTGAGATGCCATTGGAGGTGTCATCTGGAAGTACTACTCATGATTGTTTGAAAAAACTTCTTGTAAAGTTTCCAAGCTTGGAAGAAATACAAGGGTGTATGGTTTTGGCTCTGAACGAGGAGTATACAACTGAGTCAGCCATTGTTAAAGACACAGATGAATTGGCCATAATACCTCCAATAAGTGGTGGTTGAACAACTTAATGTCACTGCACGGCGCTTCTACTTTTGTGCTCTAGTAAATATCATTCTGAAAACAGATTCCGAATTTGAATAAATACTTTGAGTTTATTTTTCATCTTGGGGTGTGGGGATGTGCAGTTCTCAGGAGGTTAACCCTTTTCACCGTACATGTTGAGATTTTGTACTTTTTTTTTTCAGATTGGCTTGAATGTTTTTGTAAAGTGTTGACGTAACTATTACTTATTTGTTCAGATAATTTTAGTATATCAACTTGGCTATTGACAGCATGTGTGACTCGTGTGGTTAAAATTTATAAAGAGAATTAAATTGATATTGACAGCATTTTCACTCGTGTGGAAGTATTGATATCATGGTATGTTAAATTGATAAAGAGAATTAAAGACATTTATGCATTATAAGCATTTGGACGCACCATGGAATTTAAGGGTTCCATGATTGCTGGCCCTGGTGGGGGGTTACTCTATGATGAGTTAAAGCCTTATTTTCGTTAAGCGCCATGAAGTGTAGGGATTCATGGTTTATGCTAAGTCCTACTTGTATACTTCGGTACTTGAGCGCCATGAAGGGTAGAGATTCATGGTATATGGCAAGTCCTACTTGTACTTTGGTACTTGAGCGCTACGAAGGGTAGGGATTCGTGGCATTATGCTAAGTCCTACTTGTGTCTCTATGAGACTTTTTACTACAGTATTTCCACTAAATCAAAATGGATCCAGCATGACATCATTTAACTAAATTAAAGATTATTAAATGTAAATGACCTTGTTTGGCATATTCATCATATCATAATTGTTTGTTGATTGTGTTTATGCAATTTTACTTATTTTATATTTATTCTATATTTTATCTCACTCTTACATTATTTGTACAGTGCACGCTTCACAGAATGACGAGTTGTGCAATTAATGAAGTTTTTATGTTTTATTGTTTGGACTTTGATTTCATTTGAGATTTAATGTGTTATAATAATATTATGTACCTCGTACTGCAATCTTATCTATCGTTTCCGCTATATAAATGTATTATGTTTTATTCGTTCACGACTAGTATGCATGATAATATTTCACATTTATCAATTTTTATATGACCTCAGAATTTAAATTACGAATTTCAAAATGATTCTTTAAACGCGAAAAATTTATTACAAAAATTTAAGTTAATCAATTAGTATTTGTAATTTGGGTCCTGGGTGTCACAACAACGATATTAATGCTAGATTTGTTGTAAGCGAAGACGGGAAATTTTCTTGTGAGAGGGTATGACAAATTTTCATTTGTCAGAGGTTAAATTTTCTCCATCTTTTAAAATAGCAGTAAAAGAAAACGAAAGACTATTGCATTTCATTTGAGTGTTGTACATACTAATTTTTTTTTCTCTTCTGATTTATCAATGCAGTCTTCTATTGCTGCCTCCTGCGCTTCGAATGCAGATTGAATTTCAAGTCTTTAAGAGCAGAGTCTACGGGTTAGCCTGCCCAGTCGGTATTTTAAATTTGTTGATTTTTTAGGTTCCCAGATTAGTCTGTATATGAGTGTTGTATTTTTTATTTTAAAATTGCTAAATTTTGTTTTAAAATATACTTTTTATAGAACTTAAAACACATAATATAAACATTTATTATCTAAAAATACTCATTTATAAATTAAATGTTTAAGTATCAACTTTTCCATATTAGTGCCGTTTTCTTTAGCTGCCACCTGCACTACGAATGCAGATTGAATTAAGGTCTTATAGGGCATACGAGAGATGGTCAAAGTTTATCCATGATTAGTAAGTTTTTTTTCCTTGTAATTTGTTGAAGTTTTGATTTGAGTAAATAATATATTAAAGTTAAGATTTTTTATTTAATATACTACTTATTTGAATTTGAGTCGGAGATAATTATATAGACAATAAAATCACTTAATTACATTGAAATAGATTGACATTTATATAAATATAAAATCAAGGAAAACATAAAGTGTTGATTTGGCGTACTCAAGTTATAACTTCTTTAGAATTTATAATTTTTAAAAGTTATTAAAGTTGTTTAGTGGGAAAAAAAGAGAAACTCGTAACTTTTTAAAAATTTATTTAAGGTAATTTATAATTTTCTAAAAATTATAAGTTTCCTTATTAAATATTTAATTATTATTTTTTACTTTTATATATTTTTTAAAAATAACTTTTATCTCTTCTATAATTAAAATATTATATGTCTTTCAAAATTATTTAATTCAGTTTAAGAAACTTTTATCAAATAGCCCTAAAAAAATTATAATCTATAAACTATCTAAAAAAGTTATAAGCTATAAGTTAAAAACTTGTTTTTTCAAATTTTTTAAATGGACCTAAGTGTATATGGTTAAAAGTTATGTTGGGGAGAGATAAAAAGAAAAGAAATAAAATGAAAGAAAAAGTAGAATAGTATATAAATAATACTCCACTCTAAACTTTTTACAAGCCTCTATTTTAAAGATACAAAATTTTAAGAGAGTAATTATTATTTTGATTTTATAAAAAATAATTTTCTCTTTTTAATTGCACCTTCATTTAAAGTTAAACTTCATTATTTGATATTAATTATACAACTTTAAAAGCATCAAATCCTCAAAAGGTAAATTAGAAAAAATACAATAAATACTTTTAATTTTTTTAGGGACTTATAAAAGGTAACGCTATTTTTTGTTTTAGGGATTTATAAAAGGTAATGAAGGGAGTAATAATAAAATGATAATCTCTTTGTTTTATATTATAAGTCCTTAAAAAAAATCATATTTCATTTTATAAGCCCAAAAACATTTATTACATTTTTTTATAATTTATCTTTTAAGTATTTAATATTTTTACATTTACACAATTAATCTTTAATAGTAGAGTGTAATTTTAAATAAAAATAAATTTTAAAAAATAAAATTATCTTTTTTACTCTCAAAATAATAATTACCCATTTAAAATTATATATAGAATGAGAGAGAATTAAATATCAACGTAACTTTTGAAAATCAAAGATTCAGGAACACAGAGGGCGTGTGCACGAACCTGTGATCCAGATACACATGATATGTTATGACGGTGGGTCATCATCTCCACGTGGCCCACGTTGCGAAGTGTCGTTGTTCCAGCTTTTCACCACATCAACTATTAATTATTTTTCAAAATAAATAATGTTGCAGCAATTATAAGTTCTTTTTTTAAAATATACTTCACATTATAAATTTTATGTATGATTTTTAATAGAAAAGAAATCTACATTAGTGAATCTCACGCGCATTTATACATACTCTTGATGTATTATTAATTAAGAATATTAGAAAATTTACACTACCAAATAATAACAATACTAATTTACTTGTACCATGCCGATTAAAAATTATCATAAGAATATTATTTGAACAAGAGTAATAATTTTTTTTGAATTAGAGGACATATTAAATATATTTGTTTCCTTGAATTGGGAAGGGATCCACACTATCCTTTTTCTTTCTCTCTTTTAGGCAAAGATAAAGGATAATTAGAATCATCTTAATCTTAGCAAGATATAGTTATCTTTATATCACTTTGGGCCTGTACCGAAGACCCATTTTTTCTTTCCTTTTTTACTCATTGTATAAAGGGCTTGAACCCTCTTTATAACTCAAGTGTCACATTCTGAGAGAAATACAAACCTAATTACCTTAGAGGATTTCTCTAGGGTTTTTGTATTTTACATTCTCGTTGTGAACATTTTGGCGTCCACTATGGGTCTCGGTAGAACGGATCCTACACACCAAACCCTAATATGGATAAGAAGCTGACAATGGTGACCATGCGTAGCAACCACAACCGTTGGGAGGATGGCAATCACCACGGACAACAATAGCAATAACAACAGGAGCAGCAACAACAACAGCAGGAGCAACACAAAACAACAACAACAACAACAGAAACAACAACAACAACGATAGGAACAACAACAACATGGAGACGACCAGGTGCAGGCGTTGGCGACTATGGTTAGAACGCTGCAATGCACGATAGAGAAGTTGCGTCGGGAGAATGAAGAGTTGCGCATCCACAGGTAGGTAGAGAGAGAAGCCTCTAGTTACCGTAATACCCAAACCACGAAACAGGGAACAGAAAAATTTGACCCCTTACACCCCTATACAGCCCATCCATTCATGGAGGAGATCATGGCAGCACCAACCCCCTGAACTACAAATCATCGACGCTGGAGAAGTATGATGGGAGGGGGACTCAGAGAAGTTCATTAACCACAGGGGAAAGGCACCACATGAAGTTGGGAGAAAGAGAGACTGAGAATTTTGAGTCAGGTAGAGCTTCATCCGAGGGACCGACCTCTCTAGGAGTTCCCGATCCCACCGACCCGATGATGTAAGGGATGATGGGAAAAGAGTTATCCACACCATCTCAGGGGATTTCCCTAGAGGCAGAACAACTATCCCGCACGGAGTCGGATAGGTGATTCAGTACAGAGCTACCCAAATACTGGAATCATCGCTTTTGACAACTTGGATCTTCCCAAGGGGGTCTTAAATAGAGACGAGCCGATGGTAGTTACCATGGAGATTGTAGAGTGCAATGTTAGAAGGGTGTTGGTGGACCAAGGGAGTTCTGTAGATATCCTACATAGGAAGGCGTACAAGCAGCTTCAGCTACCCCCATGGTGGCTTAAAAGGTATGATGGTGCATTACTTAGTTTCACAGGTGACTCTGTGTAGGTGATGAGTTATGTTGAGTTGAAGACAATCTTCAGCTCAAGAGATGATAACAGGGCAGTGATGGTGAAATACTTGGTCGTTAACTTCCCCAACGCATACAACGCCATTCTAGGCTGCCTACCCCTTAATGCGCTTGGTGTCATTGTTTCAACACTGCACCTCATCATGAAGATTTTGCTCGAAGATAAGCGTATTGGAGTTGTTCGGGCCAACACCGAGGTCGCTGAAGAGTGCTATCATGAGAGTCTTTCACCTCCATAGACCTTCATAGTTGACAAAGACATTGAAATAAGGTTTGATCCCTGAGATGAAAGAGAGTACAAATGACCATAACCAGTCAAGTCTCTGAAGCTGGTGTAGGTAGGATCTAGTTCGAGTCGATGCACCCGTATAAACACGGTTCTAGATCAAGACCTAAAAGCATCTCTAGTCGCTTGGCTAAAGGCTAACATAAACCTCTTTGCATGGAGCCCCTTGGATATGCTAGGGATTGATTCGAAAGTCATATGCCACTTGCTAAATGTTGATCCAGAAGCTAAGCCGATAACGCAAAAACAACAAAAGCAGGGGCCTGACAGGAAAGCAGCTGTCGAAGAAGAAACATATAGGTTGCTAGTAGCTAACTTCATCTGAGAGGTTAAGTACCCAACTTGGCTATCCAACGTAGTCATGGTGAAGAAGGCAAACGGGAAATAGAGGATGTGTGTCAACTTTACCAATTTAAACAAGGTATGTCGTAAAGATCCTTATCCTTTACCTAGCATTGATCGTTTGGTAGATGGCACTTCAGGATACCAGATTCCGAGCTTCATGGATGGATACTCAGAAGACAATTAGATATAGATTGACCAGGGGGACGAAGAAAAAATGACCTTCATAACTGGGGGAGCAAATTTTTGTTACCATGTGATGCCTTTTGAGTTGAACAACGTTGGTGCCACCTATCAGAGGTTGGTGGACAAAATCTTTGCTAAGAAGATTAGCAGAAATATGGAAGTTTACATGGATGATATGGTCATAAAGACCAATGAGGCATGCAAACACATAGAATATTTGGAAGAAACTTTTTCTGGGTTGTGAAAACATAACATGCATCTCAACCCCGGCAAAGTGCTTCTTTGGGGTTCAAGGTGGAAAGTTTTAGGGGTATATGTTGACGCACAGAGGTATTGAGGCCAAACCCAATCAATGCCAAACCATTATGGAGATGAGTAGCCCCCAAAGCATCAAAGAAGTTCAACATCTTACCGGGAGGATTGCAACCCTCTCTCAGTTCCTTTCCCAGTTCGTTGAAAAGTTGATACCCTTTTATCAAGTGTTGAGGAAGATTGATACATTCGCATGGACCCCAGAGTATGAGAAAGAATTCAGAGAATTGAAGACCTATCTGGCCTCGCGCCCATCTTGAACAAGCCCACTCCCGGGGCCGAGTTAATAATATACTTACTTGTTGGGGAACAATGTAACATCCTATTTTCTACTCAAATAAAAAATAGATATTAACATCTGTTTAATGAGAAAATATTTACTATTAGTTAGTTGATTTTTAACTAATTAATATTTTTATAAAATTTTAGTACTTATATTTAAATATTTTTTAAAATAAAATAAAATAAAAATATGTTTATTTAATGAAGATTTTAAAATGATTTAATTAGTATTCACTAATTAAGAAAATTATATTAATAATTTTTAATATCTTTATTATTCATCATTTTTATTTTATGTTCCTATATTTATGTTTTTACTTTTTTAAGATTTAACTCTTATTAGAATTTTAAAATAAAAATTTGAAGGAATTAGAATATGATTCTTTAGAAATTTTTGATCTATGCATTATTTATGATTTTCTGAAATTTTTTGAATTTTTTAAATATTTGAAAATAACCAAAATACCATTAATCTTTCATCTGATAACCAAAATGTCACTGTCGACATCATTGCTTACTTATTGCTTACATCATCGGTTGGTAAATACTTACATCATGAATAGTCACCGGTGGGTAAATACTTACATCATGAATAGTGACCGGTTGATAAATACTTACATCATGAATAGTGACCAGTTGGTAAATACTTACATCATAAATAGTAAAATAAATAATTAAGTAATCTTAAATAGTAAAATTCTCTTCCTATAAATAGATGGCTCATTTATAACATTTTCGCACCAAAATTAGAGAGAGAATCTAGAGAGATAGTGCTTAAGAAATTAGTGGGAAGTAAACTCTTTTGGTAAAAAAGAGATTCTACCGGAGGTGTAAGGTAATAACATCTTTTTTCTATATTCTTTTTATGATTATTTAGTTTATTCTTTTTAGCACTCTTAAACCATTAATATACTAGTACTATTATGAATAAGTTACTACGATAAAAATAAATTACCACTATATTATTTTTACGATTTACTATTACTATTCACTATTTACTGTTACTATTCACATTTTACCATTTACTGTTATTATTCAAAATTTATTATTTACTGTTATTATTTAAAATTTATTAGTTACTGTTACTATTTAAAAATTTACTATTTATTGTTACTATTCAAAATTTACTATTTACCGTTACTATTCAAAATTTACTATTTACCATTTCTATTTACAATTTATCATTTACTGTTACTATTTAAAATTTACTATTTACCGTTACTATTTAAAATTTACTATTTACTATTTTTATTTACGATTTATCATTTACTGTTACTATTTAAAATTTACTATTTGTCGTTACTATTCATAATTTACTATTTATCATCACAATTTAAAAAATTACTATTTACCATTACTATTGATGATTTACTATTTACCTATTTACTATTATTATGCATAATTACTATTTATCATTTCTGATAGTAATCTTAATTTTCATCGTATGCATATACTGAAATAAATTAGTATTAATATTTTTTTTAGAACTCGGAGGCACAGAGGGAATTCACTTTTGGTAGCAATTCCAGTTAAGGGGAGTGAGATAAAAATATAATATGAAAAGACATAAGAATAATGGGAGGAGTCCCCTACTCCTTTTAAATTTAATAATAATATTATTTTAAAAATAATAAATTTTAAATTAAGTATCTTGTGTAACTTACTCTGAATTACCTATGCAAGGACCTGTACTCTTATAACTTATACAAACTGGACTAAACCATATGTAAGGACTTGGACTATTATGACCTGTATGGACTGAACTATACCTATGCGAAGACTAGATTATATATATGGAGTTATATAGACCTGTGCGAGGAATGGACTATAAGAACTCAAAATCAACTCTACTAATTTAAATAACCATTAAAATTTGAATTATATTTATGAGTGATATTTAGTTGATTTGATTTGATTATAATTAATAATATTTGAGTTTGATTAATGATATTGTGATTTATAATATTAGACCGTGATTGACGATATATAGTTGTGATTGATAATTGATCCGTCCTTTACGGGGGGTGTAAAGTTATGATCCTGAAACAGCTCAATCTGATACAAAGTGATGCGCGTAAATGTTCAGATGTGGAGTGTTTTCATGTGTTGAGGCGGAGTCTGAACCTCACTGGGGCGGAGTGTAACTCACTCTACGGTGATGTAGTAGTCCGCCTGGAATTGCCTCCTATGCCTTGACACGGAGTGCAGTATACGCTGGGGCGGTCTCCCAGTCCGCCTGGAAGAGTCCTCTCAGCCTTGACCCGATTGGGGGTGGTACCTGCAATCGTTCTCCGACGCTCAAGTTAGTATTTCAGAATACTTTAAGACTTAGAAAGACGATCAGAGAGAATTATGCAAGTAAGAGAGAGTAAGTTTCAGAAATGGGGAGAGAGCCCCTGTATACCTTTTTGCTGAGGTTTATATACCTGTTACTGGTGCTGCATTATTGGTAGGGCCCGTTCCTTGTTTTCTAGCATAAAGCAAGAAAGACAGTGGGTCCCTGTGTCGTTCACGAGCACCGTTATTGTAGTAGGTATTTCCACTTACTTGGGAAGCGTGAATGCTTTATTATTTTATTGTTATTCCCCTTTATGCGTGACAGCGTGATTCCCATTATTAACCTCTCAAGACAGAGTCAATCTCGTGCCGGGGTTGTGAGTATGGGTTCGCTACGCAGTATGGGAAGTTCAACATTCCGCCTGTGTTGAGCCTATGGCTTGGCGGAGTAATATGCATTCTGGCGGCGTTACATGCCTAGGCGGAGTTATGACCCTTGGCAGGGTAACATGCCTAGGCGGAGTGTCATGCCTTGGCGGAGTGACATGCCTAGGCGGGGTTATGACCCTTGGCAGGGTAACATGCCTAGGCGGAGTGTCATGCCTTGGCGGAGTGACATGCCTAGGCGGAGTTATGACCCTTGGCAGGGTAACATGCCTAGGCGGAGTTATGACCCTTGGCGGAGTGACATGCCTAGGCGGAGTTATGACCCTTGACAGGGTAACATGCCTAGGCGGAGTGTCATGCCTTGGTCGTATATACTCCGTATTTGAAGCGTATTTACCTCGTTCAAAATGCTGACCTGGCAAAGCATTAAAGCCATGCTCTTGGGGACCGGTATTAGGACCGGATCATATGCCCCCTAGCTTGTTATAGTGACTGGTGGAGTCACTTTAATGAGCTACAACACTCAGGTTTAGCTTTTATAGGCATGGGTTGAAATTGGATTCCGTAAGAAGGCAGAGTAGCCTCTTAGGAATTTCAATGAAACTGGATTCCGTAAGAAGGCGGAGTAGCCTCTTAGGAATTTCCAAGGAGTTGGATCCCGTAAGAAGGCGGAATAGCCTCTTAGGAATTTCCAAGGAGTTGGATTCCGTAAGAAGGCGGAGTGGCCTCTTAGGAGTTTCCATGAAACTGGATTCCGTAAGAAGGCGGAGTAGCCTCTTAGGAATTTTAATGAAATTGGATTCCGTAAGAAGGCGGAGTAGCCTCTTAGGAATTTCAATGAGAATGGGTTCCGTAAGAAGGCGGAGTAGCCTCTTAGGAATTTCCAGTGAAGTTGATTCCGTAAGAAGGCGGAGTGGCCTCTTAGGAGTTTCCATGAAATTAGATTCCGTAAGAAGGCAGAGTGGCCTCTTAGGAATTTCCAAGGAGTTGAATTCCGTAAGAAGGCGGAATAGCCTCTTAGGAATCTCCAAGGAGTTGGATTCCGTAAGAAGGCGGAGTGGCCTCTTAGGAGTTTCCATGAAATTGGATTCCGTAAGAAGGCGGAGTGGCCTCTTAGGAATTTCCAAGGAGTTGAATTCCGTAAGAAGGCGGAATAGCCTCTTAGGAATTTCAATAAAGTGGATTCCGTAAGAAGGCGGAGTGGCCTCTTAGGAATTTCAAAGTAGATTCCGTAAGAAGGCGGAGTAGCCTCTTAGGAATTTCCAAGGAGTTGAATTCCGTAAGAAGGCGGAATAGCCTCTTAGGAATCTCCAAGGAGTTGGATTCCGTAAGAAGGCGGAGTGGCCTCTTAGGAGTTTCCATGAAATTGGATTCCGTAAGAAGGCGGAGTGGCCTCTTAGGAATTTCTAAGGAGTTGAATTCCGTAAGAAGGCGGAATAGCCTCTTAGGAATTTCAATGAAGTTGGATTCCGTAAGAAGGCGGAGTGGCCTCTTAGGAATTTCAATGAAGTTGGATTCCGTAAGAAGGCGGAGTGGCCTCTTAGGAATTCCAATGAGTTGTATTCCGTAAGAAGGCGGAGTAGCCTCTTAGGAATTTCCAAGGAGTTGGATTCCGTGAGAAGGCGGAATAGCCTCTTAGGAATTTCAATGAGATTGGATTCCGTAAGAAGGCGGAGTGGCCTCTTAGGAATTCTAATGAGTTGTATTCCGTAAGAAGGCGGAGTAGCCTCTTAGGAATTTCAATAAGATGGATTCCGTAAGAAGGCGGAGTAGCCTCTTAGGAATTTTAATGAAGTAGGATTCCGTAAGAAGGCGGAGTGGCCTCTTAGGAATTCCAATGAGTTGTATTCCGTAAGAAGGCGGAGTAGCCTCTTAGGAATTTCCAAGGAGTTGGATTCCGTAAGAAGGCGGAGTGGCCTCTTAGGAATTTCCAAGGAGTTGAATTCCGTAAGGAGGCGGAATAGCCTCTTAGGAATTTCAATGAGATTGGATTCCGTAAGAAGGCGGAGTGGCCTCTTAGGAATTCCAATGAGTTGTATTCCGTAAGAAGGCGGAGTAGCCTCTTAGGAATTTTAATAAGATGGATTCTGTAAGAAGGCGGAGTAGCCTCTTAGGAATTTTAATGAAGTAGGATTCCGTAAGAAGGCGGAGTGGCCTCTTAGGAATTCCAATGAGTTGTATTCCGTAAGAAGGCGGAGTAGCCTCTTAGGAATTTCCAAGGAGTTGGATTCCGTAAGAAGGCGGAGTGGCCTCTTAGGAATTTCCAAGGAGTTGAATTCCGTAAGGAGGCGGAGTAGCCTCTTAGGAATTTCCAAGGAGTTGAATTCCGTAAGAAGGCGGAGTGGCCTCTTAGGAATTTCCAAGGAGTTGAATTCCGTAAGGAGGCGGAGTAGCCTCTTAGGAATTTCCGAGGAGTTGAATTCCGTAAGGTGGCGGAATAGCCTCTTAGGAATTTTAATGAAGTAGGATTCCGTAAGAAGGCGGAGTGGCCTCTTAGGAATTCCAATGAGTTGTATTCCGTAAGAAGGCGGAGTAGCCTCTTAGGAATTTCAATGAGATGGATTCCGTAAGAAGGCGGAGTGGCCTCTTAGGAATTCCAATGAGTTGTATTCCGTAAGAAGGCGGAGTAGCCTCTTAGGAATTTCAATAAGATGGATTCCGTAAGAAGGCGGAGTGGCCTTTTAGGAATTCCAATGAGTTGTATTCCGTAAGAAGGCGGAGTAACCTCTTAGGAATTTCAATAAGATGGATTCCGTAAGAAGGCGGAGTAGCCTCTTAGGAATTTCCAAGGAGTTGAATTCCGTAAGGAGGCGGAGTAGCTTCTTAGGAATTTCCAAGGAGTTGAATTCCGTAAGGAGGCGGAATAGCCTCTTAGGAATTTTAATGAGATGGATTCCGTAAGAAGGCGGAGTGGCCTCTTAGGAATCTCCAAGGAGTTGGATTCCGTAAGAAGGCGGAATAGCCTCTTAGGAATTTTAATGAAGTAGGATTCCGTAAGAAGGCGGAGTGGCCTCTTAGGAATTTCCAAGGAGGTTGGATTCCGTAAGAAGGCGGCGTAGCCTCTTAGGAATTTCCCAGGAGTTGGATTCCGTAAGAAGGCGGAGTAGCCTCTTAGGAATTTCAGTAAGATTGGATTCCGTAAGAAGGCGGAGTGGCCTCTTAGGAATTCCAATGAGGTTGGATTCCGTAAGAAGGCGGAGTAGCCTCTTAGGAATCTCAATGAAGTACAATTTTACAAGTGTTGAACTTTTGAACTTGTTGGTTATGTACTCCGTAAAACATTGGAAGTTAGGCGGTATGGTGCAGCGTATAGCTGTGACACCAATTCATCCTTTGAGGCGGTATGGTGCAGCATATAGCTGAGACACCAATTCATCCTTTGAGGCGGTATGGTGCAGCATATAGCTGTGACACCAATTCATCCTTTGAGGCGGTATGGTGCAGCATATAGCTGTGACACCAGTTCATCCTTTAGGGCGGTATGGTGCAGCATACAGCTGAGACACCAATTCATCCTGCAAGGAATTTGTTGGATTTTGGGATTAGCGTGGTGCAGCATATAGCTGTGACACCAGTTGTTCCTGCAAGAAATTTGTTGGATTTTGGGATTAGCGTGGTGCAGCATATAGCTGTGACACCAGCTTTTTCCACAAGAAGCCTGCAGGACCTTGGGGATGAATTAGTGCAGCCTATAGCTGTGACACCAGTTCTTTCCAGAGGCGGCCTGCAGGACCTTAGGGTCGGTATGGTGCAGCATATAGCTGTGACACCAATCCTTTCCCCCCAAGGAGTTTTCTGTACCTTAGGGTCGGTATGGTGCAGCATATAGCTGAGACACCAATCCTTTCCCCCCAAGGAGTTTTTTGTACCTTAGGGTCGGTATGGTGCAGCATATAGCTGAGACACCAATCCTTTCCCCCCAAGGAGTTTTTGTTGACTCCGTTTGCGAAGCGTTATTGCATGTTGGTTGATCTTTATGGAATAAAGAGTTATGCGTCTGTGCTTCAGTTTGGAGCCGTTGTCTTATCTGCATGGGAACAAGTTCTGCCATGGATAATCAATTCAAAGTTAGAGTGAAGATTGAATGCAGGAAAGCATTTAATAATCCGTTCAGCGTGATCAATACTGAGGTCGGATTGGGGAAGTGCATCTCAATCGTATGAGTACGGATTGAGTCTTCAAAGACTTCCATCATAAGGATGATGATGGGAATTGTCCGCGCCAGGAGTTACCTCGTCAACTCACAGAATATGTGATTGAGAGCATCCGTCCTGGGGAAGTGTATCTCAATCGTAAGAGTACGGATTGAGTCTTCAAAGGCTTCCATCATAAGGATGATGATGGGAATTGTTCGTACCAGGAGTTTTATCGTCGAATCACTTCATAGGTGATTGAGATCATCCGTCTTGAAGAAGTGTATCTCACCAGGAACTATATCGTCAGGTCACATATTAGGTGATTGAGATCATCCGTCCTTGAGGTGTGTATGGCGCCAGGAGTTACATCGTCAGATCACAGAATGGGTGATTGAGATCATCCGTCCTGGGCAAGTACACAACGTCAGGAGTTACATCGTCATATCACATAATGGGTGACTGAGGTTATCCGTTCTGGAAAAGTACACAACACCGAGAGTTTCATCGTCAGATCACAGATTAAGTGATTGAGATAATCCGCCCTGGAGACATTTTTCAATCGTAGGAGTACGGATTGAATCTTTAAAGACTTCCATTATATGGATGATGATGGGAATTATCCGCGCCAGTCACTCCGTTGTAACGTTGGGGATTTCTTTCTTGTTGCTGTTGCTTCCAAGTGTATTTTGATGCTCACATACTTGGATGCTTTCCTCTTGAATTCTTCAAAATTCACTGGAGGATTCTTTGCCAATGACATGGCAAAAGCAGAGCTTGGTTGCAAAGCTTCTATTGCTATGTGCAATTGAAGTGCTTCTGCCCAGTTTGAAACAGCAGCTGCTTCCTTATGAAACCTCTTCAAGGAGTCCTTGAGAGTTTCATGCTTCCCCTGCCTAATCTGAGCCAAGGTATGAGATGTTCTGGGAGTATCATTAGAAATGACAAAGTGGTCAACAGACGCTGCTGCCATTCCTTCCCATGAGTTAATGGAACCTGATGGTAGCTTCCTGAATCAGCTAAGGGCATCATCAACAAGAGTCCGAGGGAACATCCTGCACATGACATCTTCATCTGCCCCCAGGTACATGGCCTCCCTTCAACTGTAGGATATTTAAATACTGGGGGGTAGAGGATTTTTCTCCCTCGGTTGTGTGATGTGTCCCCTTGATCAGAGACATGGCTCTCTCCTCCACGCTCTTTCTTTCGCGTTTTAATTCCATCAGTTCCTCCCTCAGCTTTCTTATCATCTCATCCTTTAGATTTAGTGCTGAAACCTACACCACTCTTCTTGAACTTTCCACAGGCGACTCAAGAGCTAAGTGCCTGTTCATTGGTTGTTCTTGGGCAGTGATGTCTTTCACGTGCCCATCTGGTTGGTTTCTCCCATTACCTTCCATAATAAGAGACCAAACTTCTTAAACGAGAGGTGGGAATAACTTTAACGTGTCCCACTGGGCGTGCCAATGATCCGTCCTTTACGGGGGGTGTAAAGTTATGATCCTGAAACAGCTCAATCTGATACAAAGCGATGCGCGTAAATGTTCAGATGTGGAGTGTTTTCATGTGTTGAGGCGGAGTCTGAACCTCACTGGGGCGGAGTGTAACTCACTCTACGGCGATGTAGTAGTCCGCCTGGAATTGCCTCCTATGCCTTGACACGGAGTGCAGTATACGCTGGGGCGGTGTCCCAGTCCGCCTGGAGGAGTCCTCTCAGCCTTGACCCGATTGGGGGTGGTACCTGCAATCGTTCTCCGACGCTCAAGTCAGTATTTCAGAATACTTTAAGACTTAGAAAGACGATCAGAGAGAATTATGCAAGTAAGAGAGAGTAAGTTTCAGAAATGGGGGGAGAGCCCCTGTATACCTTTTTGTTGAGGTTTATATACCTGTTACTGGTGCTGCATTATTGGTAGGGCCCGTTCCTTGTTTTCTAGCATAAAGCAAGAAAGACAGTGGGTCCCTGTGTCGTTCACGAGCACCGTTATTGTAGTAGGTATTTCCACTTACTTGGGAAGCGTGAATGCTTTATTATTTTATTGTTATTCCCCTTTATGCGTGACAGCGTGATTCCCATTATTAACCTCTCAAGACAGAGTCAATCTCGTGCCGGGGTTGTGAGTATGGGTTCGCTACGCAGTATGGGAAGTTCAACATTCCGCCTGTGTTGAGCCTATGGCTTGGCGGAGTAATATGCATTCTGGCGGCGTTACATGCCTAGGCGGAGTTATGACCCTTGGCAGGGTAACATGCCTAGGCGGAGTGTCATGCCTTGGCGGAGTGACATGCCTAGGCGGGGTTATGACCCTTGGCAGGGTAACATGCCTAGGCGGAGTGTCATGCCTTGGCGGAGTGACATGCCTAGGCGGAGTTATGACCCTTGGCAGGGTAACATGCCTAGGCGGAGTTATGACCCTTGGCGGAGTGACATGCCTAGGCGGAGTTATGACCCTTGACAGGGTAACATGCCTAGGCGGAGTGTCATGCCTTGGTCGTATATACTCCGTATTTGAAGCGTATTTACCTCGTTCAAAATGCTGACCTGGCAAAGCATAAAAGCCATGCTCTTGGGGACCGGTATTAGGACCGGATCAATAATATTTGATTGTGATTGATGATATTATAATACTTGATTGTGATTGATGATCTTGTGATGTGGAGTTTGATCATATAACAAGCATGACGGAAGCTAAAACTCAGTAAGAATTTACTTATCTCCTACTTCTTTATTTACTTATTCATTTTATTCAAGTTACTTTTAGGAAAATTTCTTAAGTTTCCAATGAAACTACATAAGTTTTTAAAAATCTCTTTTTATCTTTAAGTATATATATATATATATCCTTACTAAAATTAAGATTTTTAGTTAGTTAGAAAGAGAAAGAAAGAGAAATTTTTTATAAAAATAAATTTATACTAATATTTTAATATATATATATATATGTATTATTTTCAAAATGTATAAAAATATTATACAAAATTTTCAAGTACTAAGATTTTAAAGATTGATAATTCTGAATTCGAGTTTTTAGTAATTGATTTTGAATTGACCTATAAACTTTCTAAAGAAGGTTGTGAAATATATTAAGACTTTAAAACTCAAATCACAATAATATTGATTTGTGAGTGATAAAGAAAACTGTACTGAAATTCTTCTGCGTGAGGCAAAACTTATTTAAGAGTTTGGAAATGTACAGTTTATCGGGGTGGCTATGTTGTTATTTGTAGGTCCCGAAGATATAATTTATACTTGAGTTTCTAAAAGTCTTAACCAACTCAATACGCGAGTAGTTCATGCATCATGAATCATTAAAGAGAAACAAGATGTGATATTGCCTGGGGACGAATTATAGAAACCGAGGATACATTAGAGGAGGCTTAATTACGAGCCTTGGGATGAGAGGGTGTGAAAGGGTGCTTCAGGTGACCTGGGGTCGCTCCCTAGTGTCGGGTACTTTCATAATAAAAACCTTCTCAATCTGACTAGTCTCTAAGTGTTTCCATGCCAGTTGAGTTGTTCATATTCCATGAAGGCATTTATGTTATTATTATCCGGAATTATGGAACAGTGTAAACTCCTGGTTGGCCCAGTGCAAATTAAAACTTTAAGGGCCCACATGCATAAACTGAATAAGATAGTAGCATAAACATTACATAACATTCATGTGATTGTGACATTCTATGTGGGTGGTTGTGAATGAAAATATAAGTGTTATGTATGTGGAAATCCTATATTCATAATTGATTGTGTATGAGATTATGACTGATATTATTATATTAGTTTGTGAAAACCCTTATGCTTATGTCTTATCTGTAATATATTATATTTTATTTCTCACTCCTTCTTGTTTGAATTTTTGTGTCCAAAATATATGTTATGTGATATATAGCTAGCAGTCCAAGATGAAAGAATATGTAATTACAAGAGGGTAAAATGGTCTCATCCTCAATCAGATAGATGAAGAGATATGACAAGAGTAGGATTCAAAAACTCGATGGTTCAAGGACTAGAAAATGATTGGTCACATTTGTAGTAGAGGTATAGTTTAGTTTTACTTTGCCTTATTACAACATTAAGTTAGATAATTGTAACAAGGTAAAGGTTAAACTTTGATAAACTTTCTTATTCGGATATAATATTGTAATGATTTATCACTTATGATTTCTATAAATTATTTTGTCATTATGGACAAATATTGAAAGACAATATTTTTTTTACTTTCAATATTCAAAGGAAATAAGATGTATATACGTCCTTGTATACGCGAGATAAAGAGTGATAAATATGTATATCTTTCTAAAAGTTTTTTTAAAAAAAAGCAAGAAGAATACATATATATCTCGTGTATATAAGGAGGTGTTACAAACAAGCCATCAATGCGGCTTTGATTTAGGAGGAAGGTTCTGTCCAACGACCAGTGTATTTCACTAGCAAGCTCTTGCAAGGTGCTGAAGTACGATATCAAAGGGTGGAGAAATTTGTGTACACCTTAGTGGTAGCTTCCTGGAAGTTACAACCATACTTTCATAACCACCAAATCATGGTTAGGATTGATAAACCAATCAATAAGATACTTCAAAAACTAGAGTTAGCAGGAAGAATGGTAGCTTCGGTCATGGAGCTTTCCAAGTACAGAATCCACTATGAACCCTAGGGAGTCCTCAAAGCGTAGGTCCTAGCATATTTCTTGATCGAGCTAGGAAGTGACAAAGGTAGTGTAGCGGGAATCTTACTCGAATCCCTCACTGGTCTGATCATCGAGGAGCCACTAAGGTTCCTATTCAAAGCAAGTAACAACCAAACAAAATATAAAGCGTTGATTGCAAGCTTGTGAATGGCTCTGGATCTAGGTGAAGATCAACTCACAATTAATCGTAAGGCAGGTAGAAGAGGCATATCAATAAAAGGATCCTGTCCTGGCCAAGTATCTTACTTAGGTGAGGTGAGGAATGATAGACTTCAAGCTATTCAAAATAGTCCATGTTCCCCGAGCGGAAAACGAGAAAGCAAATTTACTCTCCAAACTGGCCAACACAAAAAAGGCAAGAAACTTGAAGGCAAACATTCAAGTCACTTTGAAAGAACCCACCATCAAAGAAACAAAGCAGATAAATGAAGTTACCATTATTCTGGAGGTGAATACATGGATGACCTTGATAATAAACTTTATGGTCAGAGGCGACCTCCCCTCATAATTTTCAAAGGCTCGAAAAATCCAAAAACATGCTACCAACTATACTTTTAATAATGGACAACTTTACAAGCGAGGGTTCACGATGCCCTTTCTTAAGAGTCTTGACCCAGAACAGGCCTAATATGTAATGTGAGAGCTCCACTCAGGAATTTGTAGCCACCATGGAGGGGTCTTCCCCTAGCAGCCCAAGTCTTCAGAGCAAAATACTTCTGGCCCTTGCAAACATATTGCTCCGAGTTCATTAAGAAGTGCGAATCTTGTCAAAGAAGCGCCAATCGGATACACAACCATCCAAAATCGTTGCACGGAATCCTTTCCCCTTAGCCGTTCAACACTTGGGGCATGGACATCCTCGACCCCTTCCCCCAGGAAAAAGGAAAGTCAAATATCTCTTAGTGGTGATAGATCTTTTAACAAAGCGATTTTAAGCGGAACCTTTCGCCATTATCTTGGCGGCCAAAGTACAAAATTTCACATGGAGTAACATAATATGCAGACATGGGCTTCTTCACACCATTATCTCTAACAACGGGCGGCAATTCATTGATAAAAATTTCACAAAATTTTGTAAAAACCCAGGCATAAAAAGAAAGTTCTCATCGGTCGAACACTAGTCTGCAAATGAGCAAACCGAAGCAGCGAACAAAGTGATACTACAAGAGCTGAAGCGCAGGTTTGGGAAACAAAAAGAAGATGAGAAGAAGAGTTGAGAACTTGAGGGAATGCCCATAAAGCCCGAGTGAGGATACGCTCACTCGAGGGTAACAAAAACTATCTTAAAATTACACTAAGTCCTAAAAACCTAAGTAAAGATACACCCACTCAAGGGTAACGACAACTATCCTTAAATTATGCTATGTCCTAAAAACCTGAGTGAGGATACGCCCACTAGGGGGTAATGAAACCTATCTTCAAATTACGCTAAGTCCTGAATACCTGAGTGAGGATATGCCCACCCGAGACAACAAGTTAGATCAAATTACGTTAAGTCCTGAAAATACGCCTACTCAAGACAACAAGTTACGTCAAATTACGTTAAGTCCGGAAGACTCAAGTGAAGATATACCCACTCAGGATATCAACAAGTTACATCAAATTACGTTAAGTCTTGAGGACTCGAGTAAGGTTACACCCACTCAGGACAACAACAAGTTAGATCAAATTATGTTAAGTCCCGAAGACTCGAGTAAGGATACGTCCACTTGGGACAACAACAAGTTACATAAAATTATGTTAAGTCCTGAAGACCCGAGTGAGGATACGCCCACTCCGGACAACAAGTTCCATCAAATTACATTAAGTTCCATAAAGACCCCTGGGTGGGTATATAAGCAACAGACGGGCTACACACAAATGTTCTACATCAACTTCAAAGAAAAAGCATAAAAGACACAGGTTCTTCATTAACAAATTCTTCATTTCTCAAATAACAGTTACAACTTATCAAAACAAACAAAGATACAAAAGAAAAAGACTAAGGAGTAGGAATGTCAATAGTGACAGTCTCAGAAAGTATAATCTCAGCCTTGAGAATAGGGGTCACTCCAGCTTCACCACCAGGAAAAAAAAGGGGATGATCGGTAGCAACAACCTTATCTTCATCCGAGTCAGAGGGAACGACCAATTGCCTATCCACCACCACCTTGAAGGGATTAGCCCCTTTCCAAGAGATGACAAGTAAAGGATTCAAGACTGAAACCTACACTCTACAGAGATCAAACCCTTGGACGTATTTTTCAGTAACCTTCCCCTTCAACATATCAATTTGTGCCTCCATCTCTAAACGCTCCTCGTGGTGTCGAGATTCAGTGTCCTTGAAACTCGCTCGAGCATAATCTAGAGTTTATTCAACCTTCTTGAGAGAGTCCTCAGCCTCCATCTTCTTCAAGGCAAGCTCTCAGTGTTCATCCTCAGTAGTCACCAAGCACTTCTTGTAGTAACTTAGCTTTTCTTCTACGATGGCCAACTTTGCCTCGGAGGAAACTTGTCCGGCTTGACTATCCCTCAGGGCCTTTTTAGTCTTCTTCAGTTTTTCCTTTTGCTCAGTTGACCTCTTGGCCAACTCCACGACCTCCTAAAGTTGAGTATCAGAAGCCTTTTTCCCCACAGTCAGCTGGGTTATTGCCTTCTCTTGGGCTTTAAAATAATTGTTAACGTAGCGACTCATAAAGGCCACCTGGACCCCGAACATCTTCATCGCCTGGCACATGGCTATCGAGTTTGAGTCCATATACCTTTTTTTATGTCTTCTTCAAATAGGATGACCTGATCAACAAATTTTAGTATTGGAAAATGAGCGTCTCAAAAAGATCATATAGGATTCTAGGTAGCCACTAAGCTTTGGTTCATAAATCTCTCCTACTGTCGGAAGGCGCTCTTGTACTCGTTGTGTAAAGGAGCAATAATTCGCTCAACAGTTATTGTGTTCACCCTATCCTGAGTTAACTAAGTTGCCTCAGGAGACTCAAGAGTCTCTGACACGGTGATGACAAGAGTTTTGGAGGGCATAACATGAAAAGATTTGACCCCGCTTGGGATAGCCTCGCTATGTGTAAGTTGTGTAACCTCGATTTTACGAGGAGATGACTCATTCTCAAGCCGTTGCCTTTTGGATTTCCGGGACACCTCGACTCCAGAAATAATCAAAGGAGAAAAAGGAATTTACCTTGTAGGGATGATAGTGATTGGAACGGTAGAAACCCCTATTAGGGAAGCATCCCCTTAAGAAGCAACCTCTTCATACGTGCTTTATCTTTGGTAATGTTTCCTTAGATCCTTAGTAGACATCTTGCTCAGGGCCATATCACGTGAAAAAAGACAAGTTCACATGTTAGCACGACGACTCCAAGTAAATAATTTAGCATACCCTAATAAAACCTATACATACAGATCCAAGCGTCTAGAGAACCCGGGTCAGGGGATAATGAAATGAGTCCTTGGGAGTTGAAAAAGATCCCTATATCCTTAACTAGAAATTTCACGTTGTCGTGCTCGGCGAGGGATAGGTCCTCCCAGTTGACATGATACTGAATGGGCTCCCGCGTCTAATACTATAGAAAGGCGGGACAACCATCAGGATCATGGAAGAAATCCTCCTCGAGCACATCTAGACTTGCTCAGATCTCAAAGAAAAGACTCTTAAAATTCTTGCATGACTGGTCAAAAGCCTGTATGAGGAAACGGCCAGTGACCCCGCTTAATGAAACCCAACCAACTGGGACCCGACTTTGAAAATCTTGGCTTGAAAGAAGTAGAAAAAAGAGGAACAGAAGGTCTCAGACTAAAATATTCACATAAGACCTCAGAGGCTTTGACGAAGGCCTAGTCGTTCGGATAAAGCTGGGGTGGGAGCAATATTCAGGGCATTCAAAACCCCCACTTGGAAATTAGAGAACGGGAATGACAAGAGAAGACACAAAAATAGAGTTTTATATACATAAGTGAAATCCATATCTCTAGGGTTCTTCTGAGAGTGACAAACTCTTTTCTCAGGAAAACAACACAGACACTCTACATTAGGTGTTGAAAATGAACCACTAAACGCCTCCCCCTCCCACAAACGTATGATTGCCTCATCGCTCTGAAAGGATGGGAGCTTAGACAACTTTTCCTCCCTAACCCACGAGTAAGAATCCATAGAAGAAGCGATTTCCCAAAGCTAACAAAGGTGAGATGAGAGACACTAACCTTTCTAAGGAAGGAAACTCAATGGAGAAGGAAGCAAGGGCAAGAGAGGGAGACACTCTAAGAAAACAGGAAGTAAAAGGCAATAACAATGGAAGGCAAAGAACAATGGCAGTAAAAAACAAAAATGAAATCAAGCAAGGCTATATATAGGCTTTCCGTGAACACTTTAAATCATAGATCTGATGGCCAGAAACCTTTTGGACACCCTTAACAGCCACAATCTCATATGACTCTTCAGGAGCAATTGTCCTTGACACGTTACAATAAAGTTTGTCATTTTCAAAGTTTTCCCCCTAAAAACCAAAAGATGTATTTAATAGCCTAGGGATACAGAAATGTTTCATCATTACAATACAGATAGGCTAGACATTTTGGGGAAAAGAGATGACGGTTAACACTCACCAGACACGTGTTACGCAGGGAAAGGTAGAGTCATTTCCCTCAAAAGCCAGTCAAAATACTTCTCTACGATCATTCAAAGAATCAGCTTACCCGGTTTCATACTCCCGAAAAAAGGTCACATTATGAGAGAAATACAAACCTAATTCTCCTAAAAGATTTCTCTATAGTTTTCGTGCTTTACATTCTCATTATGAACAATATTAATATTAATTTCACGCAATTAAAATTAGAAATGCATAAGAATAATAAAATTACATATCATTGAAAATAAACATCATTAAAAGAATTTGATTTTAAGAAATTTTTAAATTAGAAATCATATTAAAAATATAATTAAAAATTTACACTAAAGTTTATGATTTTTAAAAAGTTAACAAAATATTTTATTGCTTTAAAAGGTACTAGAAAGAGCCTTTTTTTAATTCATTTGGATAAGAGCCAAATGAGTCTTTCTCCCTAGTGGCCCTTCCGACAACAAATTCAATTGCAGCAGTTACTCTAAGGGTTTGTTTGGTTACCCGTTGGGGTAACCTGGTTGAGAAAACTGGGGTTTTGTAAACTAGGGTTTTGTAAATGGAGTTATGTTTGGATGTGAAAAAGTTGGGTTGGGTAAAAGTGGGTTGGAAATAATGATTGTGTTTGGTTGGAAAAAAAGTTGGGTTGGGTAAATGGTGGTTTGATAGAAAATTATAAAAAAGGGTATTAATGAAAAATATATTGTATATGTATATATATATTATATTAAATATATATATATATTGTTCTATTTTTTTTAACAAATTAGAAAATGTATTATTTTAACAAATCATATTATTTATTTATCAAATTAGATGATATTATGTATATTTAGAATATATTATTAACGCTAATTACATAATTACGAGTACTGTTAACCCTTATTAATTTAAACGGATCGAGTTTGTTAAATTGATAACTTAATTTAAACGGATCAAGTTTGTTAAATTGAAATAACTAATATTTTTTACGTATCGAGTATGTTAAATTTAAACTAATTTGTCTAAATGGATAACTAATGAATTTAAAGAGCTCGAGTATGTTAAATTTAAACAGATTTGTCTAAACGGATAACTAATAAATTTAAACAGCTCGAGTATGTTAAATTTAAATCCTAATTATGCATTGTAACTAAAACCACCACTTATCAATTGAATACAATTAAATACAAAAAAAATCACTTATATCAAATAAAACTATACATTTAAAAAATAAACCATACACCCTAAACACAAAAAAATGATTTCATACATACAAGAATAAAAAATAAATACAAACCAAATAAAATTATACATAATTTATTTAATCTGGTTTTAATGTTTTTTAGAAAATATTACAGTACACCCAACCAAAAACAACACACTCATGCACCTCCAAGGATCACCATTCATTCACTATTTCTGTGCACCCTAGCCTACAGACCACACCCATACATCCCTCATCACTGTCATCCATCTCTCACCAGAACCCATCACCACCATCCATCCATGACCACCATCTCCAACCATGGCCACCACCCATCACCCACCACCGTCCATCACCCAACCCCCTCCCTATGGCCTAACCACCCCCCACCTACACCCCAAACCACCCCCTTACCCCTCACCGTAACCCCGCCCCAACGGCTACCCCCTCCCACAACCCTCCCCATACCCACCACTTAAACCCGTAACCCACCCTCACCCAAAAATAGAAAAAGAACACCCATAACCCATAACCCCATCACAACAACCCTCCTACTCAGTACTGTTAACGGCCACCCATCACCACCAACCCCAAACCCCTTAACCCAACCCCAAACTCACACCAGAAAAGAAACCCCAACATAACCCACCCCACAAAAATAGAAACAGAGAGCCCAAGAAAACGGAGACAGAGAGCCCAACAGAAAACTAGCAAAAGCAAATCGGAGAAGATGAGGGATCGAAGGTTGCGCCTTTATGCGAGATGTGGCCTCTAACCGCGTAAAAGAGTCACCTTTGAGGGTAGGTGATGCAGTTTTCAACCAAAATTGGAGGGTACGCTGGTCTTTTCGCCTAAACGTGTTCAGTTGAGGGAAGGGAGAGGCACCTTCACACGGACGGAGTTTTGGGGACAGGAACATAGCTTCAATGGAGTTGCCAGAACACAGGGTGAACCAAATAGAGCGCCGTTAGGGAGATAGAGGATTTTAGCGTTGAGGGAGACGGAACAAAGAACGTGGGTGGAACCAAAGAGGCGCCCAACGACAATCTCCAATGGTTTATTAGAAATTGGATGTGTTGTATTGTCACGTATGTATTTTTACATTAATACCAAAAGTAGTTAACCCTCTCTTTAACAAAATATATATATATATATATGTATATATATATATATATTAGTGTAACGCCCCGAAACGTTAATTAAAAATTTCGAGTAAATTTTTCGCTTTTTCGAAAGATCATTTTAAAAATTATAAATTTAATTCAGAGTTTATATAACAATTAATAACAGCGGAAAAATTATCATACATACTAGTCGTGAATAATTAAATTCAAGAAAATATTTGAGTAGTGGAAACGATTGTGAAGATAATAGTACATGACATATTATATTTATTACAACCCATAAATTCAAAGTTCAGGTAACAAAACAAATAAACATCCATCATGGCATCATTCTGCGTTCTGCGTGTCATTCACTGTAAAAATTAATGTAAGAGTGAGACAGAATATAGAATAAATATAAAATAGATAAAATTGCACAAACACAATCAACAATTCATAATGATATGATGAATATGCCAAACAAGTCCATTAATAGATCTTTAATTAGTCAAATGATGTCATGCTGGATCCATTTGGTCTTGGTGGGAATACTGCAGTAAAAGTCTCATAGAGACACAAATAGGGCTTTAGCATATACCATGAATCCCTATACTTCATGGCGCTTAAGTACCGAAGTACACAATATCATAAGTAGGACTTTTACATAAACCATGAATCCCTATACTCCATGGCACACAACATAATAGGGCTTAACTCATCATAGAGTAACCCCCCACCAGGGTAGGCAATCATGGAACCCCTAAATTCCATGGTGCGTCTGAATGCTTATGATGCATGAATGCCTTTAATTCTCTTTATCATTTAATATACCATGATATCCACATTTCCAAAACCTCTTGGATAATACAAGTCCTCAAGGGACACAATACACATAATAATTCATAAAATCATGGATTTACTGTTTCAACCACACATGTCAATAACCACAAGGCATTCATGTACATATATTAATTATGTCATTCATAATTATTCACCATCATAATATACTAACTGTGTGATACTCAACAGCATTTATAATAATTCATAATCACTCAATAATTCAATAATAAATCATTACTCATAGAGAAAACATCATTTTTATCCATAATAACCATCATAAGTAAATTTCAGCATTTTCAAACAACGACATACATTAGTAAAACAGTCATAACATGAGCAAAACAACTCCTTTTTAGGTGATTCCACTTTCTGTAGTTTAATAACATAATTGTCTACAACTTTCATGAAGAACACAGTTTCAAATTCCGAATAGAAATATTACTTATTCACGAAATACCACACTGCCTCAAGGTGAGTTTTTTTTCAAAACGTACATATGTTAGTAATTTTAGTGTTTCTGGAGTTACAAAAATGATTTTAACATGAAACTAGTTCTAAATTAATCTTAACATAAATATCTACAATTTTCATGAAGATCATAAATTCAAATTCTAAGCAGAAATACCATTTATCCACAAAATACAACACTGCCTCCAGGTGAGTTTTCAACACGTACATATATTAGTATTTTCAACGTTTTTAGAGCTACACAAATGATTTTAACATGAAACCAGTTCTAAAATACTCTTAACATAGTTATCTACAACTTTCATGAAGACACCAACAACTAATTCATACCACAAAATTCCCAGTATTGAAAACAAGATTCGGATTTCCAAAATTCCAGAATTTCAGAATTTCAGCTTGCACATACTTCAGTAATTTGAGCATAACTTGAGCTACAAAAATTAATTTGATGTGAAACCACTTTCTAAAAATCCACAACTTAATTATCTACAACGTTCATGAAGACATCCAAGGCTGATTATGCACGTACAGCTCCCAGTAAATCAATATATACACAAAACAAAGGATAATTCTCCCATACACACATGCTGTAGTATTTTGGCTATAACTTTTGTTATACATATCCAAATCAGTTGAATCAGGTATCAAAATTCACATAACAAAAAGATCTACAACTTTCATGAAGGAGTCAGAATCAAAATCACACGTTATCAACCTCAAAACTGAACAACAAGATACGAAAATAAAACTGGATACCTAGGACAGCATACAATTCTACCCATTTCATAATTATTCACAACCCTGTCCCCTCTTACTTGGTTTGAAGACTTTTAGCTGATTGGAAAAGAGGTCTCCTGGCTGTCCTGGTTCTATTCGAAGGTCTTGAGGAAGAAGAAAAATGGTATACTGTAATGCTGTTTTCTCTTAAGAGTTTTTGAAGAGATATGGTTCTGTTTTAAAAAGCAAGGCAGTGGGGAACAAGCCCTTTGTGAGTGGGTTTGTTAGTGCTGTTAGTGGAGATAATGGAGGATTAATAATAGAAGGTGGCTATCTTAATGCTCATCTCTAGCCGTCCTACGTACTAGTGCGATTAGTGGGATTAAAAGATATTATAAATAATGCCTAAAAGACAAGAAAAGGGTCAAAAAGTTACTTCTGCACTTCAAAACCGACCAGAATTCCATTTCCAGGTCCGGTTGAGCATCCGGTCTTGTACATCGGCTCAAAATCATCCGGTGTGTACATCCGTTCTAAGGAAAGCTGAGTTAACCATCCTTGAAGCCGTCCGGTGTTCATTAATGATAATCCGAACTAAATTCATCCGGTCTCACCTGAACTGAAGTCAGCTGTGTGAGAGCAGTGTGGAGGGTGTGAGGGCGGTCTTGAGTGTGAGGGCGGTCTTGAGTGTGAGGGCGGTATTGAATGTGAAGGGCGGTGTTGAGTGTATCTTAAGAGATGTCCATGTTCTAAAAGATATTCACGTTACTCTGTCAAGGCATTTGACCCCGTCAATGCTTATGACTCCGCTAGACGTGTGACCCCGCCTAAATTTACTACTCCGCGAAGGCATTAGACCTCGTCAATGCTTATTACTCTGTTAAAACGTGTGACCCCGTTTAAGCTCACTACTCCGCCAGGGTACGTGACTCCGCTAAGCTTTACTCCGTCAAGGTACGTGACTCCGCCTAAGTTTTACTCCGCCAAGATACGTGACTCCGCCTAAGTTTTACTCTGTCAAGGTATGTGACTCCGCCTAAGATTCACTCCGCCAATAAAGAACAGTTTGAACATCATACAACTAATCAGTAAGCAAGTAACAACGTCTAATAGCCAATAGTTCGGAAAACTATACCGTCCAGCAACTAGCAAGACGTCACTCAGTCTTGTGGACAATTAGTAAGCTTTCCGCTTAGGAAAACCATACCCTTTTATTGTTATCTTCTTTTCTTGGACGGACTCAATTCCGGTCTTGAATATCGGTTCAAATTCATCCGTCCTACAGCTCATTTGGTAAAATGTTGATCCGGTGTGCAACATAAAAGACAATCCTATCCATACCGGTTGTCCGGTGTGATGTGGCATTTACTGTTATCCGTTCTTCCCCTTTGGAACCTTGAGGTCGTCCTAGCCTTGGAGGTCAGAACGGATCAGAATGTTTCTTCCAATTTCTCTCAATTTACTCCTCTACCTTCAATCTTTCACTCGGAAATTGGATCTTATCAAAATAGATCTATGTAATTTCTATAATTATACCCAAAATGAAATTTTTGGAGTATTATAAACCATTCATAAAGTGTTTTTATTCATTAATAAACACTTATAAGCCTTCCATGCTTCATAAATTACAAAATAAAGCTATTATTAAAAGCAGGATGTTACAATTCTCCCACCCTAATAAAAATTTCGTCCTCGAAATTTAACGCGCTCCTCAGTGAAACAATCCTGGATATTGTGTCCTCATATCATCTTCACACTTCCAAGTCAGAGTTACATCAGTTCCTTGTTTCCATGCAACTTTTACCAGTGGTACATTCTTGTTCCTCAAACGTTTGGTCGATCTTTCTAGGATCTGTGTAGGTTCTGTGGAGATGGTCAGATTCTCTCTAACTTCAATATCATCAGTAGCAATCACGTGGTTGGGATCTTGTACGTATTTCCTCAGCTGTGATACATGAAATACATTGTGCAGATTTGCCAGGTGAGGGGGAAGTGCAATCTGATATGCCACTGTACCAACCCTCTTTAGGATCTCATATGGTCCAATAAACCTCGGACTCAATTTCTTACTCTTCAAGGCTCGACCAATCCCTTTGTGAGGTGAAACCTTCAAAAATACATACTCACCGACTTGGAATTCAAGTGGTTTCCTTCTCTTATCATAATACTGCTTCTGTCTGTCTTGAGATGCCTTCATCTTTTCTCTGATCATTTCTATCTGTTCAGTAGTCTGCTGCACAATTTCAGGTCCTAACGCCAAACTTTCACCAGTTTCTAACCAACAAAGTGGCGTTCGACACTTCCTACCATACAATGCTTCGAATGGAGCCATACCAATACTGCTGTGGTAGCTATTATTATACGTGAATTCAATCAATGGAAGAAATTGCTCCCAACTACCACCATATTCAATCACACAAGATCGCAGTAAGTCTTCCAAACTTTGTATGGTACGCTCTGACTGTCCATCTGTTTGGGGATGATAAGCTGAGCTTAATCGAAGCTTTGAACCCAATTCCTGATGCAAGCTTCCCCAGAATCGGGAAGTGAATCTTGGATCTCTATCTGACACAATATTAGGTGGTACACCATGTAGTCTTACGATCTCCTTCACATATAACTGTGCCAATTTTTGTAAAGAGTTCTTCATATTCATTGGAAGGAAGTGAGCAGATTTTGTCAATCTGTCTACAATGACCCAGATTGCATCATTCCCTGATCGTGTTCTTGGTAACCCTGATACAAAGTCCATTGAGATATCATCCCATTTCCAGACAGGAATCTCTAATGGTTGTAGTTCACCAGATGGCTTCTGGTGTTCTACCTTGGCTTTTTGACACACCAGGCATGAAGCCACATATTCAACTATCTCTTTCTTCATCCTTGGCCACCAAAAGCTTTTCCTCAGATCTTGATACATCTTAGTTGATCCAGGATGAATGCTCAACATACTTTTATGCGCTTCTTCTAGAATCGTCCTTCTTAGATCAACATCCTCTGGTACACAAATTCTATTCCTGATTCTCCAAATTCCATCTGATCCTTCTTGTAGTCCCATATCTTTTCCATTCGCCTGCAATTCTCTCAACTCTTGTAATGGCAAATCTTCTTTCTGTCTTTCACCTAACAGTTTTAGGAAATCATTGGTTATTTTCAAAGTCCCCAAAGTCATACTCCTTGAAGATTTCATCTCTACACCCAAGTTCATATCTCTGAACTGTTCTATCATCTCCATTTCTTTTATCATCAAAAATGCCATATGAATGGACTTTCGGCTTAGTGCATCTGCCACCACATTAGCTTTTCCTGGATGGTACTTCAAATCAAAATCATAATCTTTAAGGAACTCCATCCACCTTCGCTGCCTCATGTTCAATTCCTTTTGATCGAACAAATACTTCAAGCTCTTGTGATCACTGAACACTTCAAACTTGACTCCATACAAATGGTGTCTCCAGATCTTTAGGGCAAATACCACTGCTGCCAATTCTAAATCATGCGTTGGATAGTTCATCTCATGTGGTCTCAACTGTCTAGATGCATAAGCTACCACCTTTCTTTGCTGCATCAAAACACATCCTAAGCCCATTTTGGAAGCATCACAATAAACCACGAAATCTTCTTGTGGATTAGGTAAGGTTAAGACTGGAGCAGATGTAAGCTTCAACTTCAGTTCTTGGAAACTTTTCTCACATTCTGGCGTCCAAGAAAAAGGTTGATTCTTCCGGGTTAGCCGAGTCATTGGTAGGGCAATTTGAGAAAACCCTTCAATGAATCTCCGATAATAACCAGCTAATCCCATGAAACTTCGTATCTCAGTGACTGAAGTAGGTCTCTCCCAGTTTACCACAGCTTCTATTTTAGAAGGATCCACAGATACTCCTTCGTTTGAGATTACATGGCCTAGAAATTTTACCTCTTTCAACCAGAATTCACATTTTGATAACTTTGCATACAACTGCTTCTCCTTCAAAATCTGCAATACCACTCGGAGATGCTTTTTATGTTCCTCTGCAGTTTTTGAATAGATCAGAATATCATCAATGAAAATGATGACAAATTGATCCAAGTAGGGTTGAAATACTCGATTCATGTAATCCATGAATACGGCTGGGGCATTGGTCACTCCGAAGGGCATCACAAGGTACTCGTAATGACCATATCGTGTTCTAAAGGCTGTCTTTGGAATATCCTCAGACTTGACATGAATCTGATGATACCCCGATCATAGATCAATCTTGGAAAACACTGCAGAACCTCTCAATTGATCTATCAGATCATCAATTCTGGGCAAAAGATATCTATTCTTCACTGTCAATTTATTCAGTTGACGATAATCTACGCATAACCTCATGCTTCCATCTTTCTTCTTGACGAGCAATACTGGCGCTCCCCATGGTGACACACTTGGTCTGATGAAATGCTTCTCCAGCAACTCTTCAATTTGTTTCTTCAGTTCAGCCAGTTCAATTGGTGCCATACGGTATGGAGCTTTAGACACTGGTTCTGCTCCTGGAATTAATTCAATGGAGAATTCTACCTCACGTTCTGGAGGTAAACTTGAGACATCTTTAGGAAATACTTCAGGAAATTCAGAAATAACCGGCATCTCGATTGCTTTAGGTTCACCATCTTCTTTGTAAAGAGTGAATAAAGCGAATAATTGACTTTCACCTTGCAATACATAGGTTTTGAGGTTGTCAGAATTTAGATTTTCTGATGGAAATATCACGGTCTTGTTGTGACAGTCCACCAAGACTCGATTTGTCGATAACCAGTCCATCCCCAGAATCACGTTCAGATCCTTCAAAGGTAAACAAACAAGATCGACAAGAAAGCATCTACCTTCTATGAGTATAGAACATTCGTTACACACCTTAGTAGTTCTAAGTTGTGTACCGGTGGGAGTAGAAACAATCAGATCATAAGTCATAGGCTTCACAGGTAATCGAAGGCGTCTAACACACTCATCAGAAATGAAAGAATACGTAGCACCAGAATCAAATAACACAGATAGGATCGTACCATTAATGTCACACTTACTTTGTACGAGGTCATCAGCTTGGTCTGCCTCTGAACCGCTGATGGCAAAGACTCTCCCAGCTGTTTGTTGCAATCTCTGATTTATGGACTCCCTGTTCTGTCTTGGAGGTTGGGCAGTACGTGTGTCTTCTCCTCGGCCTCTCTGATAACTAGAGCCTCTTGGTTCACTCATAGTGTTCCTGTTGTTGTTTTGATTATTCTGCGGACAATTTGGACTGATGTGTCCTTTTTGGTTACATCGGAAGCAAGTGACCTCTTCAAGACGTCTGTTACAATCACGTACATGATGATTACCTCCACACTTAAGACACCTCATGTTATTGCGTCTATCAAAAGATGACGATGATGATGATCCGCCTCTGGAGCGATTTGGATAGAACGATCCTCTTCTTTTGAAATCAACTGACTGAGGTTTCAGTTGTCTATTGGCTTTTTCATGTGCCAGTCTGGCTTGGTGATTTTCTTCAAAAATTCTGCATTTGTTGATCAGAATAGGAAAACTCTGAATTTCTTGGTACCCAATCGCCTCTTTGATTTCCAGATTCAGTCCGTTCTCAAATTTAACACATTTCGATTCTTCGGCACCAGCTTGTTGAAAAGGAGGGTAAAAGAGAGATAGTTCTTCAAACTTTGCAGCATATTCTCCAACGGACATCGAGCCTTGTTTCAACTCCATAAATTCCAGCTCTTTGCGACTTTTCACACTTGCTGGAAAATATTTCTCCAGGAAACAGTCTTTGAAGTTAGTCCAGATCAAGGGTCTGTCAGTCTCGATCATACGGATTCTAGCATGAATCCACCAGTTCTCTGCCTCTTCCACCAACATATAGGTGGCATACTTCACCTTTTCGTATTCTGTGCAGGGCAATGCTCGAAAGATGCGCTCCATTTCCTTGGCTCAAAGATATGCTCCTTCTGGATTATAACCTCCTTTGAATTGTGAAGGCTTTCTCTTCAGGAAGCGATCTAACCCATGGAGTTCTCCAGTGCTCCTTGGTTGGTTTTGTCGTTCTATGGCTTCAGCTAAGCGGTTGAAAGCTGCTGCCATATCATTGTTGTTGTTGTTGTTTCTTGCCATCCTATATTCGTAGTTTGGTTTATACCAATTCTAAGGAATAATATATATATATAAATACTACATAACTATCCTTATTCTACGGTCTATCAGTTAAGCAATCAATCATATAACACATTTATCATATTATCAAGAGGAAATCAAACAAATCTTTTCACAATTAATTAGTCAGGCACAAATCATATAGTACACATTTAGCATGTTATCAAGTAAGAAATCAAACATTTCACATATTATGTCAAGAAATAGCTCATGTCATAACAATTGGTCCTGAATTTTTTGAAAATGCTCTGATACCAACATGTAACGCCCCGAAACGTTAATTAAAAATTTCGAGTAAATTTTTCGCTTTTTCGAAAGATCATTTTAAAAATTATAAATTTAATTCAGAGTTTATATAACAATTAATAATAGCGGAAAAATTATCATACATACTAGTCGTGAATAATTAAATTCAAGAAAATATTTGAGTAGTGGAAACGATTGTGAAGATAATAGTACATGACATATTATATTTATTACAACCCATAAATTCAAAGTTCAGGTAACAAAACAAATAAACATCCATCATGGCATCATTCTGCGTTCTGCGTGTCATTCACTGTAAAAATTAATGTAAGAGTGAGACAGAATATAGAATAAATATAAAATAGATAAAATTGCACAAACACAATCAACAATTCATAATGATATGATGAATATGCCAAACAAGTCCATTAATAGATCTTTAATTAGTCAAATGATGTCATGCTGGATCCATTTGGTCTTGGTGGGAATACTGCAGTAAAAGTCTCATAGAGACACAAATAGGGCTTTAGCATATACCATGAATCCCTATACTTCATGGCGCTTAAGTACCGAAGTACACAATATCATAAGTAGGACTTCTGCATAAACCATGAATCCCTACACTCCATGGCACACAACATAATAGGGCTTAACTCATCATAGAGTAACCCCCCACCAGGGTAGGCAATCATGGAACCCCTAAATTCCATGGTGCGTCCGAATGCTTATGATGCATGAATGCCTTTAATTCTCTTTATCATTTAATATACCATGATATCCACATTTCCAAAACCTCTTGGATAATACAAGTCCTCAAGGGACACAATACACATAATAATTCATAAAATCATGGATTTACTGTTTCAACCACACATGTCAATAACCACAAGGCATTCATGTACATATATTAATTATGTCATTCATAATTATTCACCATCATAATATACTAACTGTGTGATACTCAACAGCATTTATAATAATTCATAATCACTCAATAATTCAATAATAAATCATTACTCATAGAGAAAACATCATTTTTATCCATAATAACCATCATAAGTAAATTTCAGCATTTCCAAACAGCGACATACATTAGTAAAACAGTCATAACATGAGCAAAACAACTCCTTTTTAGGTGATTCCACTTTCTGTAGTTTAATAACATAATTGTCTACAACTTTCATGAAGAACACAGTTTCAAATTCCGAATAGAAATATTACTTATTCACAAAATACCACACTGCCTCAAGGTGAGTTTTTTTTCAAAACGTACATATGTTAGTAATTTTAGTGTTTCTGGAGTTACAAAAATGATTTTAACATGAAACTAGTTCTAAATTAATCTTAACATAAATATCTACAATTTTCATGAAGATCATAAATTCAAATTCTAAGCAGAAATACCATTTATCCACAAAATACAACACTGCCTCCAGGTGAGTTTTCAAAACGTACATATATTAGTATTTTCAACGTTTTTAGAGATACACAAATGATTTTAACATGAAACCAGTTCTAAAATACTCTTAACATAGTTATCTACAACTTTCATGAAGACACCAACAACTAATTCATACCACAAAATTCCCAGTATTGAAAACAAGATTCGGATTTCCAAAATTCCAGAATTTCAGAATTTCAGCTTGCACATACTTCAGTAATTTGAGCATAACTTGAGCTACAAAAATTAATTTGATGTGAAACCACTTTTTAAAAATCCACAACTTAATTATCTACAACTTTCATGAAGACATCCAAGGCTGATTATGCACGTACAGCTCCCAGTAAATCAATATATACACAAAACAAAGGATAATTCTCCCATACACACATGCTGTAGTATTTTGGCTATAAATTTTGTTATACATATCCAAATCAGTTGAATCAGGTATCAAAATTCACATAACAAAAAGATCTACAACTTTCATGAAGGAGTCAGAATCAAAATCACACGTTATCAACCTCAAAACTGAACAACAAGATACGAAAATAAAACTGGATACCTAGGACAGCATACAATTCTACCCATTTCATAATTATTCACAACCCTGTCCCCTCTTACTTGGTTTGAAGACTTTTAGCTGATTGGAAAAGAGGTCTCCTGGCTGTCTTGGTTCTATTCGAAGGTCTTGAGGAAGAAGAAAAATGGTATACTGTAATGCTGTTTTCTCTTAAGAGTTTTTGAAGAGATATGGTTCTGTTTTAAAAAGCAAGGCAGTGGGGAACAAGCCCTTTGTGAGTGGGTTTGTTAGTGCTGCTAGTGGAGATAATGGAGGATTAATAATAGAAGGTGGCTATCTTAATGCTCATCTCTAGTCGTCCTACGTACTAGTGCGATTAGTGGGATTAAAAGATATTATAAATAATGCCTAAAAGACAAGAAAAGGGTCAAAAAGTTACTTCTGCACTTCAAAACCGACCAGAATTCCATTTCCAGGTCCGGTTGAGCATCCGGTCTTGTACATCGGCTCAAAATCATCCGGTGTGTACATCCGTTCTAAGGAAAGCTGAGTTAACCATCCTTGAAGCCGTCCGGTGTTCATTAATGATAATCCGAACTAAATTCATCCGGTCTCACCTGAACTGAAGTCAGCTGTGTGAGAGCAGTGTGGAGGGTGTGAGGGCGGTCTTGAGTGTGAGGGCGGTCTTGAGTGTGAGGGCGGTATGGAGTGATGGCGGTATTGAATGTGAAGGGCGGTGTTGAGTGTATCTTAAGAGATGTCCATGTTCTAAAAGATATTCACGTTACTCTGCCAAGGCATTTGACCCCGTCAATGCTTATGACTCCGCCAGACGTGTGACCCCGCCTAAATTTACTACTCCGCCAAGGCATTAGACCTCGTCAATGCTTATTACTCTGTTAAAACGTGTGACCCCGTTTAAGCTCACTACTCCGCCAGGGTACGTGACTCCGCCTAAGCTTTACTCCGTCAAGGTACGTGACTCTGCCTAAGTTTTACTCCGCCAAGATACGTGACTCCGCCTAAGTTTTACTCTGTCAAGGTACGTGACTCCGCCTAAGATTCACTCCGCCAATAAAGAACAGTTTGAACATCATCCAACTAATCAGTAAGCAAGTAACAACGTCTAATAGCCAACAGTTCGGAAAACTATACCGTCCAGCAACTAGCAAGACGTCACTCAGTCTTGTGGACAATTAGTAAGCTTTCCGCTTAGGAAAACCGTACCCTTTTATTGTTATCTTCTTTTCTTGGACGGACTCAATTCCGGTCTTGAATATCGGTTCAAAGTCATCCGTCCTACAGCTCATTTGGTAAAATGTTGATCCGGTGTGCAACATAAAAGACAATCCTATCCACACCGGTTGTCCGGTGTGATGTGGCATTTACTGTTATCCGTTTTTCCCCTTTGGAACCTTGAGGTCGTCCTAGCCTTGGAGGTCAGAACGGATCAGAATGTTTCTTCCAATTTCTCTCAATTTACTCCTCTACCTTCAATCTTTCACTCGGAAATTGGATCTTATCAAAATAGATCTATGTAATTTCTATAATTATACCCAAAATGAAATTTTTGGAGTATTATAAACCATTCATAAAGTGTTTTTATTCATTAATAAACACTTATAAGCCTTCCATGCTTCATAAATTACAAAATAGAGCTATTATTAAAAGCAGGATGTTACAATTAGTATTAAAATAGTAAAAATATATATATAAATGAGTTTTTTTTTTAACTTCGACCATAGTCTTCGGTATTGAGTTTAAGCTAATAAAAATAATATTTTTAATAAAAATGTAACATATTGATTATTTCAATAAATTGGTATATTTTTATAAGTTGATTATATGAAAAAAATTAATATAATTTTTAATATATTATATTTATATTATTTTTTTAACACAAGTTATTCAACAAATCAATATAAAAAATATTTTTTTATCTTAAGATTTTCAAAATCCGGCGGCGATCGTATGATCTCTTTAAAATTCATGAGACTTGACTTTGATTCATTTAAAGGGAAACAATTATATTTTATATGATAAGATGTACAAATAACCAGTAATTAGAAAATTAATATCTAAAATTGTTGCAACTGAAAAGGTTTATTATAAATTATTTTGATATGATATTATAATATCAACAATTGATCTAATAAATGCTTATTAGTTTATTCTAAACTTCAAAATTCATCATTTCGATTTTTAGGAAGTGGATCCATACGACTTTTTAAAAAATTCTATACTCATTATAATTTCGATTTTATGATATGGTCTAATGACTAAAATATGCAAGAAGCTATTTATGTGAGAAAGATTCTTTTGAAAGTGAGAAAATTAAATCTAAACCTATACGGATGATGATTAAAAAATGCTACCTTTGGAATAAAAGTCTAGAAATGGAGAGTAGAGATACAGGGTTGAAATCCTTTTGCAACCACTTAAATCCGTATGTTAAATACCTAATGTGTTGATTTTACATGATAGAATGTTACACCATTGTTCAAAAATATCATGTAACTTAAAAAAAACTGACATGATTTTAAAAATAATAGTATATAAGTTAAGTTAACTCAAACAAATAGGATTCTAAAAGAAGTTAAAAACAGTGAAAATCACAATAAAACTACATTGATATTAATTCTAAATAAAGATTTTTTCATTCTCTCATTTTAATTTTTTATCTTATACAAATTTATATATGTTAGATAAATTTATGTAAGCTTTTATTTTTTTTACCTCTAACATTTTTGGGTAAATTATATTGGCATCCTTTGAGGTGTTAAAAAATTAGAACATTTTAATATGTAGAAAAGGTTAAAACTTATGAAGGAATTCGAGAAGCTGATAGTTAATTCTCTTTTTTATTATTATTAATAAACAAAGATATCAGTAACGATCAAAAATTAGAATATTCTAACTAAATAATCCACTTTTAATACACGAAAAAATAGTTAATATTGTTTATATTTTAAAAGAAAATGATTTAATTTTTTAACTTTAGCTCTATGAAACAACTAGAGTCTTTCTCTTTTTACTATTAATATTATCAGATCATTTCAAAAGATTTATTTAGTTTTTAATATAAGACAATCCCACCAAAATTTCTACTATATTAATTATTTTTTTACCAAAATATTTCCAGTCCAAAAAATAATAAGTGTAGTATATTAATAAAAGATGATTTTCTTTCAAGTGATAATTGTAACATCCCCATTTTTATTAATTAAGATATTTTAGATGATTTAAGTGGAACCTATAATTAAAGTTTATCAACTCGTAATTAATTGAATTAATTACTCGAGAGTCGTTAAAGTAAATCCTAGGGAACAACCCATTAAATTATGGAATTGGTAAGTTAATTTCCCTTCCCATTTTCACTCTCTCTTTACCACATTTATTAACTCACTACACTTTCTTTCTTTTAAAACCCTAAAAACTTAAACCTCATGACACCACACCACTTCTCTACTCTATATTTTTATGACAACCCCACCACCATATCATCTTTGCGCCACACCTCACCACTATCTACCATATCTTTTTTCCTTTTCTCTCCCCTCTTATTCATTCACTCTTCACTCACGACTGGAATTTTAGTTATAGGTCAATAACCTATTTTCAAATTCTAAGACTATTTGGCTTGGAATTGGATTTTGGTGTCATCATAAAACCTGTAGTAAATTTCATTACGAGAATTTTAAGACCAAGATCACTAAAATCAGACATCTATAGCTTAAGTTATGATTAAAATCGTAAAACATGCGCATGTTACCCTTTTCGATTGCATGCATGTTTTTCTTTTACGTTGCATGCAATGTTTTTATGTTCCCATTCTCTTTCTCTAGTTTGGTTGTGTATGATCGAAAAGACGTCGATAAAATTTCAAAGCTACGGGGTAGTTTTGACACCCCGTCTACTAGTTTCATAACCCTCGTAAGTCTGATTCTTATTGAAACTCCATCGATCTTTTGTTCAAGTCTCAATTTTAGTATTTTGGTAATTTAAGGGTTATGAGGTTATTTTTATTAATTTTTTGAAATATTTTACATATAGGATATTGACGTTTGGAGCTGAGTCGGAAGCCAACACTTTAATTTGGAAAGCCGGATATCGCCCTAAGGTACATGTTAATATACGATGGGGTTTATCACTCGAGTAGCGAGATCTTAATTCCGGGGCGAGTTTTAAAATTAAAAAATTAATTTTAAATTTCGACACCCGAAAAAAATACTTATTTTGCTGAAACAAAAATATCGTTTTTATCATGTTATGAAATATGGTTTAAGAAATGGAAGCCCATTGCTGGATAAATGTTGATGATATTATCATGTCAATATAATTGGCTAAGTTTCATTGAATATATATTATTCAGTATATAATGTTGAGACTGACCTATGAGGGTATTAATGTTATTGTGATATTTGAATTGTTATTGGTTACGTCTTATGGTGGCGATATATGTTTATTGAAATTTGATGTGTTGGTTAATAAGCATTGAAATGACTTAATTATTTGATCAATTTGATGCAACTTTTTCTTAATTAATGACTCACAATAATTAATTTAGTAGCATAATTACTAAATATTCAATAAATGGTTTGAATTAGTCATTTTATAATTTATTGTTATTTTATCTATTAATTTTTTTAGCTTAAATTGAGTTTTTAACCTTAACGTTCCTTCACCAGAGCCAACATAAGTACGTTGGATACTTGTGTATTGGTGATTGAAATAGGTCCAAAGCAAGGATGCATATGCCTAGAAGACCCAGCATACACTAGAAAGCATACACAAGGATCAGAAGGCTCAAGGCAACCACACTGAGTACGTTGGCCAACATACTCATATGTTGGCCAACGTACCCATACACTGGTCTAGGCCTTCACTCACCAGCGTGTGCTTACGCTGGACTCATGCAAGGATCAGTGCCAGGCTCAGAACTTTAACGCTCGTACGCTCATCTACGCTAGGCACCTACGCTTGTGTCCAGTACTACTCAAGACCAACCGCACGTAGCTACGCTCACCAATGTATGCCTACGTTGGTTGTGTGTTCAATTATTAGGACCATTTCAGAAACTGGGTGGGCGTACACCCAAGATATGCCATAACATGATCATTTCTAGGACACTTCCAGAAGCTAGGTATGCCTATGCCTAGTCCGAGCATGCTTACGCCATATTATTTCATCATTAAGGCTTACGAATCCAATGACCCAACATTTGTACGCTAGTGCCCATCGTGTCCACGCTTATATACTGGTCAGAAACCATCAAGCTAGCATATGCCTACACCCACTAGCATAGCCACGCATGTATACACAATGGAACTCTTATGACTTCACCGGAATCGTCTACCTTGTAACTTAAGCTAACTTAAGTTAGTTTATTTAATTGTACATCCTTTAGGGACCTTTTAGCAATTGTTAGTTTCTTTAGTTACTGTATAAATGTTTAACACATTGTAACTAACACACAAATTTTAATTTTAGATTCTTATTTTTCAGATTTCACTATCTCTCCTATAATTTTCTCTCTCTAAATTATCTTATTTCTCTAGATATGTATTCCTTTGTATTTCATTTCTCTCTTACCATGTGTGGATAAATCCCCTGAGATTGGGATTGATGGAAGCTGCAATGGATCTCATGTTCAATTAATTGGAAGTAGTAGGTTTAATTAAGACAAGTTCTGAATAAGGTAAATTCTGATTTCATTACTTGGATTGGAAAATCTAGGGCCTATTTAGAGGTATTCATTAGAGAGAAATCATGGTGAATGCTTCAGGTTTGGATTTGCTAACCTAGTTACTTCAGGCCTAAGGAATTAGGTGAATAGTCAAGGTTCCTTTAATTTGTATAATTAAATTCAGTATAAATTGATACTTAAGGGATTAATTTGTGTTGAATTAGTGATAATTGCCTTAGGAATTAGGGATTATTCATCTGTGAAAGTTTGAACATTGCCTTGACTGAGTCTAGTGTGACATTTATGCAAATTTAGGTGAAATTGTATGCTGAAATGAATTCCAATATACTATTATAATATTTCTTAATTCATTCCATTACTTGTTTGCTTTAATTCTACTGAAAAGCATAAAAGCACAACATAGAAAACTTAAAAATAGAATGTATTATTTGCTTTATAAGGCTTAACTAATGTCTTCCCTAGGTATGCTACTTAACACAATCCCCATAGGAACGATACAAATAACTACTTTTAAATAATTTGTGTACTTGCCAAGAGTATTCATATCATGAATTCGCATCACTGGTATCTGTTGTTGACAATTCTTGATAATAATATATATTATTGATATTGTGAATGACATCATTTGTCTCGTTGATATGTGTTATTAGAATGATCTATATGGTATTATGAAAATGCTGACTGATTATATTGGTTGCGGTATTGATGGATCCAGTTGATTGAATTGATAAATAATAAGGTGATATTGATGATTTGGAATTATATTGAAGTTAGTAGAGCTAGGCTATGTTGTAGGGATGATTATATATGCATTATAATTCGTATCCATGCATTTGGCATTATCATGACATCATATGCATTGATAAAGCGTTACAATTCACTCAACACGATGATTTGTTATTTGAAACTACCAATTATAGCACTACGATTTACTGCGTGGTTACCTGGATACCCACCACTTTATAACACTATGATTTGCTATATGGATTATCCTTTGACATTATAATTTGCCTTGTTGTGAAGTCGGATCTGCATTGCATGCTTTTATGCATTTGAAAAGAATATGATTTTCAAAGTTTATTGCATTAAGATATTGTATTTGAGAGTATTAGAACATTGACGTATAATTAGTTGATGAAAGTTTGGGGGTATTATGGTGATGTTTGATATTGAAATGATGAATTGATGATTAATATATACATTTGGTGTTGTACGAAATTGAATTGATGTTTAACTTATGGTTCTAATGATTTCCATGTCATTGTGCTATGATTTTGATATCTTGAAATATATATAACCCAATGGGCAAATCTTATTTATGTGTAAGATCACTATTTGCTTCTTAGAGTGGCATTCACCTTTTAGGGTGATAATGCCGCTTGGCGAGCTTGAAGCTGGGGAGACTGCAATGCCAAAGTGAAAGGATTTATAAATTAATTATCTTGTGATATTGCTGAGATGAATATATAATTTCCATGGTTTTATGAATATTTAAAGTTTATGCATAGCCCTTTGATTGACTAAATTTGGTGGACACATTTATGTGATGTCAAATATTAAGTTTTGATATAAGTATATGTGTGTATGTATATATGTGTGTGTGTGTGTTTAAACGCTAATGATTATAAATTTGGACATTGTGGTTATGTTGTGTGATGAATGCCCTAGAATGGGTATTCCTCGGTTCCTTGTTCATATCGTCATATATGGGAAAGGACGGATACCCTGTTGGGGATCTATAGCTAGGGCTTAAAGTATATACTTCCATTGTGTGTATTGTTAAGTTGTGTGTCATTTAGGTTTTGGGACTAATTCGTCGAGGTTGCTATAATCGTGAAAAATTCTCTCTCAATTTTGTAAACCTTAGGGATTAATTCTAAGAATTTAGGCAGAACGCTGCAGGTGGTATCAAAGCATGTTTGCTCTATCAGGGCAAAAGGTACTGAAGTAACGAATGATTTGGTTAGTATAAAATTAAATTATTCATGAATGAACGGTGTTAAGTATGTTATATGTGTTAGTATATTGTAGCTATGTGAAAATTTCAGGGACTTATAACATTGCATTCCACTCTGTGAGCTTCACTGATGTAGTTACCTTATTTTAAGGTTATTGATATATTGTTTTGTAATGAAAATATCATATTAAAAACCTTGAATATTCTATGTGTATATAGGTTGACTGATGGCGGTCCATAGGCTAAGTAATGACTTTATGGTTAATGCACTAGTCCAATTAGTTGGTGTGCTAGATAGGCAAGGCCATAGTGTCGACGGTCTTGATCGCTTCTTGAAGCAGAAGCCATCCACTTTTAGTGAAGGATATAACCCTGAAGGTGCTTACCTGTGGATCAAGGAGATGAAATGTGTGTTCCGATCCTTGGAGTGCTCTGAGGCAGAGAAGGTAGAATATGCCACTTACCAATTGATTAAAGAAGCTGAAACTTGGTGGCGTTAAGCCAAACAACGCATGATAGCTGTTGGGAGACAGTTAATCTAGGTAAATATCAAGGAGTATTTTCTGAAGGAGTTTTTCCTAGCAAACATTTGAACCTAAAAGGTGTTAGAATTTATAAAGTTGAAGCAAGGTACAATGTTGGTTGGCGAGTATACCGCCAAATTTAATGAGCTGAGTTTATTTTATCCTCTATTCCAAAATGAAGGAACTAAATCTTCTAGGTGTGTGAAATATGAAAGAGGGCTTCAGTCCAAATTGAAAGAAGCTATTAGATACCAGGAGATTCATAATTTTCCTGCCTTAGTGAACAAGTGTAGAATTTTGGAAGAGGATCAATTAACCCAAATGGCTGAAAGAAAAGCTGATAAGAACCTAAAACCCCAGTCTGGGAAGTTTAAAAAGCAGATGTGGCAAGGTCAAAACTGTTATTGAAGAGGATCTTTGTCATCTTGTGGTCATGGTATTGGCCATTTTCAGATAGAGTGTTTTCATTATGGTGGTAACCATTTAACCAAAATTATGACAAAAGACCAAAAGTTATTTGTTACCAATGTAGTTAAAAAGGCCATATTCTACCCGAATGCCCTTAAAACCTTAAGGCTAATACTTCAGGTGGTCAGGGTAATACTACTTATGTTGTTGGTCGCGATGGTAGTGGACATCGTGGTGGTCATAATGGAGGGGGTTGTGGCATTCAATCTCCTAGGAGGAATGATACTTGAATTGGAAGCAGTCAACAACAAACCACCTTAGGTTGTGTTTCTACTATCACTGGTGTTGAGGCTGAGCATGCAGATGACTTAATGCAAAGTAAGTGTCTGATTAATGATATTTCTATATTCAATTTTGGTGTAATCCACTCCTTTATATCTAACGATTGCGTGGAATGCTTGAAATTTCCTGTGACTTGTTTGAGGGGTGCTTTACTTGTTACCACCTCGATTGGTAATTGTCTACATACAACCAATGTATGTAAAGCCGTATGTTTGGCATTGGGTGGTTGGAAATTTATTGTCGATCTGATTTGTTTGCCATTAAAGGATCTTGATGTGATTTTAAGCATGGATTGGTTATCCTCCAATCATATGATGGTTGATTGCCACAATAAGAAAGTTGTATTCCCAGTAGAGCCTACCCTTAATTTCTCTGTAAGTGGTATACCTCAGTTATTTATGGTGCTTGCTATGTCTGAAAACAAGAGTATAATTAATTTAGATGAGTTACCTGTGGTGTATGAGTTTCCAAATATTTTTTCGGAGGATGTTCCTAGCTTGCCTTCGTAATAAAGATTATGTTTGCCATCGATCTTGTTCCTGGTGCCGAGCCTGTTTCTAAGGCACCTTATTGAATGTTGTAACATCCTGCTTTTAATAATAGCTCTATTTTGTAATTTATGAAGCATGGAAGGCTTATAAGTGTTTATTAATGAATAAAAACACTTTATGAATGGTTTATAATACTCCAAAAATTTCATTTTGGGTATAATTATAGAAATTACATAGATCTATTTTGATAAGATCCAATTTCCGAGTGAAAGATTGAAGGTAGAGGAGTAAATTGAGAGAAATTGGAAGAAACATTCTGATCCGTTCTGACCTCCAAGGCTAGGACGACCTCAAGGTTCCAAAGGGGAAGAACGGATAACAGTAAATGCCACATCACACCGGACAACCGGTGTGGATAGGATTGTCTTTTATGTTGCACACCGGATCAACATTTTACCAAATGAGCTGTAGGACGGATGACTTTGAACCGATATTCAAGACCGGAATTGAGTCCGTCCAAGAAAAGAAGATAACAATAAAAGGGTACGGTTTTCCTAAGCGGAAAGCTTACTAATTGTCCACAAGACTGAGTGACGTCTTGCTAGTTGCTGGACGGTATAGTTTTCTGAACTGTTGGCTATTAGACGTTGTTACTTGCTTACTGATTAGTTGGATGATGTTCAAACTGTTCTTTATTGGCGGAGTGAATCTTAGGCGGAGTCACGTACCTTGACAGAGTAAAACTTAGGCGGAGTCACGTATCTTGGCGGAGTAAAACTTAGGCGGAGTCACGTACCTTGACGGAGTAAAGCTTAGGCGGAGTCACGTACCCTGGCGGAGTAGTGAGCTTAAACGGGGTCACACGTTTTAACAGAGTAATAAGCATTGACGAGGTCTAATGCCTTGGCGGAGTAGTAAATTTAGGCGGGGTCACACGTCTGGCGGAGTCATAAGCATTGACGGGGTCAAATGCCTTGGCAGAGTAACGTGAATATCTTTTAGAACATGGACATCTCTTAAGATACACTCAACACCGCCCTTCACATTCAATACCGCACTCACTCCATACCGCCCTCACACTCAAGACCGCCCTCACACTCAAGACCGCCCTCACACCCTCCACACTGCTCTCACACAGCTGACTTCAGTTCAGGTGAGACCGGATGAATTTAGTTCGGATTATCATTAATGAACACCGGATGGCTTCAAGGATGGTTAACTCAGCTTTCCTTAGAACGGATGTACACACCGGATGATTTTGAGCCGATGTACAAGACCGGATGCTCAACCGGACCTGGAAATGGAATTCTGGTCGATTTTGAAGTGCAGAAGTAACTTTTTGACCCTTTTCTTGTCTTTTAGGCATTATTTATAATATCTTTTAATCTCACTAATCGCACTAGTACGTAGGACGGCTAGAGATGAGCATTAAGATAGCCACCTTCTATTATTAATCCTCCATTATCTCCACTAACAGCACTAACAAACCCACTCACAAAGGGCTTGTTCCCCACTGCCTTGCTTTTTAAAACAGAACCATATCTCTTCAAAAACTCTTAAGAGAAAACAGCATTACAGTATACCATTTTTCTTCTTCCTCAAGACCTTCGAATAGAACCAGGACAGCCAGGAGACCTCTTTTCCAATCAGCTAAAAGTCTTCAAACCAAGTAAGAGGGGACAGGGTTGTGAATAATTATGAAATGGGTAGAATTGTATGCTGTCCTAGGTATCCAGTTTTATTTTCGTATCTTGTTGTTAAGTTTTGAGGTTGATAACGTGTGATTTTGATTCTGACTCCTTCATGAAAGTTGTAGATCTTTTTGTTATGTGAATTTTGATACCTGATTCAACTGATTTGGATATGTATAACAAAAGTTATAGCCAAAATACTACAGCATGTTCGTATGGGAGAATTATCCTTTGTTTTGTGTATATATTGATTTACTGGGAGCTGTACGTGCATAATCAGCCTTGGATGTCTTCATGAAAGTTGTAGATAATTAAGTTGTGGATTTTTAGAAAGTGGTTTCACATCAAATTAATTTTTGTAGCTCAAGTTATGCTCAAATAACTGAAGTATGTGCAAGCTGAAATTCTGAAATTCTGGAATTTTGGAAATCCGAATCTTGTTTTCAATACTGGGAATTTTGTGGTATGAATTAGTTGTTGGTGTCTTCATGAAAGTTGTAGATAACTATGTTAAGAGTATTTTAGAACTGGTTTCATGTTAAAATCATTTGTGTAGCTCTAAAAACGTTGAAAATACTAATATATGTACGTTTTGAAAACTCACCTAGAGGCAGTGTTGTATTTTGTGGATAAATGGTATTTCTGCTTAGAATTTGAATTTATGATCTTCATGAAAATTGTAGATATTTATGTTAAGATTAATTTAGAACTAGTTTCATGTTAAAATCATTTTTGTAACTCCAGAAACACTGAAATTACTAACATATGTACGTTTTGAAAAAAACTCACCTTGAGGCAGTGTGGTATTTCGTGAATAAGTAATATTTCTATTCGGAATTTGAAACTGTGTTCTTCATGAAAGTTGTATACAATTATGTTATTAAACTACAGAAAGTGGAATCACCTAAAAAGGAGTTGTTTTGCTCATGTTATGACTGTTTTACTAATGTATGTCGCTGTTTGGAAATGCTGAAATTTACTTATGATGGTTATTATGGATAAAAATGATGTTTTCTCTATGAGTAATGATTTATTATTGAATTATTGAGTGATTATGAATTATTATAAATGCTGTTGAGTATCACACAGTTAGTATATTATGATGGTGAATAATTATGAATGACATAATTAATATATATGTACATGAATGCCTTGTGGTTATTGACATGTGTGGTTGAAACAGTAAATCCATGATTTTATGAATTATTATGTGTATTGTGTCCCTTGAGGACTTGTATTATCCAAGAGGTTTTGGAAATGTGGATATCATGGTATATTAAATGATAAAGAGAATTAAAGGCATTCATGCATCATAAGCATTCGGACGCACCATGGAATTTAGGGGTTCCATGATTGCCTATCCTGGTGGGGGGTTACTCTATGATGAGTTAAGCCCTATTATGTTGTGTGCCATGGAGTGTAGGGATTCATGGTTTATGCAGAAGTCCTACTTATGATATTGTGTACTTCGGTACTTAAGCGCCATGAAGTATAGGGATTCATGGTATATGCTAAAGCCCTATTTGTGTCTCTATGAGACTTTTACTGCAGTATTCCCACCAAGACCAAATGGATCCAGCATGACATCATTTGACTAATTAAAGATCTATTAATGGACTTGTTTGGCATATTCATCATATCATTATGAATTGTTGATTGTGTTTGTGCAATTTTATCTATTTTATATTTATTCTATATTCTGTCTCACTCTTACATTAATTTTTACAGTGAATGACACGCAGAACGCAGAATGATGCCATGATGGATGTTTATTTGTTTTGTTACCTGAACTTTGAATTTATGGGTTGTAATAAATATAATATGTCATGTACTATTATCTTCACAATCGTTTCCACTACTCAAATATTTTTTTGAATTTAATTATTCACGACTAGTATGTATGATAATTTTTCCGCTGTTATTAATTGTTATATAAACTCTGAATTAAATTTATAATTTTTAAAATGATCTTTCAAAAAAGCGAAAAATTTACTCAAAATTTTTAATTAACGTTTCGGGGCGTTACATGTTGGTATCAGAGCATTTTCAAAAAATTCAGGACCAATTGTTATGACATGAGCTATTTCTCGACATAATATGTGAAATGTTTGATTTCTTACTTGATAACATGCTAAATGTGTACTATATGATTTGTGCCTGACTGATTAATTGTGAAAAGATTTGTTTGATTTCCTCTTGATAATATGATAAATGTGTTATATGATTGATTGCTTAACTGATAGACCGTAGAATAAGGATAGTTATGTAGTATTTATATATATATTATTCCTTAGAATTGGTATAAACCAAACTACGAATATAGGATGGCAAGAAACAACAACAACAACAATGATATGGCAGCAGCTTTCAACCGCTTAGCTGAAGCCATAGAACGACAAAACCAACCAAGGAGCACTGGAGAACTCCATGGGTTAGATCGCTTCCTGAAGAGAAAGCCTTCACAATTCAAAGGAGGTTATAATCCAGAAGGAGCATATCTTTGGGCCAAGGAAATGGAGCGCATCTTTCGAGCATTGCCCTGCACAGAATACGAAAAGGTGGAGTATGCCACCTATATGTTGGTGGAAGTGGCAGAGAACTGGTGGATTTATGCTAGAATCCGTATGATCGAGACTGACAGACCCTTGATCTGGACTAACTTCAAAGACTGTTTCCTGGAGAAATATTTTCCAGCAAGTGTGAAAAGTCGCAAAGAGCTGGAATTTATGGAGTTGAAACAAGGCTCGATGTCCGTTGGAGAATATGCTGCAAAGTTTGAAGAACTATCTCTCTTTTACCCTCCTTTTCAACAAGCTGGTGCCGAAGAATCGAAATGTGTTAAATTTGAGAACGGACTGAATCTGGAAATCAAAGAGGCGATTGGGTACCAAGAAATTCAGAGTTTTCCTATTCTGATCAACAAATGCAGAATTTTTGAAGAAAATCACCAAGCCAGACTGGCACATGAAAAAGCCAATAGACAACTGAAACCTCAGTCAGTTGATTTCAAAAGAAGAGGATCGTTCTATCCAAATCGCTCCAGAGGTGGATCATCATCATCGTCATCTTTTGATAGACGCAATAACATGAGGTGTCTTAAGTGTGGAGGTAATCATCATGTACGTGATTGTAACAGACGTCTTGAAGAGGTCACTTGCTTCCGATGTAACCAAAAAGGACACATCAGTCCAAATTGTCCGCAGAATAATCAAAACAACAACAGGAACACTATGAGTGAACCAAGAGGCTCTAGTTATCAGAGAGGCCGAGGAGAAGACACACGTACTGCCCAACCTCCAAGACAGAACAGGGAGTCCACAAATCAGAGGTTGCAACAAACAGCTGGGAGAGTCTTTGCCATCAGCGGTTCAGAGGCAGACCAAGCTGATGACCTCGTACAAAGTAAGTGTGACATTAATGGTACAATCCTATCTATGTTATTTGATTCTGGTGCTACGCATTCTTTCATTTCTCATGAGTGTGTTAGACGCCTTCGATTACCTGTGAAGCCTATGACTTATGATCTGATTGTTTCTACTCCCACCGGTACACAACTTAGAACTACTAAGGTGTGTAACGAATGTTCTATACTCATAGAAGGTAGACGCTTTCTTGTCGATCTTGTTTGTTTACCTTTGAAGGATCTGAACGTGATTCTGGGGATGGACTGGTTATCGACAAATCGAGTCTTGGTGGACTGTCACAACAAGACCGTGATATTTCCATCAGAAAATCTAAATTCTGACAACCTCAAAACCTATGTATTGCAAGGTGAAAGTCAATTATTCGCTTTATTCACTCTTTACAAAGAAGATGGTGAACCTAAAGCAATCGAGATGCCGGTTGTTTCTGAATTTCCTGAAGTATTTCCTGAAGATATCTCAAGTTTACCTCCAGAACGTGAGGTAGAATTCTCCATTGAATTAATTCCAGGAGCAGAACTAGTGTCTAAAGCTCCATACCGTATGGCACCAATTGAACTGGCTGAACTGAAGAAACAAATTGAAGAGTTGCTGGAGAAGCATTTCATCAGACCAAGTGTGTCACCATGGGGAGCGCCAGTATTGCTCGTCAAGAAGAAAGATGGAAGCATGAGGTTATGCGTAGATTATCGTCAACTGAATAAATTGACAGTGAAGAATAGATATCCTTTGCCCAGAATTGATGATCTGATAGATCAATTGAGAGGTGCTGCAGTGTTTTCCAAGATTGATCTACGATCGGGGTATCATCAGATTCGTGTCAAGTCTGAGGATATTCCAAAGACAGCCTTTAGAACACGATATGGTCATTACGAGTACCTTGTGATACCCTTCAGAGTGACCAATGCCCCAACCGTATTCATGGATTACATGAATCGAGTATTTCAACCCTACTTGGATCAATTTGTCATCATTTTCATTGATGATATTCTGATCTATTCAAAAACTGCAGAGGAACATGAAAAGCATCTCCGAGTGGTATTGCAGATTTTGAAGGAGAAGCGGTTGTATGCAAAGTTATCAAAATGTGAATTCTGGTTGAAAGAGGTAAAATTTCTAGGCCATGTAATCTCAAACGAAGGAGTATCTGTGGATCCTTCTAAAATAGAAGCTGTGGTAAACTGGGAGAGACCTACTTCAGTCACTGAGATACGAAGTTTCATGGGATTAGCTGGTTATTATCGGAGATTCATTGAAGGGTTTTCTCAAATTGCCCTACCAATGACTCGGCTAACCCGGAAGAATCAACCTTTTTCTTGGACGCCAGAATGTGAGAAAAGTTTCCAAGAACTGAAGTTGAAGCTTACATCTGCTCCAGTCTTAACCTTACCTAATCCACAAGAAGATTTCGTGGTTTATTGTGATGCTTCCAAAATGGGCTTAGGATGTGTTTTGATGCAGCAAAGAAATGTGGTAGCTTATGCATCTAGACAGTTGAGACCACATGAGATGAACTATCCAACGCATGATTTAGAATTGGCAGCAGTGGTATTTGCCCTAAAGATCTGGAGACACCATTTGTATGGAGTCAGGTTTGAAGTGTTCAGTGATCACAAGAGCTTGAAGTATTTGTTCGATCAAAAGGAATTGAACATATGAGGCAGCGAAGGTGGATGGAGTTCCTTAAAGATTATGATTTTGATTTGAAGTACCATCCAGGAAAAGCTAATGTGGTGGCAGATGCACTAAGCCGAAAGTCCATTCATATGGCATTTTTGATGATAAAAGAAATGGAGATGATAGAACAGTTCAGAGATATGAACTTGGGTGTAGAGATGAAATCTTCAAGGAGTATGACTTTGGGGACTTTGAAAATAACCAATGATTTCCTGAAACTGTTAGGTGAAAGACAGAAAGAAGATTTGCCATTACAAGAGTTGAGAGAATTGCAGGCGAATGGAAAAGATATGGGACTACAAGAAGGATCAGATGGAATTTGGAGAATCAGGAATAGAATTTGTGTACCAGAGGATGTTGATCTAAGAAGGACGATTCTAGAAGAAGCGCATAAAAGTATGTTGAGCATTCATCCTGGATCAACTAAGATGTATCAAGATCTGAGGAAAAGCTTTTGGTGGCCAAGGATGAAGAAAGAGATAGTTGAATATGTGGCTTCATGCCTGGTGTGTCAAAAAGCCAAGGTAGAACACCAGAAGCCATCTGGTGAACTACAACCATTAGAGATTCCTGTCTGGAAATGGGATGATATCTCAATGGACTTTGTATCAGGGTTACCAAGAACACGATCAGGGAATGATGCAATCTGGGTCATTGTAGACAGATTGACAAAATCTGCTCACTTCCTTCCAATGAATATGAAGAACTCTTTACAAAAATTGGCACAGTTATATATGAAGGAGATCGTAAGACTACATGGTGTACCATCTAATATTGTGTCAGATAGAGATCCAAGATTCACTTCCCGATTCTGGGGAAGCTTGCATCAGGAATTGGGTTCAAAGCTTCGATTAAGCTCAGCTTATCATCCCCAAACAGATGGACAGTCAGAGCATACCATACAAAGTTTGGAAGACTTACTGCGATCTTGTGTGATTGAATATGGTGGTAGTTGGGAGCAGTTTCTTCCATTGATTGAATTCACGTATAATAATAGCTACCACAGCAGTATTGGTATGGCTCCATTCGAAGCATTGTATGGTAGGAAGTGTCGAACGCCACTTTGTTGGTTAGAAACTGGTGAAAGTTTGGCGTTAGGACCTGAAATTATGCAGCAGACTACTGAACAGATAGAAATGATCAGAGAAAAGATGAAGGCATCTCAAGACAGACAGAAGCAGTATTATGATAAGAGAAGGAAACCACTTGAATTCCAAGTCGGTGAGTATGTATTTTTGAAGGTTTCACCTCACAAAGGGATTGGTCGAGCCTTGAAGAGTAAGAAATTGAGTCCGAGGTTTATTGGACCATATGAGATCCTAAAGAGGGTTGGTACAGTGGCATATCAGATTGCACTTCCCCCTCACCTGGCAAATCTGCACAATGTATTTCATGTATCATAGCTGAGGAAATACGTACAAGATCCCAACCACGTGATTGCTACTGATGATATTGAAGTTAGAGAGAATCTGACCATCTCCACAGAACCTACACAGATCCTAGAAAGATCGAGCAAACGTTTGAGGAACAAGAATGTACCACTGGTAAAAGTTGCATGGAAACAAGGAACTGATGTAACTCTGACTTGGGAGCGTGAAGATGATATGAGGACACAATATCCAGGATTGTTTCACTGAGGAGCGCGTTAAATTTTGAGGACGAAATTTTTATTAGGGTGGGAGAATTGTAACATCCTGCTTTTAATAATAGCTCTATTTTGTAATTTATGAAGCATGGAAGGCTTATAAGTGTTTATTAATGAATAAAAACACTTTATGAATGGTTTATAATACTCCAAAAATTTCATTTTGGGTATAATTATAGAAATTACATAGATCTATTTTGATAAGATCCAATTTCTGAGTGAAAGATTGAAGGTAGAGGAGTAAATTGAGAGAAATTGGAAGAAACATTATGATCCGTTCTGACCTCCAAGGCTAGGACGACCTCAAGGTTCCAAAGGGGAAGAACGGATAACAGTAAATGCCACATCACACCGGACAACCGGTGTGGATAGGATTGTCTTTTATGTTGCACACCGGATCAACATTTTACCAAATGAGTTGTAGGACGGATGACTTTGAACCGATATTCAAGACCGGAATTGAGTCCGTCCAAGAAAAGAAGATAACAATAAAAGGGTACGGTTTTCCTAAGCGGAAAGCTTACTAATTGTCCACAAGACTGAGTGACGTCTTGCTAGTTGCTGGACGGTATAGTTTTCCAAACTGTTGGCTATTAGACGTTGTTACTTGCTTACTGATTAGTTGGATGATGTTCAAACTGTTCTTTATTGGCGGAGTGAATCTTAGGCGGAGTCACGTACCTTGACAGAGTAAAACTTAGGCGGAGTCACGTATCTTGGCGGAGTAAAACTTAGGCGGAGTCACGTACCTTGACGGAGTAAAGCTTAGGCGGAGTCACGTACCCTGGCGGAGTAATGAGCTTAAACGGGGTCACACGTTTTAACAGAGTAATAAGCATTGACTGTGTTTGAATATATTAACAGGTCCAAAAGATGTGCAAGGATTTTGATAATGACAAGTACTCTTGAAGAAACCGATGCAAAAACAAAGACATGAAATCAGAATTGAAGTAACAGCGAAGCTAATCGATTAGGCCATAGATGCTAATCGATTAGGAGCTTTCTGTCTTGGAAGAAATTGCATCAGGGTTGAAGATAATCGATTAGTGAAGCCACACAATCGATTAGATACTCACTGGAATTAAGATAATCGATTGCACACTTGAGACTAATCGATTACAGCAATCAAAAATGGAATTAAATGCATCAGGCACACATGCTAATCGATTAAGGGAGCCATATAATCGATTAGGAAGCCACTGGAATTTAAGGAAATCGATTGCAAGACATGCTAATCGATTAGGATGCTACGAAAACAAATTAAATGCATCAGGTATAGATGCTAATCGATTACAGGTAATGAGATAATCGATTAGTGACTCTCTGACTTGAAGCTAATCGATTACAACGCGAGGGTGTAATCGATTACGCTAGTGGAAAAACAGATTTAAGTGGGAAACCAGGTCATGTCTCCACCATTCTTCAAATTTCCACTAACTGTAACGGCTATGATGGACTAGGGCACTCCTCAACAGCTATCTTGGGTCTATAAATTGAAGAGGAAGACAAGCACAAACATACAACCAAGAAGCAACAATTCATAGCTCTATTTTGTGCTTTGTAAGCCTATTTCTTGCATATTGTACTTTCACTTGTATATCCTCTCATCTTGAGAGATTAGAATTTGGGAGAGCTTTTCATTTGTATATTTGCTCTATTGAGAGAGTGTATTGATTGTAAACAAACACCAAACACACAAGTTATTCACTCTAGGTTGAGTGGTTGTTCACTCTAGGTTGAGTGGTTACAAAGGTTGTGGACTCAACCTTTGGGATATTGTGAGATTGAGAGATTGGGTGGGTTGCCCTTATACTTGTGAGGATTGGGTTCTTGAGTGTGGGACACTAGGAAGCCGTAATTGCTCAAAGTTGTATCTCTAGTCTACAATAGTGGAAAATCCTCTAAGTGGGTTGCTTAGAGGCGAGACGTACACCGGATTGGGTGGAACTCGTTACATCGGTTTGCAAGCTTCTCTTCCTTACTCTTTTACTTTCATACATTGCATATTTGTTGATTGGTATTGTTTGGTTGAGAAGAACATACTTGAACTTGCTTAATTTGCTATACCTTAGACATTGCACACCAAGTGTTTGCTAAATTGCCTCAGCAATATTTACCTCTTGTAGTGCATTGCATATCATTGTTACTTGCTTTCACTTGCATAATCTCATAAACTTGGTTATAGAAATCAATTTTAAAGGTATTCCAAGCAAAAGTTTTATAACTCAATTCACCCCCCCTCTTGAGTATTGAGGCCACTTGAACAACATTGACGAGGTCTAATGCCTTGGCGGAGTAGTAAATTTAGGCGGGGTCATACGTCTGGCGGAGTCATAAGCATTGACGGGGTCAAATGCCTTGGCGGAGTAGTAAATTTAGGCGGGGTCACACGTCTGGCGGAGTCATAAGCATTGACGGGGTCAAATGCCTTGGCAGAGTAACGTGAATATCTTTTAGAACATGGACATCTCTTAAGATACACTCAACACCACCCTTCACATTCAATACCGGCCTCACTCCATACCGCCCTCACACTCAAGACCGCCCTCACACTCAAGACCGCCCTCACACCCTCCACACTGCTCTCACACAGCTTGTATTTGTATGTTGATGTAGGTTTTGATAATGACACAATAAATAGAGAAATATCAAGTATGTTATCAAGCGAATTAATTATGTTTGATAAGGAAATGTTTCAAGGAATTTCAAGTGGCTTGAATTAAGTGAAAAATGATCATCAAAGTGCCTAAGGACCAAGAGAACAAAAGCCATATGCAAATACATGTCAAAGAGTGAAACAAAGTGACAAAATTGGAGTATCAGGAAGTTGAATCGATTCAAACAGCAAAGCATAACCACATGAATCGATTCCTACGAATGAAATGCTCCAGGAAGTGATTTTTAATAGCTTGAATCGATTCCTTCTATAGCTGAATCGATTCACACGGTTTTGCAAGTGCCCAGGATGTGTTTTTCAATGCATGAATCGATTCCTTCCTACCTTGAATCGATTCACACGTTTTAATTTGCCCAGTAACTTCATTTTTATGGTATGAATCGATTCTTTTCTCTAGTTTAATCATGTGAATCGATTCTTGTTGCTGTCAGAGCATAAAGTCATGCGCAGAATGAATGTTTCCCTTCGGTTGAATCAATTTGGAAGACCCAAGGCAATGCTCCATGCTTTGTCCCTCTCCACATGCATATGTCTCATTGGAAATACATTCAAGACAAGCATGCCTAACAAGTTAAACCTCCAAGGAATAAAATATTGCAAAAACTCATGCCATTGGGGTCTATAAATAGAGAAGAAGATGAAGACCAAAGACACACCTTCAAGAGATGCATTTCCTCTGAATTTCTTCTTCATCTTATTCTACTTTCTCTCTATAATTTACATATTGGCATATCCTCTTAGTGAGTAACTTAAGAGTTAGAGGGAAGAATTTTTAAGTGAGCTAAAACTTGTATATCCTCTCTTTGAGAGTTAATTTGTGTGTGAGCTTTAAATTGTATATCCACTCTAGTGAGAGAGTTTGCTTGTACATTTAAACACCAAACATCTTAGAAGCTTTGGGTTGGGTTTCAACCTTGTAATTGTGAGATTGAGAGATTGGGTGGGGTGCCCTTGTACTTGTGAGGATTGGATTCTTGAGTGTGGGACACTAGGAAGTCGCAATTGCTCAAAGTGTATCTCTAATCTACAATAGTGGAAATCCTCTAAGTGGGTTGCTTAGAGGCGAGACGTACACCGGCGTGGTGGAACTCGTTACATCGGTTTGCAAAGCTTCTCTTCCCTTAAACTCATTTATTATTGAGAACTTTACTTGCATGCTAAAACATCTACATTAATTTGGTGTGGTTTAAACCCTTGAATTAATTGTCTCAAATATTGTTGAACTTGAACATTGTTCTATTGAGTTAAATAATCTTGTTAACAACTTGATAAATCTATTGGACATTATCTAGTTAATTTTAATATTGGAATTAAGTGTTAAATACTAAGTGTCTCAAGAATTGAATAAACCAATAGTGGGTCTTAATTATTAAAATCAATTCTTGAACATAGCATCTTTAACTCAATCCTTTATTATGATATGTGTTTCATAATTGTCTCATCTCTTGCATTGTATTATTTGTGTATCACTAATCATTTTGAAGGGGTTTCCAAGCAAAAATTTGAAATACTCAATTCACCCCCCCTCTTGAGTATCGAGGCCTTGGCTAACAAGTGGTATCAGAGCTTGACTCTTGGAAGATCAAGCTTAACGGCTTCAAGAGATCAAGATGGCCTCTACTTCTTATGATACACTTCCAATAAATAGACCACCAATCTTCAATGGTAAGGACTATGTCATTTGGAAAGAAAGGATGAAAATCTTCATCCAAGCCTATGATATCAAGGTATGGAATGCTATTCAATGTGGTCCTTTTATTCCTAAATACATAGTTAATAATATAGAATGTTTGAAGCCCATGAACTTATGGACTAAGGAAGAAGAAAGGAAAGTACAATTTAATCTAAGAGCTAAAATCATTATCACATTAGCATTAGAATCTAATGATGTTGCTAGAATTAATATGTGTGATAATGCTAAAGAAATGTGGGAGACTCTTGGAACAATCTATGGAAATACTAACGTTGATAAAGATGCAAGGATTAGTTTCGTTTCTTGTCAAGATGGAGAGCTCGAAATAAGTCAAGGAGAAGAGTTCAACAAACCGGGAGAAGAAATTACATGCCTAATGACAAAGCACTCCCAAGATGATGAGGTATGTTCATTAAATGCTTTTGGTGAAAATCATGATGAAAATGAAATTGATAAAAAAGAATTGTTAGAAGCTTTTGAGAAATTGCATGAAAAGTTTATTTTACTATCAAAGAAATATGCATGCTCAAAACAAAACATCTTGAAACTTGAAAGACAATCACATGATTCTCACATAGAAAAAGAAACTCTTAAAATTCAAAATGGTAAATTAGTTGCTTCAATTATCCCTCCAAGGACTTATAATGATAGTAAGGATTGTATGCTTATTGAAAAATGTATGCTTCTTGAAAATGAAAATAGAGAACTAAAAGAAGCACTCAAGAAGCTCACAAGTAGTCAAAAGAATTTAAGTGCATCTCTTAAAAATCAAAAGCATACAAGGAAAATAAGTCACTACAAGAATCCCTTAGTGCTCTTTAAAGAAAAATCTAAATCTATTCTTAGATATACTAATCATGAAAGAAAAAGGAACTCTATGACAAATAGTTTTAAAAGGAAGCACATAGAACACAATAGGAACCATTGCAATCATACTATAAATTACTCTTTGAATGCAACTTGCGCTTATTGTGAAATATATGATCATATACCTTCAAATTGTTTTATAAAGAAATCACGTCAAAAATGCATGAGAAAAGTATGGATTCCTAAAACAATTTTTGAAATCCCAAACTAACAAAGAAGGACCCAACTCTCAAAGGGTACCATGAAACTTGATACTTTGTAGGCTTATTCTAAATCGGCAATCTCTCATTGACGAATGAAGAATCAAGACTCATAACCTACACTTCAAAGAACAAAGGATGAAAAAGACAAGGACACACATCTTGCAAATTTCAAAGGTACAATTGGATCCTTAGCTCATTTGAACAAATGACATGGTTGTCATGATTAGTTGATTATGAATTTGATTGATAACTTGTCAAAGTTTGTTTAAAAGTTATATCCTATAAAATCAAATTCCATACTTGTTCACAATAAAATTTTGATTTGATATTTATGTTTGAACAAGAAAGGTGTGAAATCTTGAAAGGGATAAATAAACAACTATTAATGATGTATACCCTTATGTTTTTTGATGATCTATATGAATGGTGATAAGGTTGATAAATGACTACTTTGATGACATGTCTTAGCACTATGAAAAACTTGATTAAAGTTGTTTGCATCCATATATGTTAAGAAAAATCAAATTATTGAAACAACAAATCTTAGTTGTTGTATGATGGACTCTAAATGATGCATGAGATCTTGATTGAACATGAATACTTGATGATGCATCATTCATTAAACAAGAGATATGTGCTTAAACTAGTGGTATCTAAATGACTAAACATCATCAATTGAAAGGATGGGAACATGAGGACATACATTGTTTGATATGAAGTTTGTTGATAATTCTCAAGTGGGTAAATATTTTATAAAAACAAAACTTCATACTTATTGATATATGCTTGAAAGGTATGACAAAAATTTTTGGTATCAAAGTACTTAAATTGGCAAATCTATCTAGATACTTCACAAAGAGCATCAAGGTAGTTATCTTGTTTCTACACTTCTAAGTGTTTTACTTGAAAGGATATTCTTGTATATTTTGATAATGCCAAATGAAGAAATATTTTTTTTAATTGAAATAATTATGCATTTATTTCTCTTTTACTTGCCTTATCAACAAATAAGCAAGTGGAACCATAAATATACATATACATATATGTAGTATGAAATAAAAGGATATTATTATTGCACTTAAGTCTTGCTTAGTATCTACTTACTTCAATATTTTTGGTCTCAACAAATCATTGGCAATTTGATAAAATTCTTACAAAATTTGTATTTCATAAAGTTTGTCTAGATTTAATTCTTGATCAATGATTCTTTAAATCTCCATGTAGCATTATTTGGATCATTTTATAAAAAGACTTGAAACCTTGATTTCCAAAAATTCCAAATTCAAAATTTGAATTCAAAATTTCAAATTCAAAATTTGAATTCAAAATTCAAACTTGCATTAAATGACAAAGGCATGTGCTACTCTTTCCCATGAATCCATTCTCGTGACTACATATCAATTCCCTATGCATTTAATTGAATGATTCCCCTTCACGTGACATTAAAGCTTCAAATTTGCGCAAAAAAATAAGGCATGAATCGATTCATCCTAGGAGTGAATCGATTCACACGATAGTCAGTAAGCAAAATCATGTGTAACAGCGAAATGAATCGATTCAAATGTGGCAGAATCGATTCACACGAATTCTATTGGCCTATCTCATGTGTTTTGCTATAAATTCAGTAACCCCCTCTCACTTTCTTCACCCATTCTTCACTCTTGTGCTTTAATTCCATTGCCTTCTCTCTAAACATTTCTCATTCATCATTTTTTTAAAAAAAATAAAAACCCAATGGCATCCTCTTCAAATCCAAGAAGAAAAAGGAGAGCAAATGTTGTCGAGACCTCCACTCCTCAAACGTCCGATCTTTCTCGACTCTTTAATACTCAAAAGGAGCTTCAAAGGTATCTAGACAATTTTTCTGAAAAAGCTCTTATACCTCCTCATTGGCTTGATTTTGAACTTTTTAATCAACATGAGTTTGACTTTTTTGAAAATCTTAAAGAGTTACATCTTGTTGAGTTTACTACTCTTCAAGAACCCTTCATATATCCCGAACTCATAAGAGCCTTTTATTCTACTCTTCAAATCGTAAACAACCGGTTAATAGCTAAGGTAAAAGGGGTCACCATGCCTCTTGATGACCATATCTTTCACATTGTTGGTCAACTCCCACTTAGCAATACAAACTTCAATGGAAAGAAGCCAATTCCCGAATGGAACTATAATCCTTTGGAAGCAAGAACCTTTCTTAGCCTTTCCTCCTCTTCAAGCACCGTTGGTCACATGGACATTGAACATCGTCTCCTCCACTATTGTTTAGTGAAAATCCTCCTTCCCAAAGGGAGCAACAATGCGCGAGTTAGTGAAAATCAAGTGCTCATCATTTGGGCAATGTTGCATCAAAAAGAAATAAATTGGATAGCTCTTGTCAAACAACACATGATTGATGCACAAAAGATGACACGGCTTCCATATGCGGTATTAATCACTAAACTTCTTCGACATTTCCAAGTTGATCTTTCAAATGAGGTAAAGGAGCTAGTTGGCGCTAAAGGGAAGATTGGTAGTCAACATCTCACAAAAATGGGATGGGTCTATCAAGATAATCTATGGCACTATTCTCCCAAATATAGCTCCAACGAAGATGAGGAACCTCTTGAACAAGAGGAACAAGCACAACAAGCACCATCTCAAGTTGCTCTATCTAATGAAGAACTCCTCACAAGGCTCACTAATCACTTCGATGAACGTTTTGATCGCTTGGAGAACAATATGAATAACCGCTTCAACCAAATGGAGGATACCATGACCACTCGTTATAATGAAATAAATCAAAAATTTTCTGAGTTTAGATTTTTTAATCCATAAGCAAAAACGTGCAACTTTTCTTGTATTATGTTCACTTTTTAAATTGCTTCCAAATTTCCTAAAGGTTCATGTGTGTTGGTTGAAATCTCATGAGTATTTGTTCATCTTTATCCTCTCTTAGTATCTAATTTTTATGGTTATTATTTGAGGCACAAATTACAGTGATATATGTTACATTGTCATCTTACTTCAAAATGTATGCATCTACCTTAAGTTGTAAGGAAATCTTTTTGATGATGCCAAAGGGGGAGAGAAATACATATTTTTAAAAGGGGAGAGATATATCTATAAGAAAGGGGAAGAATTTATAAAAATATCTTGTAAAAGGTAAGAGATATTTAAAGTATTGTATGATTAAAGGGAGATGATTAAGAAGGAGAGAACATATATTAAGGGGGAGAGACCTTATTAAGGGGGAAAGACTTTGATTCTTAAATATTCTCTTGATTTCTTGTGTCTATGATTTCATCAACATGTGGTATCATATTATATATGATAGGGGGAGTCTTTATTGCAATATATATATGAATTGTTATGATACTAACACCCCAAGAGACAAGCATTTATTGTCATCATCAAAAAGGGGGAGAATGTATTTGTATGTTGATGTAGGTTTTGATAATGACACAATAAATGGAGAAATATCAAGTATGTTATCAAGCGAATTAATTATGTTTGATAAGGAAATGTTTCAAGGAATTTCAAGTGGCTTGAATTAAGTGAAAAATGATCATCAAAGTGCCTAAGGACCAAGAGAACAAAAGCCATATGCAAATACATGTCAAAGAGTGAAACAAAGTGACAAAATTGGAGTATCAGGAAGTTGAATCGATTCAAACAGCAAAGCATAACCACATGAATCGATTCCTACGAATGAAATGCTCCAGGAAGTGATTTTTAATAGCTTGAATCGATTCCTTCTATAGCTGAATCGATTCACACGGTTTTGCAAGTGCCCAGGATGTGTTTTTCAATGCATGAATCGATTCCTTCCTACCTTGAATCGATTCACACGTTTTAATTTGCCCAGTAACTTCATTTTTATGGTATGAATCGATTCTTTTCTCTAGTTTAATCATGTGAATCGATTCTTGTTGCTGTCAGAGCATAAAGTCATGCGCAGAATGAATGTTTCCCTTCGGTTGAATCAATTTGGAAGACCCAAGGCAATGCTCCATGCTTTGTCCCTCTCCACATGCATATGTCTCATTGGAAATACATTCAAGACAAGCATGCCTAACAAGTTAAACCTCCAAGGAATAAAATATTGCAAAAACTCATGCCATTGGGGTTTATAAATAGAGAAGAAGATGAAGACCAAAGACACACCTTCAAGAGATGCATTTCCTCTGAATTTCTTCTTCATCTTATTCTACTTTCTCTCTATAATTTACATATTGGCATATCCTCTTAGTGAGTAACTTAAGAGTTAGAGGGAAGAATTTTTAAGTGAGCTAAAACTTGTATATCCTCTCTTTGAGAGTTAATTTGTGTGTGAGCTTTAAATTGTATATCCACTCTAGTGAGAGAGTTTGCTTGTACATTTAAACACCAAACATCTTAGAAGCTTTGGGTTGGGTTTCAACCTTGTAATTGTGAGATTGAGAGATTGGGTGGGGTGCCCTTGTACTTGTGAGGATTGGATTCTTGAGTGTGGGACACTAGGAAGTCGCAATTGCTCAAAGTGTATCTCTAATCTACAATAGTGGAAATCCTCTAAGTGGGTTGCTTAGAGGCGAGACGTACACCGGCGTGGTGGAACTCGTTACATCGGTTTGCAAAGCTTCTCTTCCCTTAAACTCATTTATTATTGAGAACTTTACTTGCATGCTAAAACATCTACATTAATTTGGTGTGGTTTAAACCCTTGAATTAATTGTCTCAAATATTGTTGAACTTGAACATTGTTCTATTGAGTTAAATAATCTTGTTAACAACTTGATAAATCTATTGGACATTATCTAGTTAATTTTAATATTGGAATTAAGTGTTAAATACTAAGTGTCTCAAGAATTGAATAAACCAATAGTGGGTCTTAATTATTAAAATCAATTCTTGAACATAGCATCTTTAACTCAATCCTTTATTATGATATGTGTTTCATAATTGTCTCATCTCTTGCATTGTATTATTTGTGTATCACTAATCATTTTGAAGGGGTTTCCAAGCAAAAATTTGAAATACTCAATTCACCCCCCCTCTTGAGTATCGAGGCCTTGGCTAACACAGCTGACTTCAGTTCAGGTGAGACCGGATGAATTTAGTTCGGATTATCATTAATGAACACCGGACGGCTTCAAGGATGGTTAACTCAGCTTTCCTTAGAACGGATGTACACACCGGATGATTTTGAGCCGATGTACAAGACCGGATGCTCAACCGGACCTGGAAATGGAATTCTGGTCGGTTTTAAAGTGCAGAAGTAACTTTTTGACCCTTTTCTTGTCTTTTAGGCATTATTTATAATATCTTTTAATCCCACTAATCGCACTAGTACGTAGGACGGCTAGAGACGAGCATTAAGATAGCCACCTTCTATTATTAATCCTCCATTATCTCCACTAACAGCACTAACAAACCCACTCACAAAGGGCTTGTTCCCCACTGCCTTGCTTTTTAAAACAGAACCATATCTCTTCAAAAACTCTTAAGAGAAAACAACATTACAGTATACCATTTTTCTTCTTCCTCAAGACCTTCGAATAGAACCAGGACAGTCAGGAGACCTCTTTTCCAATCAGCTAAAAGTCTTCAAACCAAGTAAGAGGGGACAGGGTTGTGAATAATTATGAAATGGGTAGAATTGTATGCTGTCCTAGGTATCCAGTTTTATTTTCGTATCTTGTTGTTCAGTTTTGAGGTTGATAACGTGTGATTTTGATTCTGACTCCTTCATGAAAGTTGTAGATCTTTTTGTTATGTGAATTTTGATACCTGATTCAACTGATTTAGATATGTATAACAAAAGTTATAGCCAAAATACTACAGCATGTTCGTATGGGAGAATTATCCTTTGTTTTGTGTATATATTGATTTACTGGGAGCTGTACGTGCATAATCAGCCTTGGATGTCTTCATGAAAGTTGTAGATAATTAAGTTGTGGATTTTTAGAAAGTGGTTTCACATCAAATTAATTTTTGTAGCTCAAGTTATGCTCAAATAACTGAAGTATGTGCAAGCTGAAATTCTGAAATTCTGGAATTTTGGAAATCCGAATCTTGTTTTCAATACTGGGAATTTTGTGGTATGAATTAGTTGTTGGTGTCTTCATGAAAGTTGTAGATAACTATGTTAAGAGTATTTTAGAACTGGTTTCATGTTAAAATCATTTGTGTAGCTCTAAAAACGTTGAAAATACTAATATATGTACGTTTTGAAAACTCACCTAGAGGCAGTGTTGTATTTTGTGGATAAATGGTATTTCTGCTTAGAATTTGAATTTATGATCTTCATGAAAATTGTAGATATTTATGTTAAGATTAATTTAGAACTAGTTTCATGTTAAAATCATTTTTGTAACTCCAGAAACACTGAAATTACTAACATATGTACGTTTTGAAAAAAACTCACCTTGAGGCAGTGTGGTATTTCGTGAATAAGTAATATTTCTATTCGGAATTTGAAACTGTGTTCTTCATGAAAGTTGTAGACAATTATGTTATTAAACTACAGAAAGTGGAATCACCTAAAAAGGAGTTGTTTTGCTCATGTTATGACTGTTTTACTAATGTATGTCGCTGTTTGAAAATGCTGAAATTTACTTATGATGGTTATTATGGATAAAAATGATGTTTTCTCTATGAGTAATGATTTATTATTGAATTATTGAGTGATTATGAATTATTATAAATGCTGTTGAGTATCACACAGTTAGTATATTATGATGGTGAATAATTATGAATGACATAATTAATATATATGTACATGAATGCCTTGTGGTTATTGACATGTGTGGTTGAAACAGTAAATCCATGATTTTATGAATTATTATGTGTATTGTGTCCCTTGAGGACTTGTATTATCCAAGAGGTTTTGGAAATGTGGATATCATGGTATATTAAATGATAAAGAGAATTAAAGGCATTCATGCATCATAAGCATTCGGACGCACCATGGAATTTAGGGGTTCCATGATTGCCTACCCTGGTGGGGGGTTACTCTATGATGAGTTAAGCCCTATTATGTTGTGTGCCATGGAGTGTAGGGATTCATGGTTTATGCAGAAGTCCTACTTATGATATTGTGTACTTCGGTACTTAAGCGCCATGAAGTATAGGGATTCATGGTATATGCTAAAGCCCTATTTGTGTCTCTATGAGACTTTTACTGCAGTATTCCCACCAAGACCAAATGGATCCAGCATGACATCATTTGACTAATTAAAGATCTATTAATGGACTTGTTTGGCATATTCATCATATCATTATGAATTGTTGATTGTGTTTGTGCAATTTTATCTATTTTATATTTATTCTATATTCTGTCTCACTCTTACATTAATTTTTACAGTGAATGACACGCAGAACGCAGAATGATGCCATGATGGATGTTTATTTGTTTTGTTACCTGAACTTTGAATTTATGGGTTGTAATAAATATAATATGTCATGTACTATTATCTTCACAATCGTTTCCACTACTCAAATATTTTCTTGAATTTAATTATTCACGACTAGTATGTATGATAATTTTTTCGCTGTTATTAATTGTTATATAAACTCTGAATTAAATTTATAATTTTTAAAATGATCTTTCGAAAAAGCGAAAAATTTACTCGAAATTTTTAATTAACGTTTCGGGGCGTTACAAATGTACCCTATCGAACTAGCTGAATTAAAGCAACAAGTTGATGAGTTGTTAGATAAACAGTTTATCCGTCCAAGTGTTTCATCGTGCGGTGCTCCAGTGTTACTTGTTAGTAAGAAAGATAGCTCTATGCGGTTGTTTGTTGATTGATAATGGATAGGTAGCTGACACCTCACTAGAGGTTTAGTTTAATTTTTGCTATGATATGATGAGAGGAATTAATCCTCTTTGTGTCCAGGAATTGTTTGAACGCTAATGATTGTAAATTTTGACATTATGGTTATGTTGTGTGAGTGATACCCTGGAATGGGTATTCCTTGGTTCCTTGCTCATATCGTCATATATGGGAAAAGACGGATACCCTGTTAGGGACCTATAACTAGGGCTTATAGTATATACTTTTGTTGTGCGTATTGTTAAGTTATGTGTCGTTTAGATTCTGGGACTAATTCGTTTAAGTTGTTATCTCTCAATTTTGTAAACCCTGGGGATTAATTCTAAGAATTTGGGCAAAACGTTGCAGGATTAGAAAATTTGGTCCGCCAAAGCTATTGTCTCATCTTTTAATGCCATTAAAGAAATAATATTAATTAAGTGGAAAGAGAATAAGATAATAAGTCCTAATTATTTTAAAATGCACTGACAAATTAAATTATTTTAATTAAATTAACTAATTTTTCTTCATCATAATTATTTAGAAGTGTCTTTAACTTTTGGAATAGTATAATCAAATAACGTTAGAAATATAATTGAAAAAAATATATTGTTTTAAATTTCTTATTAAGCTAATATTTAAAGACAAATTTAAGTATTCCCTTATATAATTGAACTAATATTTTTGATGTTTAAAAAAATTGGATTGCATTGACTAGTTTAATCAAGAAACTTGTGAATTGATTAGGTAACCGATAGTGTAAAAAATAGTCAAATTGGCCTTGAATGGTGAAAGCTAGGAAAAAAATCGACCCTTGAAAAACTGGGAAAAAGTTGGCCCTTGAAAATCTGTTTGAATAACTCTTGTATTAATTTTTACTTTATTTTTAAATTTTTAAATATTTTAATAATAAATAAATTTTATGCATGAAATATATGTATTAATTATTATTATTTAATTATTTTTACAAATTGTTACCCTGTAAAACATGTAGTATGATTATTTATATTAACTTAAAATGAATTTTACCCTTTTTTATAATTTTGTACAAATTTATTATTAATATATCATATGATATTAAAAAATATAGTTATTTATCACTAGCAAGGTGAACTGTTAAACCTTAAACTGATACTTTTACCGATTTAATTATTTTTCTGATTTTATGAACACTGAATATTTATAATTACCAATTGATGATAGATTCAAATGATACATATTTGATTTTTCTTGAACAAAATTTTGAGTTTGAACCTTGTAGATGGAGACAATCTTTGTTGAAAGAGCTAGTTTCATTATGTTGTAGTTGTTTTCTCTTGTAAATATACCCGTAATTAAACAAATAAAAAAACTTAAACCTTAAAGTGTGTGGAGAATACCTATGATTAAAAAAAAAATCTAAACTCTAAAGTGGATAGATAAAGTCAAAGAAGGGAGTATTATTTTTCTAACTTGTGTAAAATCATATAAGTAAGGTAGAGTTGCCTTGAAAATTATTGAAAACTATATTAATATATTAATTTTAAATGAGAAATTTAGTTTTTCTTTTTATTTCTTATCTTGTACTATCCTACACGTCCTTAAATTTAAATTAAAAATAATTATCTCACAAAACTAAAAAATAAGTAGTTAAGCCTAACTTAACTATTGTCATTGATTTCCATTGTAAAAATATGTGTTTTTTTTACTAAAATATCATTCATTAGAATTTATTTAGAGATTATAAATTAAAAATATATATTAAATAAAGTTATTTCTAGTATAACTTTATCCATGTTAAGAGAATTATATTAATTACATAGATAAGGAATTTAATTATTATACTTTGTTTATATAAAAATTGAACTGTTCTTTACAGGGGGTGTAGAAATATGCTTGTAGAACAACTCAAAATATACATATAAATATGTTTTTGATACAAAGCAATGTGCGTATAAATGTAAATACGGAGAGTCTTTGTATGCTGAGGCGGAGTGCAATGTACTCTTGGGCGGTGTCACAGTCCGCCTGACGGGATCTTCGTTGCCTTGACCCGATTGGGGGTGGTACCTGCAATCGTTCTCCGACGCTCAAGTCAGTATTTCAGAATACTTAGAGACTTAGAAAGACAGTCAGAGAGAATTATGCAAGTAAGAGAGTGTAAGGTTCAGAGAATGGGAAAAGAGATCCCTTATACCTTTTCGAGAGAGGTTTATATACCTGTTACTGGTGCTCCATTATTGGTAGGACCCGCTCTTGTCTTCAGGCATAATGCTGAAAAGGTAGTGGGTCCCTGCGCCGTTTTCATGCACCATTATTGTAGTAGGTATCACAACTTGTCTGGAAAGCGTTAGTGCTTTAATATTTTATTGTTATTTCCCTTTATGCGTGACAGCGTGATTCCCATTATTAACCTCTCAAGACAGAGTCAATCTCGTGCCGGGGTTGTGAGTATGGGCTCGCTACGCAGTAGGGGAAATTCGGTATTCCGCCAATATTGAGCCTATGGCTTGGCGGAGTAACAACTTTGGCCAGGTTACATTCCTTGGCGGAGTAACATGCCTGGACGGAGTTACATTCCTTGGCGGGGTAACGTGTCTGGGCGGAGTTATGAGCCTTGGCGGCGTTACTTGCCCTGGCGGTATGCACTCCGTATAGTATTTGTAGTGTATTTGAAGAGTACTTCTCTTTATTCAAAATGCTGATCTGGCAAGGCATTAAAGCCATGCTCTTGGGGGCCGGTGTTAGGACCGGATCAAAAATATTCATAATATATTTAGGTAAATATCAAAAGTATTATTTATATATTTTTTTAGTGACTAAAACATAATTTTTATATTAATTTTAATTAATGACAGCATAATATAAAAAGACATGAAAATATAAGGAAATGGGGGAAAGGATATAGCAATTTCAGTGAAGGGAAAGAAATATAAATAAACATTTGTTAAATGTTATGTCCATTCCCTTTTGCTTGATTCCTTCTCCGCCTATAGAAATCCATAAAAATCCCAAATTTTAGGGTTTCCATGTCCATTGCAAGTACTTCATTTATGAAGGTAATTACTCTATATCATTGATCCTCTTCTCTTTCTCTCTCTATCATTCCGTTTTTTTGATTCCTCGTTAAATCATTTGTACCCCAAAAAATAACTGTTTTTTTTTTTATTTTGATTTTGATTTTTGAGTTTTTGAAGTTTATAGATTCTCATTTGATTTATTGACTCAACCGCCATTAATTTAAGAGGGTTTTGATCTCTATGCCCAGATTTAGCGTCAAGGGTTGAACTTGATCATGGATTTGGGAAGTGAATCCGTGGAAGAGAACGAATTGAACCATGATGGAAATGAAAACGGGACTAATGATGTTGGTTCTTACGTTAGTAACGAGAAAATTGGGTTGGGTTTCGAGGGAAATTCAGATGCCAATACGTTGAAATCCGATCAAAAGGGAACGATTGTTGAAGTTGAAGTGGGTAGTGGGGAGGGTGGGAATTCTCAAGGGACACCATCAAAGGGGTTTGGGTTGAAGAAATGGAGGAGAATTAGGAGGAATGTTGTTAAGGATCCAAATTCGAGTGTTGATTCGGGTAAAGCATTGAAGAGGGGTTTGTCTGGCAATGCCAATTTGAGTGAAAATCAACCGTTTTTGCGTGATGTTAAGGAGAAGAGTGAGGGATCTTCGAATATGTTTGGAAATGTAGTGTTTGCTGATGGCTATGCAATCCACGGTTCGAGTTCGGATTCTAGATATGCACTTGGATCTGGTTTTGTTGTTGGGACTGATTCTGAGAATAGTGAGGATCGGAGTAGCAAGTCTTCTACGGCGGCTAGTGAGCCAAAGTTAAAGAATGAGAAAAGTCGTAGTAGAAATGTGAGTTCGAAGCACTTAGCTAACTCGACTCAACGGGTTCAACAGGGAAAGGGACGGGTTGAAAACAGTAAGAAACCTGGAGGTGGCGGAAGAGCTAAAATTGAGAAGGAAAATTCTTTTTCTAGTATGGAATCTGATTCTAGAAGCTCCAACTTTAAGCAAGGTGTCTTTACAGTTAGTAGTAATGGAAAACATAGTGGTAGGCAAAATGTTTACGATGGAGGTAGCAGTGGTGAAGCTCACACTAATGAACATTTCACTGAGGGAGTTGAAGCCAGTTATGGCAATGAAAACATTGTTGAAGATGAAGATCTACCGGAGAATTTAGCTACAAATTTGTCTTGGGATGTTACAGAAGAAAAAAGTGTGAACAATCAATCTTCAGCGGTTGAGGATCCTTTAACCGAGTCTATTAATAGCCTTCAGGCAGTCCAGGAGGCCCTTGAAGAAGGTTTGTGTTTGTCCATCCTCTCTTTTCTCTCTCGTGTTTGATTTTTCAGTGAATCTTTATGCAGCTTCCAATTTGCGACTTAGATTGGTATATTTCTTGGTTTTATAATTCTTGAGAAAATTATGTTACTCATACCTTATTAGCAGTTTTGTTGACCATTGGATTCTGCTCCATTATGTCAACAAAACTGTTATAACCTGGCAGATACCAAAGCATGAACCTGACCAATATATGTTAGTTTGAACCCTGCAACTGTTTAAATCTTATGATTTTAGCTTTCTAAACTCAACCAAAGCAAACTATTTTGGCTTGGTTCCTTGAGCACCATTGCATCTAGAGGGTCTTATACTCATTGCATAAATTTATTGTAAGAAAATGAGATTATATTTTCTACTTCAAGTAGCAGTTCCAAAATTTTTGGAGTAATTTTGGACATTCCAATTGTAAATAATTCAGTAACACTTTAATCATGTTACCTAATTGATGCTTAGCTTATGGGTCAGATTATATTGTGAAGAAAGCCATCAAATGATCAACATTCTGTTGCCTTACATTTTTATTCTTGTTGAACTCTTTTAAATGTTATGGATTTTTTAATTTTTATTTACTACCTTAAAAGTCTGATGATCTACAGATCCATCTAGATGTAGTCTCCTTTTACTCCCTTGTGGGCATTTTTGATTTTCAGATAATCCTATAAATATTGTATTTAAAACATGAAGCACTGTGCTGGTGATGAATGGATGGAAATAGAGACTGAGCCCCTTGGAAAACTTCTCCAGCAATTTATTTTCTCTATATGAAATGTTAAATGTTGTAAATGTTCAAGACAGACATAGTGTTGAATTTTGATTTTACATATAAGTTCTGGTGAATAGGTTGTCTTTAATTCAAGTGGTTCACCATCACCAGGTTAATTTTATTTAATTTTAATGGTATACATTGCCTTGACCAAGTATCAGTGTATGCTGGCATTGACCATTTGATCTTTTCCTTGTGGTGTGGGATGTCTTATGTTCAAGTGTCATGAGTTGGAGCCTATCATAGTTGATGTATTTAGTGTGATTTAAATGGAATTCTCTATCTTTCATTCTCTCTTTGTGAATATTATTGAATGCTTTTTCAGTTGAATTTCATCTTTATTGAGAAATGCAAGCACGTAGGCAGCTGAATGAGTAGATCCTGAAATGCAAAATATACTGTGTGACTAGTAACTCATTGGATGAATTATTTATATTAATTTGATATTGCAAGCTTGCCAGCATATTGTGATGTTATTGAGAGCTGATATTCTATCTCTCTCTACTCTTGCAGAAGTCCAGAAATTCAGGGAAATTGGAATTGAAGTCAATTCACCAGATGATTACTCAGCCAAGTGTAGCAGTGCATCTGCTGGTTCTGATCCTGGTCTTCATAAGTCAAGCGTATCTGGTCAGTCTGGGGCAGAAGAAGTTAAACAAACTGCCCCAAGTTCCTTGGACCTTCAAGTATTGAGCTTGACACAAAACATAAATATTATGGAAAGCAAGTTGGAGGAACTACAGGGTGTGCTTGCTCTGAAGGATTCCAGGATTGCTGAACTAGAAACATGTCTGAATCATGGTAAGTTTCCTAAGGAAGAATCTGCCAGCACCATAGGTTTAGTGGAGGAAAAATGTAAAGAGGTTGAGTCTGAACTCGATGGCCTTTATAGGCTAAAGGTAGAAGCTGAGGTTGAATACCTAGCCATCTCAAAGGTAATGCGGAGCCTGAAGGTTGGGGAGGCAGGTCTCCAACTGACATTATTGGAAGAACAAGAGAAACTGTTTGACAGTCAAGCTCAGGTTCTCAACAAGCTTGAAGATGCAGAAAATAAGGCTTCAGTGCTGCAGAACAAAGCAGAAGAGTTGGAAAAATATTGTGGTGATAGTTTAGTAGTTGAGGAATCTTTTGTGCTGCAGAAAAGAGTATGTAAGATGACATTTTATCTTTTCATACAGTTCATGTTGTTAGTGTTGTTCTTTTGGCTTTTTGTGTCCCAGACATCAGTCAATTCTGGGATGGTTGTACCCACATAAGTCTGCAAAAGTAGGTTTATTTTGTGCATTCTCAAAAAGTTTCTTTGTTGATCTTTGAATGTAAAATTTCTTGTTGCATATACTGACCCTTCTTTCTCGGGGTAGGGGGAGAGCGTGTTTTTGCTCTCGATGTTTCTAATATTATTTTGTCCATAGCCCCTTGTAATTTGGGCTTGGCAAAACAGTTGTTATTTTTGGTGCTCTGTTATTTTGTTTTCTCCCTTTTGTGATAGCTTACCTCTTTTAAAATACATGGTTGGCGAGACAGCTGAATTAATGGCTGTTTGCTTGCTTGTTTGTTTTTTAATTATAACTTATATAATAACAAGTTTTCACTCAAACCATGGTTTGGGCCCATCCCCAATGGAAATCTTGGCATACTAACTTCAGTTTATGGTGTTTCTTTTGACTTTTTTTAGGACCATTTTTCTTTGGATTTATTTGCTTTAAGGTTGACTGGTCCTTTGCGAGGGATATGCATCAAAAGATTCATTTATGTGCTATCCTGTGACACTATAAATGAGGATGCAATTTTTATTAATTGAAGTGTTTTTTTTCAATCACGGTATATAAAATGAAGAGAACTAGCAATTGGTCTTGAAAACAAAAATCTAGGACACTTCCGGTTTAGGGCTTTGCCATGTTTCCTCAATTTAACATAGTTTACATAATTTTATGGGTTTGATATACCCTTTTGGGGCTTGAGCTGGACATGTGAACATGTTCAATAAAGATAACAGAAATTTTTCTACTAATTATAGGTTAAGTAAGGACAATTACTTGCTAGCCAATCTACTCGATTGGTGATAAATTCACACAATTTTAAATGTGATTCAAATATACCTTTTGGGTCCAAACTGTATCTGGACGATATATTATATCATAATGATAAGAGAGTTAATCCTACATGAACGGGATGTCAACTCTTTGTCATGAGAACATTGTTCATATCTTTAGACATGTCAACAATCATATCATTGATAAAACCTGTAAAAGTATCTGACAATCGCATTATTACCATTGTACAAGAGCCCTCACTATAAATACTCTTCTCAAAAACAACAAGAATTACGCATTTATTCTTCCATGTGTGATACCATCTTCACTAGTTTCGAAATCACTCTCTGACTTAAGCATTGAAAGTGCCTACGAGACACACCTTGTTTTAACATTTGTGTAGGTGTTCGTAGATTCATAAATATATTATCCAACTCACCATCACAAAATACCATCATACACAAGCTCGTATACTAGTCAAATCAGAATGTAAAAGAGTCTTAATCTCATTTTCTTTTGTTTTTAGTGCAGATGTCTATATTTAGTCGCTTTTCTTATTAAGTTGATAGGATATTATCTGAGCAATTTAACGTAGATTCTTTTCGGGTCCTTTAACTTCTTAAAGTGCTACTTGAGTCCATATCCATTTCGAAAATATGACATCTTATCCATTTTAATTCGGATTCCTTACCATTTGAAATTCTATAAAGGAAGCAAATCATTCTGGTTTTGGTTTATTACAATCACACAAATCACAAGATTAACATACTTACTCTTAATGTTAAGAAGGAAAGGAATTTATGAGAGGAATGCTCTGTTCATTCCTGAAAAAATTCTGTGGGTCAAACTTTGTCTTAATTTGTGCCAATCTCTTGAAGTTTCCCTTAAAGTACTTGTTGCCCCAAACACTTGCTTCTGAGTAGCTCGTGTTGTCATGCTTGTTTTGGCCCAAATCAAGATCCTTGTAATTGAAATATGTTGCTCTTGGGGATTTTGTGACATAGGGAGTCATGTATCGATAAAGCATCTTCATCCATTTTACATGCCTCTTGGATGCTTCAATGCTGTTCACATCCCACTTGACCATGTATTGTATGTTGTACAAGTTTCCCTTTCTGTGGGGAAAAGGGATTTCTGATTCTGAAATCCCATTCATTTTTCCACCATAGGGATCCATTATCATTAATGCTAATGTGTCTTCTGCTAGAAGCATTTTCCAAGCTCCTTCTAAACCAGTTTCTGGTATTGGCTCTTTTACAAAGTCAGATTTGGCCTTGAAAGGGCTTTTGTATGTGGTAGTTCTATTGAGCAAGAGTTCTAGAGGGTCCTGTTTGTTGAATCCAGCAAAGAACAAAACTGATTGGATCCAACTCATCTCAGTGCAGTCTTTGGCCTGCAATCCTAATTCTGGGAAGCTCTCATTCATCAGTGGTATTAACTTGTCTATTCCTCCCAGGAAGAGAGAGTTGAAGGTTGCTTTGAATGTTTTTGAGTTGTCACCACTGTTTTGGGCAAGTATCCTAATGAAAAGATCTTCATGAAATTCATGTGCTATGTATTGCCACCTGTGAATGAGCTTGGTGGCTCCTTCATGCATTGTTTTCTGAATGTTGAAACCAGTAACAATAGGTGGAACTCTAACCAACTTGATCTTCCACGCAACAATGACTCCATAACTAGTAGCACTACCTCCTCTAATGGCCCAAAAAACATCTTCTCCCATTGATTTTCTATCATGAATCTTCCCATTTGCATCTATAAGATAAGCATCAACAACATGGTCAGCTGCTATGCCATGTTTCCTCAACAAGGTACCAAACCCCCCTCCACTAATGTGTCCACCCAATCCTATACTTGGACACAGTCCACCAGGGAAACCATGCACTTTACTTGCTTTGGAAATTTTGTAGTAAAGTTCACCTAATGATGCTCCAGCCTGAACCCAAGCTGTTTCATTTGAAAGGTTAATATGAATGGAATTGATGTTGATGAGGTCAACCATGACAAAAGGGGCCTTAGAAAGATATGATAGCCCTTCATAATCATGGCCACCACTTCTCACTCTGACCTGCAGCCCAAGTTGTTTGCTGCATAGAATTGTTGATTGAATTTCTAATTCATGGATTGGTCTTAGAATGAGGAGAGGCTTCCTTGAGGAATTCAGCCATCTTGGATTTTGTTCTAAGGAATCCAAGACTTGTGGATACAATGAGGAGGATGAGCTGAAGGTTATTTTTTCTAAGGATTCGGAATTGCCATAAACTTGGGTTGAAATACACTTCCTGAACCTCTTCTCAACTAAGGTAGAAGTTGAGCATGAGATTGGAGAAAGAAACAGTATGAGAAACACTACAAGATAACCCATCTCCATGCAGACTATGTTTACTTCTCTACCTTTGGTTGATTGCGTTATACTTAACATAACATGGCTATATATAAGTTTCAATTAATCAATATTATTAAACAAACTTATTATAGTTTTAATGTCATCCATAATAAACTTGTCTAGCTTGAAATTGAACGTGGTATATCAAATAAAAAAATTACAAGTGTTTTTATGATAAATAAGTTTGCTCAAAAAAAATATCCTTACTAAATTACTTAAAATGTAGTTGTGAATTTATTTAAGTATTTAAATAAAATATCAATAAATGGAAGTTTAATATGAAAAATATATGTAATACTTTATACAAATATTTCATAAACAGTATTTTCATAGCAACGAAGTAAAAGGATAAGGAGCACATGTTGAAAGTTGAAAATGTTGAATATTGAAGCAGAGAAAGCTATTTTCTTCATCTCCAAACATCACGAAATAGACCAGAGCAGCTTCGGTAGTCATTTTCTAAACAACCATTATATTCTTCCACCTGAATAATAATTTTTACTATTTATACTCTATTTTATTTTTATATCTTTTTTAAATTTTTTAAAGTCAAAGATATGTGTAGCCTAAAATCGAAGACCGCACCAGTCCCTTCAAATTCTCGAGATTACTAAAATATATTTTGTCTTTTTTATTAAATATTTTTATATATACAATAAAATGCTAACTAGGTATAGTTTTGTTGAGTTTGCTAATTATTTTTCAATTATTATGTATTTTAATTTTACCCTCTCTTTAAATATTTTTATTATTTTATATCTCTATTCTTTCTGCTCAAATACTCGGTTCATGTCATGATCATTCTGCCAACTCAAGTCAAATGCACAGATTTGCCAAATTGGATTTGACCATGGCGTCAAACTGTTTATTTTTATTTTTATTATTTTATTAGACTTCATTTAATACCCTCCCTTTTTAACCTAAAATATATTTTTATTTACAAAAAATATTTATATGAACATATCACTTTTATGCCATCTTCCCATCTGAAAATTATCCGTATTTTTTAATAAATTTCACTAAATTCTTTTCATCTATGCCTACATTTATATTTATATTTATATTATATATTTTTAGGAAGTATTTGAGAAATTATTTTTAGTAACTTTTATCACAGACTTATTATAAATTTCACTTTATTTCATTTTCTAAATAAAATAAAATCATAAAAAATAGTTGAAATATTTTATTAATAATTAGATTTTGTTAATTATACGTGAATGAATTGATTATAAATATATTTGCTTATAAAAAAATATTATTGTCTGAAAAAACTTGCCATTTTTCAACTTAATTATTATATTTGTCACTCTTTCCCTATCTCATTTGGTCATAAATTTCTTCTTCTCGGTTTTCGTGAGATTTATTTATCCTTACAAATTAAATGCGGCTTCTTTCACTCATTTTTTGCATCTCTCCTTCCTAATTTGTTTTAGAGATATTATAATATGAAAAAAAATAATGATATTCGATTCACTTTGTTGATAGGAAATTTATTTTTAATCTTATTGGTTTTTTGTTCAAAAATTTAACTCTACTCTTATTTTCTTTCTTTTGTTGGAATTTTTGTTCAAGTATTTTAACGAGATTTCTTTATTAAGTTTCATGGAGGACTAAAAATTATTTTCATAATGTTCTTTTCTTCATCATATTTCACTATGCTATTCTTTTTCTTCATGTTTCATATTTTTAATGAGTTTTTCGTATTGGTTTTATAGAGAATGCACTAGTGCAAAAATTGGATATAACAACGGGATATAATCACGGGTTAAAGTGGATCAGTGATAAAAACATACGCTGTGACATTTTTGAAATTATAAAGAACATATTTAATCACGGTTGGATACTAACCATGGTCATAGGTACCAGCATTTTATAATTTATAATTTTAAATTGATCTACAATCACGGTTGGATGGTAACCGTGGTTATATCAGCCCTATAACCACGGATGTTTTGCAATCGTGGTCAATGTACTCCCCTATTACCATTGTTATTTATCTAACCGTGGTTAATTGGCATCACTCCTTTCTTAACCTCAACCACACCCTATTATTCTCATTCGACCAAATCTCACCCCCATTACTTTAACACTCACACTCATAACCACCACCGAAATCAAACCCATTCCAACCGCATCTCCTTTCTCCTCTACCGTATCCAATCCCTCGAATCCACTTTCAACCACTAAACCAACCACTCTCTCCGCCACGCTGCTTCCCGTGTCATCGAAACCCATTTTCGTTCCTTCCTCGTTCACAGATCTAGAATCCTAAGCCACCTCCAGCAACTCGCTTCCATTAAATCCACCCTTAACTCTCTCAAATCCTCCCTTTCCAATCACATCCATGTCGATTTCACCGCCCTCTCCCTTCAAGCCATGAACTTGCTCCTAGATCTTGATTCCATCCAGGTAACCCCAACCATGCCATTATTTATTTACTTATTAGGAATTTTTTTTCTTGTTAAAAGACCCTAAGAAAGTTTCAATTTTGGCATTAGGGTTGTGATTTGATGATTGTGGATGGGAAGAGGTCGATTAGCGGAAATTTGGTTCGGTTTTTGGATTCTATAGAAGAGGCTGCTTTGAAAAGGCATGTATTTTACGTTAGAGCTACAAATACTTCGAGGTCCGGTCAGAAAGTTCACAGGCCCAGAAGTTCAGATGATGATGAGAAGAGGAAGCTGCTGTAGAATTTGAGGAGTAGTGGGGATGTGGCTTGCTCTGATGGAAGTGCAATTAGTGATGAGCAAGGAGAATATTGGTTGTGTTGTTGAAGATGTTGTGGATGCTGAAGACCAGTTTCTTTATTTGTATTGTTTAGTTGTGTAATTTAGAAGTATTTTTTATTGGACTTTGGCTCGGTTAGGTTAGTTTAGTGTCTTAATTGTTTGTTGGTTCTGTAAATGGACTTGTAATGTCCCACTTCAATTGTTTGTTGGTTTTGTAAATGAAGCAATTTCAATTGTTATGCCAATGTTAATACTTGTAACATTTTTTCTGGCTGATGGACATAATCGGAGAAAGTTACAAAAGAAAAACATTCAGCCTAGAAAGCAGCAATTTGAGGAGTTCCTTTTTTATCACGGTTGTCATTTAACCGTGATCATATGTGGTTTATTACCACGGTTCAAAACCGTAGTCAAAAGTCCACACCTATAACCACGTTGGGAACAACCACGGTTGTAAAACCGTGGTTAAAGGCCAATTTTAACCGTGGTTAAAACCATTTTTTGCACTAGTGAATCAAAATCAGTTATGTAAGACAATAAAATGCTAGAAAAAAGTATCTCAAGGAGGCTATGTATACACCATGTGGGAGAAAAAAATCCTCCAAGATTAATTTGTTACAATTTTATTTTTATTTTATTCGTTTATTACTTTGTCTAATATAAAGCTTCTGTAAATTATTTCATAAAAAATATTGAGATTATGAAAGATATCAATAATTATTTTTAATTGTAGTATTCACAAAGGTTAAATATCTATATTCGAAAATATTCGTTATATTGTTATTCAACAATTCTGTTAATACACAACACATTTATAATTGTTAATTAATTCCAAAATGTTCATATATCAATCAATCAATTATACATATTTCATTTTGTCTATGATATGTTTTGTTATAAATTGAATATGGTAAATCTCATTTAAAGTTGATTATTATTTTGTTAATCAATTTAAATGAAATTTAAAATAAATATAATCTTTTAAAACCAAAACTATTAGCTCCAAAAAATTTGTGTGATAACAAATGAGAAATGAGAAGAAAGAGAAAAAGACTTGAAGATAGAGTCTTCCCCTAAAAATGTACTTAATTTAAAAAGTAGTTAAGGGAAAAAGAAACAAAAGAGAAGGATAGAGTCCTGAATTGTTAAGAGTCTTTTGCCACCTTTAACCTTTGTTGTCTCTGTTGTAGCAACAAACTTTTTGTTTTTGCCAACAGAGTTAATGCTTTTCTAATATAGCATATTTCTTTAAAAGAAGAGATAAATAGGTAATACTCCCTTCGTATTAAAGGTATTGTGATTTTAAACTTTTTTTCTTTTTTAAATTATTGTTATTTTAGGAGTTTTCAATTGTATACTTTTGTAATTAATATATCTCTTTTATTATGTTTTATTTGACCAATAAATAAGACTTAAGAAGCTGAGACATTATTTATTACTAATAAAATAATATAATTAAATAATGGTATTTTAATTTAGTTCATATTAGCTTAAATAACTACACATTTAATTATTTCTTAGTCTGTATGAAAAAACTAAAACGACAATAGTTTTAGGACGAAGAGAATACTTATTTAGAAGAGAAAGCAAACCTGTAAGACCATGTATAAGGCCGACACATGTCCAATGCCAAAAAGTTAAGGAAGTTGATGACATGATGATATGGGAGCTAGTGACTGAAGCCCTGAAGAGCGGCGGTCGTAACTATAATGGTCATAAGGGAGAGAAATTCCTTATAAGGTAAATTTTGACCCACACAAAAGGCATAACGATTCGATCTAAGAGAGAGACTTAGTAAAATAGGCATGTCTATAAAGATGTGCACACACATGTATTGTTTGCCTAACACACACACACTTAGGAGTATGGGTGACAATACGAGCCTACAGACTAGGTGTAAGTCCGACATAATACGAGTTGGGTCAAAAAAAGAAAACGGGTCAAAAACATTGGCCCGACCTGTATTCTATGTGGCTCGCGGGTCAACAGGCCAACCCGTTTTTTCCTAAATTATACATGTTATTTTTTATTTTAAATTTATACTTTTTAAGCTTTTTTTTAAAAGATTTAGATATAAAAACTAAATTTTACCTTTTTTAAAACCAGTTTTTTTATAATTAACCCAATTTATTTCATTAAAAGTTTAAATAAATTATATTTGCATTAATCGGAACAAAATTTTATTATTCATATTTTATAATATTATACTATTAAATTTATAATAACATATATAAATTAGGAAAGTAGGAAACATACCGTGTAAGTGAAAGAAAATGTTTTAGGGCCAACCAACATAGAGAAAGGAAACAGAAACATATTCTCTTTAACATATATAAATTATATATTAATATAATTTTTTTTAATACTTTAATGTTGGTCCGATAGGTCGGGTTGGGACGGCCCACATAGAGCCTATTTTTTGACGGATTAAAACGGACTGGACTTATTTGGGGAAACAAGCTCATCCTTAGCTTGATCGCCTATTTTTAACGGGTCAAACAGGTTGGCCTTGTCATCCCTACTTAGGAGAGACAACTTACAAACTTTACCATAAACCTGTAACCTATATTTTTTGGCTAAGTAGGTTGTTGAGTGTTACAACTTTGATACACTTACAGTTACATAGTTTATAAATCTATGACAAATTTTGTAAGTTGACTTCTTCTAACTAAGATTTTATTTGTTTATCTCTTCTTTTAGATAATTATGCTTTATTTTGAAAAGCGCTAACTTTACTTACTAACCAAATTATTGAAGAAAAGCACTAACTCTACCTAGAAAATATAGAATCATTTAAACTAGAACTCACGAGATTTGTTGATAACTAACATTAGGAAATCTAACTTAAATGAATAAGTTTGTTATCACTTGATGCGGTTGTTTTAGTGTTTTAGGAAAAAGGTCTAAGCTACAAAAGAAAGGAGGAGCCTATGCATAGAAAGCCTACGCATAAAAAGCCTACGCATCAAAAGTCTGGAAGATTCAATCGTAACATGAACTCTTCAATCCAAGACAGAAGAAGAACTTAAAGGTCTGACATTATGCTTCAAAAGTAATTCTTTCAACAAAATAACTTACCAGACACATATTCAAACAACACAATTTCAAGCTTTAGAAAACACGAAAGCATCAAACTATGTCATCTCCCTGCAAACCTTTAGAAACGATCTGATAAAAACAGTCACAAGTAATCTCCATTGAAAAGACTCTTGAAAGGAAGATTGACTAAACAAGGTGGATTTTAATTTAGTCTGAAAAGCAACTAAGTTTCACCTTTATCTTACGTATTCAAAGATTCCCTGAATCTAAGCTTTATGCTACATCTACTCCACCTATGACTACACAAATCCTAAAAGCTCCTATATCTACATTACTTGTGCAAAATGTCTCTCTTTCTCTAACAACAAAAGCTCTTATCCTTTGTACAATTCCAATAAGAAAGGCTTTTGTCCCTTGCACAATAACTCTCTCAATGGTTATATAATTGACAGCCTCTACCTAAACTCAACAGATTGATTCTATATAAACAGAATCGATCTTTTCTTCAAATGGTGAGCCTCTTGAAAAATATAGAAGAAAATATGAGGAGAGAAAAATCAATTACCATGAATTGAGGATGAAAAGAAGTACTAGAGAGAAAAATAAAAGAGAGAGAGAGCTTGTAAAAAAAAAGATGAGCTAGAATACACCATAAAAGTGTAATGGAAGAAGAAGAAAAATCATGAATGACCATCAGACGTTCATGCACTCAAGCTCATATGAAATAAAGAAATGACAGTTTACTCAACAACGAGTAACTCTACCTAGAAGATTTGTCATAAAGTTAAAGAAAGCTTGTTATGTGCATTCACCTTTCTACTTAGATGCCATAGTAACTTGGGATATGCCTTTGTGCACTTAAATACATATTATCCCAAGTCATGCTTTTTGACTCGATACATTTTCCAATCATCTTTCACTTTTTGAATGTACTGAGCCTTATGGGAAATTAAACCTTCTCCTTCTTTATAAACCCATTTTCATGGTTTATCACTTAGCTTTGCTAAGTCAATGGGCTTATTTTATTTGAGCTAATTCTTCCAATCCTCTACTAGTACAGGTCTGGTGTGTTGCCAGACTCTGTTAGTGTGGGAAACACTGTTGTCCTAGAGAGGCTTTTGAAAGAATACTCAGGGTTTGAGCTAGAAGTGGCTCGTGAAAGAATACTTGGGTCTGCCCCAGGAGTGGGTGCTACATAATAATACTCATAGGAATCCAGAGGGGTCTGTTGTGTTGAAGCACGGGCTATGCTTAGGCCAGGAGTACCCAGAGTCAAGAATACTCAGAGCACGAGTTGTGTTCAGGTCAAGAGTGGCTGGAGTCAAGAATACTTGGGGCCAAGAGTGGCCAGTGTCAAGAATACTTGAAGCATGGGGTGTGCTTACGCCAGGAATGGCTGGATTAAAAAATACTCAAAAGCACTGAGTTATGCTTAAGCCAAGAGTGACTGGAGTCAATAATACTCGTAAACTTGTTCTGGGTTGTTTTTGTAAAAATTTATACATAGTGGAAATCCTTTAGATTTGAAGGTACTGGATGTAGTCTCCGAGTTGGAGGTGAACCAGTATAAATCACTTATGGATTATCTCTTTCTCTCTTACTCTTTACAATCAAAAGTCTGATGGATTATTATTGTTAAAATAGATAGTAAAAGTCTAGTGAAAATAAGCTCGTTCAATCAAAGTATTACGTTCTCTGTCTCTCAAAAGTATGGTTCGTTGTGCATAACATAATAACATTTAAATATCACTTTTTGGTTTGAAAAAGTGAACAGACTTATTCAACTCTCCCTTCTTAGTCTATTCTCTGAATCATCACAAACTCTTTTAATTTGATATTCTCTAACGTGCTTTCAAGACTTCAGAAATCAAAAGTTTATTGCTACGATAAAGGTACCAAAGGTTAAAGGCCAAAGACTCATAAGAGTTTAAGACTATTCTTCTCTTTGGTATCTTTTTCGCTTAACTCCTTCTCTAAATTATGTATTGTTTTTAGAGGGAGATTCTAGTCTCTTGAAATTGTTAAAAATATATTTAACTCAAATTAAATACTATCTTTAATTAATTTGAAGTCCATTATTATATCCTTATTTAAATGCTCAAATTAAATATCATTCTTATGTAACTTAAATTATTGTATTGAATAATTTTAAAAATAAATACATATTTAATTTAGTCATCTAAAGTTAATTATATGCAACATCATACTAGTTTTTAAGACTATACTAATTTGTTATAAAAATTTAAAGCATTGTCTATTATCAACTTCTTTAACTTTTGTTTCTATATTAATTTTTTAAGGCTTAAATTTGTAAGAAAAAAAAAGCAAAGCTCTAAATGTTGTGTGTATATTAACTATATTTATATGTAAAGCTTATCTTAATATTCACAACAATAACAATAAAAAATATAACCTTGAAAAAAATAAAAACTGGGAATAAACAACAACAATAATATTTTATTTCATTAAATAAGGTTAGCTACATGAATTATATGACATCATCGTGCCTTATCGATTTTCATTCACCAAAAGGTTCTTAACATTTTGAAGCATCCATTCTAATTTCCGCTACCTTTCCTTATAGGGTTCCAACTAGAGATGGAAATGGGTCAGGTCGTCCGTCAGGGGCCTATGGCCCGGCTCGTTTAAAGCCTACATAGGCCAAGCTTATCGAGCTAGAAGGTCAGGCTTAAGCTTTTGAAAAGGCATTTTTAACTAAACAGGCTAGGTCATAGGCTTTCTAAAAAGCCTTTAAAGCCCAACAGACCGGCCTATTTAATTAAATTAATTGTTAATTAGATATATATATATATATATAATATTTATAACATAGAATTATATATATATATATATTTACATTTATGTAATATAAATTAATATTACAAGTTTATAATTAAAAAAATTAGAAGAGAATGGAACACAAATTTTTTTAGGTTGGTTTTGACATTTTAAAATTCTCGCTATAAACAGGCCTTTTAAACAAGCTTTTAAACGGGCCAGACCTTCAAACAGGCCAGACCAGGCTTTTAAAAAAAGCCTATGATGAGCTAATAGGTCAGACTCAAGCCTTAAGAATTTGATGTAGGACAGGCTCAGGCTTTCAAAGCCCCGTCTGGCCTAGCCCATTTCCATCCCTAGTTCCAACTTACTATTTAACTCTTTTTACATACGTTTCTAAGGTCTCCTTTACACATACACAAACCACCTAGGGTTTTTCTTGATCTTTTTGAGGCTCAAAGCATAATTAGTATAATGGACACTTTAAAAATTAAATATTTTTTCATTGTCAAATAAAGAGTTATATAATTTAAACAACGATTTTTATATTACTTAAAATCCAAAATTTTTAAAATTATACATAACTCTAACGATAACAACGATACTATTATAAAATCACTAGAAATGTAACAATAATCCTAATCAACTAAATTGTTGCTGACAAAATTGTTTGTTAACCTCTTTCTCTATTATCTTTTTTTCTCTTCATTCTTTTCTCTTCTTTTTTGGAATTTGGTTGGGGAACCAAGCGTTAGATGTGAAAATAGACTAAGCCGAATTAAGCTTTACATAGCCTAAGACTAACTTGTTCCTTAATTGTAAGGTTAGAGTCTTCCCATTACTTGACATAAACATATATATATATATATATATATATATATATTAAATAAAAAAGTGAGCCTAATATATAAAATACGTATTTAATTGCCAATTTTACATATTAAAGTTAATTTTAACACATTTTAATCTTATAAATTTTGCTTTATAGAAAATATTATGTGTATTTATAAAATACAATATATCATAAAATTCTAAAAAAAATGGAGTATATATAATAGCTTATGACATTGGACCTCTTTTAATTATGGACGCCTACATCGCCTGCTCCCAAGGACGGCCTTAAAACCACCTTAATTAGACGTTTTTCCTATCATTTTCTCTTCAATAGGTGTTACGCAAACTCAACTTAAATATTGTCATTACCTACTCGACCTTTTCTGGCGTGGATCTCAGCCACCAAAATTTAGTGTTCATGTTGACATTTCACCCAACAACACCTACTTCCATGTAATGTTAATGTTCTTATGATACTAAACAAAAATTTTCTTTAATTCTATCATGTACTCCTTCCATTTTCGTTTTTAGTCATTTTATCATAACACCAAATAATTAAATGTTCTCGTTTTCATGAATATTTATTGTTTGCTTTTCTAATAGGGGTTGTCTAACCTATACAATCTTGCATAGGATAAAACATAAAAATAAAATTGGTTTATTGAAATATGTATGAAAATTATTTAGATATTGAGTGAATATTAATGATATTTAAAAAAAAACTTTCATTATTTTTATCTCTTAACCTATATAAAATTATATAAACTCTTCCCATTATTATACCCTTACCTATATTCTCTCTTTAATTAACTTGGTGAGTGATGATTTAGAATTATGCATATTGATTGAACACATTAATATGAGTAGGTAAAAATATAAGAATAATATTAAAAAATGCATCTTAATTTTATAAAACAATTATAAAAAATAACAGAAGTTAATGGGAATTATCTGTGTGAAATAAAAGAAAACTAATCTGGGGAGTAAATACACACAACTCCCGATAATATATGCAGTTAGGATAAAATTTACGAGGGCTCCAATACCATCAAAATTTCTGATGCCCGAATGCATGTAATGATGCTGACGCAGGTAGAAGTCATTGTCTTTAAGTCGCTCTACACTTGAGCGCCATGCGTAAGGAGGGCGCTGAAAAGTTCCGTCAAATACTGCATCGCTGACTAGGCACCTAGCACTGGGTTCTGCCACGTCCTGAGCATGCACGGCTCACACAAAACATTTCACTTCCTTTTCTTCTGATTTCGCTTTATCAATTATATTTTTATTTTTTAATATTAAGAAGATATTAATTAAGTAATACTATTAAATATAAAAAAATAAAATTACATATTAAGAAGATAAATAAATAAAAAGATATATTAATTATATTTTTTAAAAATTGTATCGTAATCTTTAAAGATAAATTGGAAAAAATAATTTTAAAATTCTCATAACCATTAATCAGTGCCACCAAAATTTATACTTTTTATCTATAAAATAAATAAATAAAACTTTAATTTTTAATATTAATTAATTTTATCATGTTAAATACTATCATCTTTAAAATACTATTATTTAATGTGATTTTCAATTATTTTTCTTCTATTTTTATTAAATATAACAAAAGTAATTTTAAAATTAAATCAAGTTTTTAAATAAATTTAACAAAGACCTTAATAAATATAAATAACCGGGGATTAGATTAACATTACCAAGACATTACAGTTTTTGTGCCGATTTCAATCTAAGGGGACCATTGTCTTGGTATTGAATACCCTTTGACAAGAAGACTTTAAATATTATATAATAGATAATTAATACTAAAACAAAGCATGGAAAATAATTGTATTTCCTAAATGCTTCCACTTTGTTACACAACAACACAATCCTCTTCCTTAGTCCGACAACTGACAAATCTCTTTCACCTTACATGCAATGCAACTGCATGTTGAAGGTCTTGAATGTGAATAGTTTAAACAACAGTGTTGCCATTGAGAACTGCTACCACACATTCCAATAGAAAATGAATTGCTTAGGCCACAGATGTCAGTAAAACACCCTTGTCTAGTTAGATACTAATACATGTTTAGTATAGATTCTTTTCCTAAACTATAACCTCATCTGAATTTATATATGTTTGATAATTATGTCAAAATCAATTTATAATCTCAAAACCAAGTTATAATATATAAATCAGATTATAGTTTTTGATTAACAGATTATTTTCTACTCGAGTTTTATTTTCTTATTTTACTCATATCAATTAATTTATTTTCATGGCTTTTCTAGAATTCTTAACACAAAATAATCGATTGTTTTAAATAATCCGAAATGAAATAAATTATTTTAAAATATTTTTTACTTAACACATCTAAATATATAGAATAATTAATTATAACTATAATTGATTATCAATATAATCTAAAAATTAATTATCTAAATCTTACGGATACATTTGCATATACTTAAGAAAACGAGAGTTTGAAGCTAGAAGGAAAAATGAGAAGTTGCTGATGAAAATTTGGTAACCTGATAGAATATAGCATGATTGATTTGGTCCCAATTATTTGATCAAATAGGTTTGACCGACCAAAAAAAAAATCTATGGTCAAATAGAGTTTTGAATATCTGAAACGATGTAAAAGAAACTTTAAATTTTTTCCTTTTCATAATTTCGTTTCCCCAACTATAAATACCTCTTAAAATTATTGAAAATTGAGTTTAAAATTATTGACAGATGGATTCTGTTGCTCATACTTCAAACTCTATATTGTATAATCGTGGCTGCTGGTACTAAGTCATATTAACATTAACGTTAACATTTATATTTTTACTTTGGGAACATCACAAACTAGAGGTGTCAAGATATTCTCCCTTACTTTGGAAACATCACAAACATTAACGTTAACACAAACTATCTTTACTTTGGCTGCTCATGGAGGCTCACGCTCTATAATTAGTGAACAATAATAGAAAAATATATTCTCCCTTATATGTATTTTTAACAGGTTTCATTTCTTTCAAATTATCTATTTTTTAAAATATACTTTTATTTTTCATTTAAAACATTAATTAAGAAGCTGCAAAAATGTATTTTAAAAATATATTAGTTACATTTCTTAATCAATATGTAAAAATTTATACATGCAAAAGGAGTGGCCCCAGTAGGCTAGTGACCCATACGTGTAAAAGTGTGTATCTATACATGAAGCATAACACAATCAACTAAAGCCAGAGAAGTAAACATAGAGATGGGTTATCTAGCAGTGTTTCTCATGGTACTACTTTCTTCAGTCTCTTGTGCAACTTCTACCTTAGTTGAGAAGAAATTCAAGGAGTGCATGTTAACCAAAGTTAGTGTCAATTCTGAATCCATTGAAAAAGTAATCTTAACCTCATCATGCTCACTATATCCACAAGTCTTGGAGGCATTGGAGCAAAATCCAAGATGGCTGAATTCCTCATGGAAGCCTCTCCTCATTCTAAGACCTTTCCAAGAATCAGAAATTCAATCAACAATTCTATGCAGCAAACAACTTGGGCTGAAGGTCAAAGTGAGAAGTGGAGGCCATGATTATGAAGGCCTATCATATCTTTCTAAGGCCCCTTTTGTCATGGTTGACCTCATCAACATCAATTCCATCCATATTAACCTTTCTGATGAAACAGCTTGGGTTCAGGCTGGAGCATCATTAGGTGAACTTTACTACAAAATTTCCAAAACAAGTAAAGTTCATGGATTCCCTGCAGGAATCTGTCCAAGTGTTGGGTTAGGTGGACACCTAAGTGGAGGAGGGTTTGGTACCATGTTGAGGAAACATGGCATAGCAGCTGACCATGTTGTTGATGCTTATCTAATAGATGCAAATGGGAAAATTCATGATAGAAAATCAATGGGAGAAGATGTTTTTTGGGCCATTAGAGGAGGTAGTGCTACTAGTTTTGGAGTCATTGTTGCGTGGAAGATCAAGTTGGTTACAGTTCCACCTATTGTTACTGGTTTCAACATTCAGAAAACACTGCATGAAGGAGCTACCAAGCTCATTCACAAATGGCAATACATAGCACATGAATTTCATGAAGATCTTTTCATTAGAGTGCTTGCCCAAAACAATGGCGACAACTCAAAAACATTCAAAGCAACCTTCAACTCTCTCTTCCTTGGAGGAATAGACAAATTAATACCACTGATGAATGAGAGCTTCCCAGAATTAGGATTGCAGGCCAAAGACTGCACTGAGATGAGTTGGATCCAATCAGTTTTGTTCTTTGCTGGATTCAACAAAGAGGACCCTCTAGAACTCTTGCTCAACAGAACTACCAGTTACAAAAGCTCTTTCAAGGCCAAATGTGACTTTGTGAAAGAGCCAATACCAGAAACTGGTCTAGAGGGAGCTTGGAAAATGCTTCTAGAAGAGGACACAATAGCAATGCTGATAATGGAACCTTATGGTGGTAGAATGGATGAGATTTCAGAATCAGAAATCCCTTTTCCTCACAGAAAGGGAAACTTGTACAACATGCAATACATGGTCAAGTGGGATGTGAGTAGCATTGAAGCATCCAAGAGGCATGTACAATGGATGAAGATGCTTTATAGATACATGACACCTTTTGTTTCAAAATCTCCAAGAGCTGCATATTTCAACTACAAGGATCTTGATTTAGGCAAAAACAACCATGACAACACAAGCTACTCAGAAGCAAGTGTTTGGGGCAACAAGTACTTTAAGGGAAATTTCAAGAGATTGGCACAAATTAAGACAAAGTTTGACCCGCACAATTTTTTCAGGAATGAACAGAGTATTCCTCTCCTAAATTCCTTTCCTTAAAAGGGCACATTATTAAGAGCATCTAGCTAGAACATTTGTGTAGTACTTCAATATGTTGTTATTCTTCTGCTTTGTGTGTTTGTAATTGTAATAAACTCAACCCTGAATGGTGTGCTTTCAGAAGTAGATGTAAATTCAAAATTTTTCATAACTGGTGTGGACTTAAGTAACAATTTATAAAGTTATAATAAGACACCGAAGAAAATATGTACCATAAAGAGCCAATTATACTTGTCAGGGTAAATATTACGAATGGGGTAAATCCAAGAAATATTTACATTTCTGGGGTCATTTGGTAGAAATGTACGCAGTCTGGGGCACTAATGGTGTCGTCAATTCTTGGACTGACACATCTGTCGGCTAAACTGCGTGCGACACCACAGGGATGTGCCACTGCGCAGAAAAAGTAACCTGTGTCGCTGGGAAAGCAACCGACAAATTAAAAGTGGTGTCGGATAAAATAGAAACGACACACTCTCATTGGTCTCTTTTTGGAACGACACACTCACCATTTTCCCCCCACCCCTCCGTTTGAACCCCACTAGTGCCATTTTCATCTCTGTAAAAACGCTTGCTTTGGTGAGAAGAGGGAGCTGAAAGATTGAAGTGGAGTGGGACTTTTCACAGCAAGGAGAGTGGTCCCCTGGAAGGTTGCATTTCGTGTAAGGTATGTCGTAAAAAATACTTCAGCCATAGCTTAGTTTGTTGTTTTGTTTTAAATTTTTTTTAATGGTTAACATTAGTGTAGGATATTATTTTTATATTGTTCTTGTTGCATGTGTGTATATGACTGTTTTGTGGTTAGGAAGGGGCATTATGAAATAATATATTTAAAAATATAATACTATTTTTAGAATGCAAAAGTATAAAATAATATATTTAAAAATAAAATTCAAAATTATGAAATTCATAAATAAAGTCTATTATAAATTAAATATTTGTTAAGCTATTTTTTAAAAAGATAAAGTTGTTAATTTTTCCAGAAAAATAAAATTCATAAAATGAAATTAAAAAAGAATTTATGTTATAAAATGGCATATGTGTTAACTTATTATCAAATAAAATTAATGATGATATAATATATAACTATTTTAAAAATTAGAAAATTGAAAATTATATATTTAAAAATAAATTTCAAAAATATTTTATTTCATATGTTCTATATATGTTAAGTTATTTTTAGAAGAATATCATTGTTTGTATAAAATATTTAAGAATTTTCAGAAATAGAAATTGGCAATTAGAAATTTAAAAATAAAAATTAGAAAATAAAAGTAAAAAATAATTAATGTTACCAATTCTAATTTTGTTAACTTATTTTTTAAAGAAACCGTTTGATTATATAATATACATAAGAAATTCTAGAATTTTAAAATTTACAATTATATATTTTAAATTAAATTCAGAATATAAAAATCAAACATATTTTATGTTATAAATTCATAATTTGTTAAGTTATTTTTTTAAAATTCAATGATCGTATAATACGTATAACAATTTTTTGAATTAAATAATTTGTAATTATATATTTAAAAAATAAATTAGGAAAATTAAATTTAAAAATATTTTATTTCATATGTTCTATATTTGTTAAGTTATTTTTAAAAGAATATCATTGATTATATAAAATATATAAGAATTTTCAGAAATATAAAATTGGTAATTAGAAATTTAAAAATAAAAATGAGAAAATAAAAGTCCAAAATAATTAATGTTACAAATTCTAATTTTGTTAACTTATTTTTTAAAGAAACTGTTTCATTATATAATATACATAAGAATTTCTAGAATTTTAAAATTAACAATTATATTTTTAAAAATTATATTCAGAATATAAAATTGATACATATTTTGAACGTTATAAATTCCATTATTTGTTAAGTTATTTTTAAAAAAATTCATTGATTGTATAATATGTATTACAATTTTTTGAATTAGAAAATTTATAATTATATTTTTAAAAAATAATATTACGAAAATTAAATTTAAAAATATTTAGTTTCATATGTTCTATATGTTTTAAGTTATTTTATTAAAAAAATCATTGATTGTATAATATAAATGGCAATTTTTAAATTTAGAAATTTTATAATTATATATTAAAAATTAAAATTGTTTTATAATTAATGTTATAAACTCTATACTTGTTAAGTTAGATTTTGGTGATTAATATTTTTAGAACGAGTAAATTTTGAAAAGGGCATTGATGATGAGTTAGTTTTTTAGATGTTAGGTGATATACACTATTTAAATGTATTTACATAATAATAGTTTTCTTGTACATATTTAAATGCAGTATGGCTGAGGAGAGGAAGATCAATCCCGGTACGTTAAACCCACAACTATTAACATTACAAGAGAAGCATGTATCCACGCATGTTTGGAATGGAAAACCAGACCGAGTACTACGAATTAGAAAAGCACTCCGCCTTAGAAGTGATCAAATACTAGAGGAAATCATACCATATTTATGAAGAACTGGTTTGTATCATTTTGCGAAGGTTGGGCATTTACCGGTGTCTGCAGAGTTCATCACTGCAATGGTTGAAAGATGGAGACCAGAGACACACGTTCCATCTTCCTGTTGGAGAGTGCACCATCACATTGCAGGATATTACTATTTTGTTGGGACGCAACATTGATGGGATCGCAATTGTGGCGATAGCTGGTTCATGTGATTGACAACAATATGTGGAAGCACAACTAAGGAGACGACCCCTTCCCAGTGCACTTCATGGTCAAAGTCTTGAGATGTCCTGGCTGCAGGAGAATTTTGGTGACATTACAGAGCATAATCAGGATGAGGTTGCCATAGAGAGATTCGCTCGGGCCTATATTTTATGATTAATTGATGGGTGTATTTTCTCAGACCAGTCGTCTAGCAGGATCCCTCTCAGGTACCTTCAAATGTTGGAGAATTTTGATCTTTATGGTGGTTATGCATGGGGCGCATTTGCGCTCGAATATCTTTACCGACAGCTATGTACCGCCACTGATTATGCTCGAAAGGATATGTGCGGCTTGACACTGTTGGTTCAGGTGTGGGGTTGGGAGCGTATGTGACACCTAGCCCTAGCAGGACCTGCTATAAGGGATGCTGAAAGCCCTTACGGAGGCAGATGGATACACCCAATGGGAAATAGGTATACGCAGTATGATTTGCAGCATTTCAGGACACAGTTGGACTGGTTGAGTAAGGATGAGGTATAATAGCATTATTTTAAAATATTTACAAATATTAGATGCATTAATTTATAATATTTACAATTATTGGATGCATCCTTGATGAGTTATGAGTTTATTGTCTTGTAGTTTATATGGGAGCCATATACTGGGACGACCACTGATGGCTTGCCAGAGATTTGTCTTCGTGGCCAGGGGGCTTGGCGAGCAGTTGTTCCATTACTGTGTTTCCAGATTGCAGAGTGGCAAAAACCTGACAGGGTAATACGACAATTTGGGATGGAGCAACACATACCCACCGCACCATCCCAACCCGAAGACTTGCACGCTATCACGCTGAAGGGCAAATCAGATGAGAACTGGCTCACAGTTATGGAACCTTTGTTACATTTGTGGAATGGGAGAGAAAGACATATATATTCTGGTCAGCCATTTTTTGGAGAGTTATCGGTGAACCATGAGTACTTCAGATGGTACAAAATGCGGACTCTATGGTGGATTACCAGACAAGGGGCTGTAAGGGGATCCACGGTAACAGTTTCATGCACCTTATGTTATGAGTTTAGTAATTACTTATTAGGGTTTACTAGTTTTTTTGAAACATGTTTATTTTTTCAGATGGACAACGTCGAGGTGATTCAGTACTTGTCCTTGCCTGAGAACTCTGAACAACCTGTAGCTTTCACTATGGATAACATCCGACAAGAAACAGAGAGGATATCAATGTCAATGGGAGAATGGGATAGAATTTTACAAGCCAGGGTGCATGCTTCATTCCCGACAGAGGTGGCCCCAGGTGTATAGGTACATGTGGACATGCCTAGTAACCGAGTCGAAAGAGCGGGGTTACAAAGGAGAAGGTTTAGAGAGCCAGAGAAGGAGTATATCATCCCTAATATTCCCACAGACAATCAGGCCAATACTACGTTCCATCTTAACTGCCACCTCATTCACCCTGGCCGACATACGAGTACCCATCTCCGTCGTCACAACAGGATCCTATGCACACGAATGAGTACTTTAATGTTCAGATGTTTGTAGGGGAAGGCACCTCATTCATGGGGAATATTGGTGGTAGTTTCCATGGGGGTGAGTCAGTTGGACAGCCAAGTTCATCTCATATCCCTGTGTCCCTATACATTCCTGACCCCCCATTCCTTACCCCACCACCTTATGTCCCACACATGATGACCCTGCCTGTCCCATCCCGATCACATTGGGGGACCGACGTTGGTCCTTCTTCCGGGTTCCATCCGATGATGTTTGATCTAAACACATCTGCATCAGAGGCTGTTGCACATGAAGAAGATATTCCTGTAGTGCCATCACACGAAGCTGTTGCATGTGTAGTTGCACCTGAAGAGGAAGACTCACAGATTGAGGACGAGGTTGAAGCTGTTCATCGACTCCCTCCTCGAGTTAACTGTGGTGTTCCTAGGCCTTGCCTTTTTTCACCTCCTCTGCCCCGAGGTCGCCGTTAGGATTCCTTTTGTTTTATTTGTATTTGTTCTTTAGAAATTAATTTGTTGTTTGTATTTGTAGTTGTTTATTTAATATGCATGGAAACAGTATGGACTTTATTATATTCATGTAGACATTCATGGACTTTATTATAAAATGCTAAACTTTTATACACTAGAACTTGAATTATGAAATACAAATATACAAGTCTCATCAGTTACTATTATTACTGAAACCAGAACCAGAAGCACTTCCAACAGAATTAGGACACGTCAAACGCTTATGACCTGCTTGTTGACAAATACCACATCTATATGGAGTCTCAGATTCAACCCAGTCCATCTCGTTTCTAATCCTTGAGGCCTTCGGATGTCCCTTTGTGTGTAACATGTCATCATCAGGAACTACTATGTAGGATTCTTGAAGCTCAGGAATTAATTCATCACTCCCAATGGGATACCATTGCCCTGCATAAGCCTGACCAACATGGCGTAATGTGTAACATTCATGCACGTACTAGAAAAAATTGACGTTAACGGCATTGCAAGCAGCAATCACGTGCATGCATGGGTACTTGAAGGCCTGGAACCTTCCGCACTGGCACCATCTTTTCGTTAGGTTCAAGGCCCACACAAACCCACCCTTTTGGGTGGTTGGGTTAAACCTTTCCTCAACCTCAAATCTGGTCGACTCCGCATCAAATCTTTTAACATCGATAGAACAAGCCTGTGCCTGATACAATGCCAGCTTTTCAAGAACCTTTATGTAATAGATCTGCCCAACTGTCATTTCTGACACAACACGCCCAGTGCGATTAACAAAGTACTCTACTAAACGAGAGTAAGTGAACTTGACCAAAGCTGTGATAGGTAAGTTACGGGTGCCTTTGAACGCTTTGTTCACACACTCAGATAGATTAGTTGTCATGTGGCCAAACTTACTTCCATTATCATCATAGGTCAACGACCACATTGCTTTAGGGATTGAATCCGTCCATCTGGCTATTTCAGGGCTAGCCTCTCTGATCTTTTGATATTGTCGATCAAACGAATGCTTGCTTGGATTATACGCTATGGTACATAATAATTATTAGCATAAAACATCAACAGTTTGTAACATATACAAGAATATATAAAACTTACCCATTTTAATTAGGTCTTTCTTCAGCTCTTGGTTCTTAAACTTTTGGTTGAAGTTACTGGCTATATGGCGTATACAATACTTGTGATATGCAACAGGTGGAGTCCATGCCGCCCCTGAACCTCGGGTTGCACTAAGAATGCTCCTATGACAGTCTAAAATTATACAAATTCCATTCTTCTGCGTCACATACAACTGCAAGTTTGAAAGAAACTAACTCTAATCCTCCAAGGTTTCGCCTGCCACAATTACAAATGCTAATGGTAACCCTAGACTATTTCCATCCAGGGTTGTCGCCACCAATAAAGTCCCCTTGTATTTTCCATACAAGTGAGTTCCATCTACTTGAATGATGGGCTTACAATAGTTAAAGGCATTAACACAGGGCTTGAATGTCCAAAACACCTGACGAAATTTGTGATGCCTTTGATGAACCTGGTCTCCAATGACAATACGGCTAGTTTGTAACACACTAATGGATCCTACAACAACTTCTTTCATATGACTTAACCATCGGGGCAAGAAGGCATACGAATCTTCCCAATCTCCCCACACCTTTGCTATTTCTTTTTGCTTAGCCCTCCACGCTTTTTGGTACGAAATAGTAAATCCATATTCTCCCTTTACTCTCTCTTGAATTAATGATATAGGGACCGATGGCTCCTTCTTTATCATGCCTGTAAAAAACATAAACATGTTAAAATATTGAAAAATATTCATTTGCAAAGTCACATTGGTTTACCTAAGATGACAGAGCAGATTAAGTCAGCATCTAGTTTCTTATGATCTTGTGATAAGAAACTGTTAACACAAGTGTGTGGACCCTCATACTATGATATAAGCCATTTGTGTGCTCTCTTAGACAGAATTACATGCATCCTCCAACAACATGCACTAACTTGATTAGGACACTTCACCACAAATTTAGTAGGCTTAGACTCCACAACAATATAACTTTGATGCACCTTTATGCACCATTGTTTTAACGCATTTTGAACATCACCTTTGCACTCAAACTTTAACCCAACATTCAGCTCATCCCCGACATTCCTGTTATCATCATCAAATTCAATTTCTTGATCTGGATGCTCCATATTTATATTTTGAAAGTGGGATGCTTCATTCCAAAATGGAACTACACCAGTACCTATGTAAATCCCAACATTTTTAAATTACATATTTCATTATTCATGCTTTGTGTTCTTTGAGTCAAAATTAACTTTAAATTACAGTCAACTAAAGGTTTCTAACTGCAAATATAAGAAATTTTAAGACAAAAAATTAATAGTTTTAACATACGACATCAAATTACTCATTATTATACAAAAGAATATTCATAATTAAACCGGTGTTATTTTTTTCTTTGATACCCTTTTATTTTAAAATAATCCTATTAATTTTTAACTTATATATATAATTAAATAAATATTTTCTTCATAAACCCTAAAATAACACAATTTTTTTTGCAATTACTAATCAATTCTATACATTATAAATCAAATACCATTGATCTAAACTAGCTAACTATATATATATATATATATATATGTAAAAACCAAAAACCATAATACAAATTACCAGCGTGCAAATGTTGTTGTTGGAGAGGCTGAACTTGGAGTTGGTTCGATGCACCGGAATTAGAGGTCGCCTCTAACCCACCAACATCATCATTATCGGAATCAATCATCAACATTTCATCATCCGCACAAGAGTCACTTAACACCTCATCTGCTGGTATGCTATAGTTGGTGGAATCATCATCCGACCAAATACTCATTTTAATAACTAAAGTTACTTAAACTACTTGTTTGCCAAAAAATAAATTACTAACACTATCTGCAAAAACACTTCACTAGCAACGAACTATGGAGAATGACCACTTATTATATAGGGAAAACGGAGAGCGGGTGTCGTTTAAACACAAACCGATACAGCAAGTGTGTCGCAGCTCTTTCTGACGACACTATATGTGTGTCGTAGCAATTATTGGCGACACAACTTGTCATGAATAGTCCAGCCGACACAGTCACGTGTCATGGCAAGGATAAGTCGCCACTTTTTCTAATGTTTTACGTGTCGGTTTCATTTTATACGACACATAAATAGCAACCCAGACATGTAAATTCCCCAAAAAGAGCCCTATTTTTGTAAATATTTCAGTTAAACAGGCCCAGATATGATTTTTTTGGGTACTTATCATCATAATTTTCTAGTTTTTATTTTATTTTATTTTTTCTCATTTACTTTTGTCTTCCTTATTACCTCTTCAATTTAAACGGTATTTTGAATATGGTGTGTGTAACTCACTAGCACTGGTGGTCCAGTAGTCATTGGGTGGGTTTTCAAATTTAATTATACTTTCGGCCGTCCTACTTTAATATTTGTGCAACTTTGGTCACCCTATTTTCATTTATTTATGTTAGTCTTCACATTTTTTAATTATTTAAATTAAGCTTCTCCACCTAAAATTAAGTTTTAATAATTAAGAATAATGTAATTAAAATGGGCCATAGTATTAATTTAAATAAATTAACAAAAGAAAAATATAAAATATATAATGATGTTCTCTTAATTACTGTTGTGGGGCATATCATTGTACAAGTCACCGGCTCAACCTCTACTCATTTCTTTTGGAGTGGAAAATACAAGTTCTTTTGTATATACATGTAACGCATCACTAATTAACCGTATGTATAAACATTTCCTTCGTCTCAAAACTATTGTTATTTTAGTTTTCTTCACACAAATTAAAAAATTATTAAATATATAATTATTTAATAATAAATTAAAATTCTTATTTAAAATTCTATTATTTTATTAGTAATAAATAATATCTCAAGTTTTTAAGTTTTATTCATTGTTCAAATAAAATGTCATAAAAAAGATACATTAATTATAAGAAAATAACATTGAAAAATATAAATTGATTACGCCTCCTAAAGTGGACAAAAAAAAACTAAAACGACAATATTTCTACAGGGAAGGAGTAAGATATATAGATTGAATAAATGCAACCTTGATTTTAAACAACTACGATAAAATGAACTGCTACAACTGTTCAGTAAAATCATTCATCCAAATTTACACCATAATTGTAACACAGCTACTCTTCCTAGACATCAGTTTCCCATGGGGAAATTCTGTGTAGAATGATAAAGACAATTAACTACAACAACAAAGCAGAGCAGAGAACAAAAGATGAAGCATGTAAGGGGCCAGTCCAAGGATTCCATATAACAATAGTCAGTCTATTGAGGTTTTGGAGTAGAGTTATTGGACTTGTACTCCAACATTTCGGTCTTGTATCTTTCCTTATCTCTCAGCCCTTTCTCCTGATAAACCTGCATTAAAATCACCAAAAAATAATTCCATGGGAAAATCTTGGAGAAAAATAGCCTCAAAATATAAGAGGTTGTTTGTCTTGGCTCCAAGACAATTCTTTAAGTTTTATTTTCATTTCCTGCTTTCATTTTTAATTACAACACTGTCACCATATTTTCATTTTATTTCCTGTTTCCAAAGTTTATATAAGACATAGTGAAACCTATTCTCTATATAAAATTTGGAAAAAAATAAACAAAATGGAAACACAAAATGAAAACAATGTTAGGGGTTGTTTAAGTTTCAAAAAAATGTTTTTTGTTTTCATTTTTTACTTCCTTTTTAAATTACAAAACTACAATCTTGTTTTTTCTATTTTTCAAAATTTGTACAGGAAACAATAAATACAAAATAAATATTTTTAGTGTTTCTTGTATAAACTTTTTAAAATAGAAAACAAAGTGACAGTTTTGTAAATAAAAATGAAACAAGAAATAAAAATAGAAATATTTTCTAAAATCAAATGGCCATTTAGCAGTCTTATAATTAAAAAAATGAATACAAAAAGCGTTGTCTCAAACCAAATAGTTGCCAAGCTTTTCATATCTTTCCCTTCATCTAGATTATGTATGCTAGAGACCAATATGTGAAGTTACAAAAATATAAAAGGAACCAGCGGCAAAACAAAAACCTTGTCACTGGTCAAAGGAGTGCATCTATAATACCTGTCTTTCTGCTTCTGAGAGACTGGTCCACAGAAACCCAATCCTCTTACTAATGGCTCTCTCTTGCCCATGAAATTGGGGCTTTAGCCTGGCATAATTCTCAGCAAAGAAGAAATTGTAACCACTCCTGTTTGACTTGGGCCGAGACGGATCACGTGACCCCAATCTTTTTGATCTCTTTCGATTCTGCGAACTAGACGTGCCTTCAGCATTAGAATTCCGGGACACAGTGTCAGGAACATGATACAGGACACCTTTCAGCTGTTCAGAACCCAGATTCACAGTAACTATATATCCGCCATCAAACTTCCCATCAATTATTCCAGGAACCACAGAACCAGGAGCATGTACTGGACTGACTGCATTACAGAAGGTATATCCTCAACACAGCTATACATGAGAAGTGTATCCAGATGAACACAAAGCTAAAAAAGAATGTCCAGTAAAAATTGAGGAACAAAATCTTCTAAGAACAATTTTCCAACAAAAATTTTTGAGGGACAATTTATGGTTAGAAAATTTATTAAAAAGCAATCAGTGTCTGTGTACTAATTTGCTTCTAGTAAAGTACTACATATTTACACAAAATAAAATGCATTATTTTTATTTTGGTGATTATAATAGATCCAAACAAAACAATTCTTGTCAAATTATTTTAAGTGAAACAGAAGAGTTGTTTAACAAATAGTAGTTTTTTCTGTTCAAATTTGATTCTTCAAAATTCATTCTGTTATGAAGTGATTTTACATGAATTGAGCAAATACAGTCATAATGTCTTATTTCAATTTCTACAAGACTCAACTGTCCATACACAAAACAGAGTCCAAGTCTAAGCTGATCATAAGTATGTACAATGTACATCTCCAAAAGTATGCCATCTTTTACCCAAAAATTTCTGAACCTTGAAGATATCATAAAGATTAGGAATCCTATTAACTAAACACAGGTAGAAAAGTTATACCATTGCAGCGTAGCTGGATATGTCATTCCTAGCTACTATTTCTTGCAAAACAACTACACAATAATACACACATAAGATGCAGAAAAGAGCCAGCCTTTCCATCAGTACTCACAAGTTAGTGAACATTATAACAATTGCAACATTAATCCGTGTTATAGACCTTTTGACAAAGTTTAAAAAAGGCTACTGCCTGCCTAAACCCCTCCTCTTCAATCAGATGAGGCATCTAAACCAGACATTTAATGATTCTCTCTTTTTGTCCATCACTTGAATACATTCCAGCCACCAAACAATCCCATACTTAAACCATGCAGGAAAGTAATAGACTTGCAACTGGATATGTCTTCCAAAATCTTAAAGACAAAACAAAACCCCAGAAACATTCAAGTTTAAAGTTGAACATCATATATAAACAAAAAGAATAACATTTGGATAATTCCTTTCAAATTTTACCCTTTGGATAATAAGAAGAGAAAGAATTTTAGAAAATTGGGTCCATTAACAAAAGTTATGGTGAGCTTGTCTCAACAGGTGTGCTTGAGACACTGTTTTAAAGAACACAGAAATAGATACAATTACGAATGAATATAAGAAGTATCAATGTAGTAATCAGATATAAATGTTCCATAAACATACCCTGAACAGCTGAATCATTAGCAGCAGCATCATCCCTTACAGCCGTGGAACTATTAGCAAGGCTTCTATTCACAGAATCTACATTCATGAAATTTTTGATTGGTCAAAGAACAAAAAATCACAATAACATAATTACAGAGGAGGAAAAGGAAATCATCTTTTCTTACCAGGTTCTGAGGAAGGAAGACCTTGCTTCCGGAAATAATACACTTGCTCAAAGTGATAAAGCAAGGATAGATAGGATTTGCGGACAATAAAAGATGCACTTGTTATGGTATCTCGGAACTTGAAGGCCAGAATCACTTCCTTCCATTTGCGATCTAAAATTACCTAAATTAACACAAGAAAAGGCTTAGGAGTCATTTTATACAAGTTGTATTAGAGAGAGAAATGAATCTAACAAAAATTCCAAGATCGTTGAGTTGCATCATAGATAAATTGCACAGTTAACATTTCTACAATCAGTAGCATATCTGCTGACAGCACACACTTCCTTTCGATTTTCTCCTCATCAACTAATCAATTTACAAAGGGACCAATTTAAACAATTACAATAGATGTATACATTGCATACCTTTTCAAGACCACCACGAGATGTCACTTCTACGAAAAGGCGATGTAGATCAAGAGGCTTTCCTCCTACAGTAGGAACCCTACACAAACAAAAAGGTCAGTTTTTGTTCTATTATTGTTCTACATCATCTACACCTCATACCAGCACGAAGTACCAAACTTATTAAATAAAGCTAACCAGCCTTGAAAAGTAAAACTCAAATAAAATCAACCATAATTTTCCCAATAACCTTAATGACTGTTTCATTTATTTCACAAACATTATATAAGTATAACTCTCAATTTTAAAAACAAAATATTTGCCTTGCCCATACCCCTTCCTTGAACCAATTTTCCAATAGCACAACAAATGCAACATGCTATCGTTTGCATAATCATAAACCAAGCAAGTTTTGAAACACTAAACTCATGATAGAAAGAAATATATGACAAACACCACCAATACATCCTTCAAATTTCACCATCATAAGCAATTCCTTCATGAAAACACCAAAAGCACACAACTTTTGCTAGACCCACAAGAGGTAAAACACGAATCAGCAACAAAACCACACTAAAAAGAGGGAAATTGAAAAGGTTGTTTTTTTTTTTTTTGCAGAAACAAAAATAATGAAAACCCACTTACTTCAATCTGGTACCGAATGATTGGTGAAAAGATTGAAGCTTTTGGGAGAAGAGGTTGTGATCACAAACAAGTTCAGTATATGAAGCAGTTGGAGGAGGGTAAGGGTTAATGGGTATGAGTGATCTCTCCCTACTCTCACTCTCGGACCAATTGGTGGAACCATCTGCGTTTGGCTTATTTGTCATTTTCATGTCCTAATCTATGCATTCATTCACACCCTTTTGATTATTATTATTCTAAAACCATAGGTTATATTTACAAACAATCTTTATCTACTTATATATTATTACCACTACTGCATCTCATGTACACCATCTCATAGTACATCGGTGTGATTTTTTAATATTATATAATATTATAATTATAATTATAGTTATAATTATTATATTAATAATAAGGTTATAAGGTTTTGGTGTAATTAATGAGTGCGAAACTGCGAACAAACAACAGTAGACTATTTAATGTTTGATAATGTTAGTAAACATGCATCTAATCGGTTGCACAGGAAAGGTAACTCCCAATTTTTTTTTCCTTTTTGTGATAAATAAATCACAATTTTTATTTGTTTTTTTCTTTAATAGTTTGGTGCAGATTCTTTTTCATTAATTTGAGACCACCGTTCGGATTCCCTCTGATATATTTATATTAAACTAATTAGATTTTTTAAGACATTTTGAATATATTCTTTTTTTGGGAATACATGTTATCTTTTTTATATTAAATATGTTAACTAATTGCGTGTATATTTTTAACTTAAAATTATAATATTTTAAATTTTATATATTATTATTAGAAAATATGTGAGTCTGACTTATCTCAAAAATTAACTCATAAATTAAGTGTTGTCTCAAACTTTATGAAGAGTATAATGGTCATATTTCTATCGGGTGTGAGACATATCTCAACACACACCCACGTCCAAGATTGGATACCTTGAATGTGAAGTTTGCGACATCTACAAATGACCTAACATTCTCTGCTACCATGTTAAAAAAACAAGGGCTAACCAATCCAAAAAGCTAACTCATGAATTAATGGTTATCTCAAATCTCATAAAGAGTATATTGGTCATATTTCTAGTTAATGTAACACTTATCCCACTTTTTAACTTTTATCACAATCGATTGATATGGTTAAAAATTCAATGAAATAAATTTTCTTTTATAAAATATTTGGTAATTTTCAGTCGACATTTTTCTTTTAAAAATGGCTAAATATTTTATAAATTTAATTACCATATGGAATTGAGTCACAAGATTGATTTATATTATATTACATCACATCATATATATATTATGCAAATAAAAAAAAACTACTTTCATACTAATTCATGATTAGATGTGAATTTAAACAAATGTTACATTGCTAATGGATTGTAATTAAATTCATATTTATATTTTATTCTTCTGAGATTTTAAAAATTTTAATTTTTTTTTTAATGTTAACTACAAATCTCTTCTTTTAGGGTAATCCTACTCGAGTTAGGCACAAATAACTTTTAGTCACTTTTCAATCAAGAGGCAATGAAGTAGAAACATTTAGGCTGCGTTTAGTTACAGAAAATTATTCTAATTTTTTGGAAAAAGTTTTTCGCTTATTTTCTAAACTTTTCATTTCTTAGAATAGTTAGAAAAATTTTGAAAACTCGTTTAGATAATGTGACCGTTTTTCAATTTGAAAAACTAGAAAACTAAAAAAGTTGTTTAAGTGCACTTAATTTTCTAAATTTTTTTAAATATTTTTTAATTCAAATTAATTGAGATATGTCTTATATATATATATATTATTTATGACAATATTGTATATTATATGCATCGCATAAAAATTATGATAAAAATTTAAAGTTATATTAAAATGAAAGCAAATGAGTTTGTGTTTAAATATATTTCAAAATAGTAGCAGTAAAACTTTTTGAATCAATAGCTGTTTGTTTCATATTCTCATTTGGTTACAACAGTCATTATCTTGTAAGTCAATTACCTTATCTTGTAATTCAATTACCTTATCTTGTAATTCAGTTACTATCTTTTCTATTTTTTACTTTTCTTAGAAAATATTTTAAAAGAGTTTTCTGATTTTCTTAAAAAATAGAAAATTAGTTTTCTATTTTTCTATAAAAAAAATTAAATAATTTATAAATAAACAATTTTTCTATTTTTTAAATTTTTCTAAGAATAATTTTATATTTTTCTAAGAAAACTTATGAACTAAACGCAGCAGTCATTTTATGTTTTACTTTTTCACCATTTTTTGTTACAATTATTTTATTATAGTCAACCCATAAAAATTTGTCAATGAGAAATAGTGAATTGTTACGGGTCCCTAACATGTTTTTGATTTATACTAGTATCGCATGATAATTTTTTTGTGTTTCAATATTTAAAATTATTTGAATTTATTACTTTATTTATCAATTTCTTTTATATATTCATGGTTTTAAAAACCGGATCAGATCAGACAATTCGATTGGTTGGACCGGAAACCGATCAGGGTACCAATCCGGAAATAGGAAAATCAAGGCACCGGTCAAGAACTAGTCAAAATCGGTTAAACCGGTCATAGTAAATATCAAGAGTGCTAACCATTAAAAAAACTATTAAAATATGAAAAAAATAAAAGTGGTCACAATTAAGGATCTTTTAAATTTATCAAAGAGAATAAAAAGTCACTTTTTTAATCAAAGGAGAAAGATTTGTAACAATTTATTTTATTAGCATTAGAAACCAATTCATTTTAATATCCATTTGCATATTGTAAAATTATAAAAACAAAAAAAATTATAAACCATATTTAAGGGAAATTGTTGAGCTTACAAAGTTAATGTTTGTAATTATTCTTAGTCAAATATATAAAAACAAGTTAATAAAATTAATTTTTTCTTAAGAAAAGTACTTTATTAACGTGAGAACAAATTAACCAAATCATTTTGTATCAGTTTCATAAAAAGATTATGCTTTCACTTGCATATGTGGTCTAAAATGTCAGTTCGAATACAAATTATTTGTAATTTATTTTTATTAATTTAAATTTAAATTATTTATGCTTATCCAAAAATAACTATTTTATGGTTGTTAACAATCAGATTTTTCTTATCTCTTGTTTACCCAATCAAATCTTATCTTGTAAAAATATTTAATATTATTTTATTATTTATTTGAATAACTGATTGACTTTTTCAAAGATATTTTGAAAGTGCAGATTATCTTATTAATTTATCTTTAATTGTATTAATTATATTGTTGTAATATCTCTCTTTTGCTTCGTTGGTTTATTCAATATTTTTTTCTTCATTGCTAGTTGTATTCCTAATTTCTAGTATAAAGGGTTGTTGTATTCTAAACATACGTCCTAGAAGAATAAACTCTAAAGGACAGTAATATCACATATTTCAATCTATTTTCAACGTTTCTATTCCAACAAAAATATTATAGGTAAAATAAATCTAAAAGTCGAGAATTATAAACTTATCAAATTTATATATATAACGACATGAATATTAAATAAGTATCTTTAAAATTAAAACAAGGCAACACACAAATAGATACACTAATTTTTTTTACTATGATAAACACATGATTTTTTCTTTCAATATTTAAAATTATTTGAATTTATTACTTTATTCACCTGTCATTAAATTTTAATTTCTCTCTTTTATATATATATATATACACGTACTTAAATTTCATGATTTTTTCTATAACTTTAAATTTTACTTTTCTCTCTCTATAGTTCCTAATTTTTTAAACTAAATAATTTTGTTATAAATGTTTACTAAATTTGAAAAATATGATAATCTTCGGATAAATATAAATATATTGTGTATTAACATAATATGTTTTCATTAGTTTTCATTGGAATTTAATTAATTATATTGAATTAAATAAATAAAAATTAAATAAAATATTGATTGCATCAAATTCCCTTTTAACCATAAATATTTCATAAAAAAATAGTTGACATATTTTAATAATGAAAGAAATTTTGTTAATTAAATGTGAATAATTCTATTATAAATATGTTTGCTTATAAAAGATATCTCATATTCAAAAAGAAACTTCACAGACCTTATTCGCCCTACCATTTCCTCTCATTCTTATATTTGTTGACCTCACTCTCTAATTTTCTCATCAAATCTCTCTCACTCTTTTTCCACTTCTTCAAGGTCAATCAATTTTTTAATCTCATCTCATTTGGTAATAAATTTCATCTCCTTAACTTTTTCCTATTTTTATTTATTCATACAAATTAAACGCTATTTTTATCTTATTTTTGGTAGGTTATCCCTTGTTACAGAGATATTATAATTTAAAAAATGATATGCATTTCAAGTTTTCAATATGTTTTTTTTTTTCTATTTTGATCTTATTGGACTTCAACTTTCCTTTTCTCCTTTCTTGTTTGAAGTTTTTGTTGTGGTATTTTAACGAGTTCTCTTTGTTTAGTCTTATAGAAAAATAAGACCCAAACTTTTTTCGAGTTGTTTTTTTTTTCTTCACCATGTTTGGGTATTTAAATTTAAGTATGCTATTTTTAGGGGTTCTTTTTATTTATATATGTTTTATATTTTTAATAAGTTTTTCCCATTCAATTGTAGGGAATGAAAATCAGTTAGGTGGTGGGATGCTAAAATGATGGAAGTATCTAAGGCTATGCATACAGCACATAGGAGAAAAAACCCTTCAAGGCTAATTCGTTACAATTTTTTATTACTTTTTCTTTAATACAAAACTTCAATAAATTATTCTAGAACAATATATAGATATTATAAAAAAAGTATTAATTGTTATTTTGTAGTTTTAATATTCACAAAGATTATATAACTCAATTTGAAGTATTCATTATATTGTTAATTATAACACCCCAAATTTTAAAGAAAATAATTTATTGAATAATGGTAATTAATTATTTATGATTCAATAATTATGGGAAAATTAATTAGACATTAGAGGTGAATTATTGATAAATTAAAATTTACCGGAACCGGATGATTTAACGGATGATGTGGGACCCACTAAGCTAAAATAAATATTGGGTGGGTCTAGGATACTTAGAAAATTATTGTGGTTATAGTGGTATAGTTAAAATAATTTTTGGGATTAAGGAAATAATTATTCAGACACGACGTAAGTTATTAAACGGTAAAAACATGAGCCAATTGAGATTAAAAGAAAATGCAAATTCCCATTTCCTCTTCTCCATTCAGCCGTAGCAATCCCCTCTCATTTCTAACACCTTTTACCCATTGGACAATGGGGATTTATTACCCAATGGTAAAAGCAAACGAAGACACTCTTTTACCAAATAGGCAATGACCAATTTTGGTCAATTTCTTTCTCTTTCCTCTACATTTTCGGTGGCTTCTTCTTCTCTTCAACTTCATTCATTTTCTTCTTCACTCCTCCATGCCAAAACCGTGACCCACCTCCTCCTATACCCGTTTTCATCAAAATTAACTCAAAAGCTTAAATTCATGAAGGATTAAAGGGACACTAGAGCAAAGCTTGAACCATCTCTTTCTCCCTCCTTCTCCATTTTCATTTTTGGGTTAGCATGGATGTAAGGTTAGGATTTCTTGCCTCGCTATTTCATTTATGGTTTTTAAGTTATTTAAGTTGATATAGTAATGTTAGAGGTTATGAGTGTTAATGAAAATATGGAAACCCTAGGCTTGAATGTTTGAGAAATGATTTTGATTATGGTTTTGTGAATATATGAGAATGAGGTTATTGAGTTTATGAGGATTCTTGGAAAATGGTGGATGTTGAATGTTATTGGAAAATTTTTAGAGAAACCTTAAGTATGATGATTTGAGGAATTGAGTTTGAGAATGATTGTGTGATGTTGTTGTTGGGTATTGTTGGTTATGAGGGAAAGTGATAACAATAATGGTGGATGACCATTGATAATGGATACTTGACTTGATGAAGTCTTAGGCCATGATAAATACCATAAGAGTTTGTTGATTAATGATGGCCTTGAATGGAGCCAAGAGGCTTAAAATGAACTTGAAAGAATTATGATGATAGTTGAGTGATTCACATGAGATATTGGATGCCTTATGGATAAGGGCCATGATGTTATTGTGGTTGGATTTGTTTATCCCTTTTAAACCTAGAGAATCTTGGTTTTGAGAAAGGAATTCTCGAAGCCTAACATAAGCGTGTGAATTGGTGTTTAGAGAAGTCTAAGACTTAATATTGAACCTTATGGGATGATGTCAATCACTTAAAAAAATTTTGATAAATGCCTTGAGATGGCTTAATGATTGAGTGTATGTATGCATGTGTAAATTGTAGATTGTGTTTCGGATGATGATGCGGAATAATCGGAGCGTTTAGATTATGGTTCTTCTCTCGAGGTAGGAGAGGGGTTTACATTTCAAATTGCATGAGTGAATAATTATTAATTATGTATATGTGTGAACTCATGCATTGCCTTGCCATGAATGTATTAAATGTTGAATTGATGATGTGATGAATAATAGCTTGGCCTTGTTGAATGATATGGAAATATATATATATATATATATATATATATATATATATAATATGATGATGATGAATGATTAGTTATCCCTTTTGTTGGACATGAATAAATTGATGACATAGAATTATAGATGGATGAATTTCCTAAAGTGTGGAAATATGTTTATGATGATTATGCCCAAAGATATGTGTGGTTGTGATGAAAAATAGCTTAGAAACCCCTTCACGTAGTTGATTGAATTAGAACAAGAGTGGAGAAGTATAACTTGTTAGAGTATGCCTAAGGGTGTGATTTCATCCATGTATTAGACCAATTTTACAAAGGATAGAGTGTACCATGTGATAATGAGTGAAAAACTTAAGTGGTGAGCGTGTGATGGTTAACTCGCTCAAGCGAGTTGGGATCTCGCTCAAGCGAGAGTCCCCTACATCAGATGGATGGCCTCTGGCCCAATCTCGCTCAGGCGAGGAGAGGAGTCTCGCTCAAGCGAGACGCGTGTGCAATAGGGGGATGCTTACTGGACGAATCTTGCTCAAGCGGGTGTGGCCACGCTTGAGCGAGCGTGATGGGAAAATGGTTCTGGGCTAATCTCGCTTAAGCGAGTAATGTGGCATATTGGGTCTCGCTCAAGCGAGCGAGAGAGGAAATGGTTCTAGATGGATCTCGCTTAGGCGAGTGGTGAGGCTTATTTGATCTCACTCAAGCGAGTGAGTATGGTATTGGGTACTGGGTGTTTTCCGCTCGAGCGAGCATGAGGGTGAGAGGAGCCTCGCTCGAGCGAGCGAGCCTGAAATGAGACACTGGAGGAATCTCGCTCAAGCGAGATCGGGGCCTGACACTTAAAAACTCCTTCACTTGAAGGAAATTGGGGGCGCTCAAGTGACCCACCTCAATCTCGCTCAAGCGAGTATAGGTCTCGCTTAAGCGAGTTGCCCAGTGAGAAATTTTATATTATTTTCTTGTTTTGGCTGATATTTGACCCCTTCCTTGTATTGTGAGACATTTGAGGGAATGTATAGGGGATATATAAGCATGATATAATATGGTGGTGTTTGACGTTGATTAAAACATTGGGATAATTCATTTATACCCAAAATATGTAATGAAAAACATAATTGTTGACCACCAAGAGTGGGATATGAATGAAGGGTAATGAGCAATAAATGGATGATGATGTTGATCATTTTCTTATATAAAGAATGATTGTCATTGATGTTGATCATTATTATTGATGAGTTATTGTGTACCATTGTGAGTGATACAAGTGTGATCTTGTATATGTGGTTTAAAATATAATAATGAAATGTTGTGAACGCTACACCAATATATATATAGATGAAACAATGGTAATGATAAATGAAATGAAAATCCACTAAATGATTATGTGTTGGTATTGATGAAAGATAAATGAATGTTAATGATGATTTGTGATGTTTGTGATGCCATTATGGTTGATTACAAGTGTTGACTTGCATGTATAACATATGATATATTGAGATGAAAATGCCACATATAAAACGTGAAAAACAATGGCTAAAACCAACAATGATAAAATCCACTAAGGTGTGTATGGTGGTGTTGGTGATTATGATGATGATGATTGATGAGTGACATTTAGGATGCACAGTGTGAGAAATGCATTTGATTTGTATTGCATTACATCCATGGCATATCATACGCTGTCTATGTGGAATGTTAGGGGGTTCCACTAGGGGGGCTCAGTGGGAGGGCGGCTTAGTGCACGAGCATTCTTGTTGTTTCCCCTGTGACTCGGTGTGTGAGTCACGAAGCTGCCCTTACTTTGGTGACGAGGCACCCTATATGGCAGGCCCAGTGGGCGGGCGGCTCTGTGATGAGCAAGTTACCTCAGTGTCCGACAGGGCACGACTCTCTCGATGTGTGTTCGGGAGAGGCCCGTAGCACTTTTGGCAAGTGAGGCCATGTTGTTGATTCGCAAGTCACGGGGTGACTAGTGTTATAGATGGGTGATAGCGGTTTGGTACCAGTAAAAGACGTTGATATGCATGCATGCTTTGAGATATATGTACACATTTTTCTACTACAGTAGGGGCATAGTAACATACCTATGCTTGACCCATAATTTGGTGTTTATTCTCACAGTCGGATCCACATTTGTTATCTATTCCATTGTGCATATGTATTAGCTATAAGAGCATTTACATATAACATGGAGATATGTCAGATGATGATGATGATTGGTGATGATTGAGATTATGGTATGGTGTTGATGAGATGGGTAATTGAATATCTAAAAGACCATATAAAATTAATGAATGATACGATTACCACGAAACAATATTGAATATGACGATGCGTATATTATGGCCCAATGTGATTAAGGGAATAATTATTTATGATTGACGATAATGATGTTAGCCCATGGTGGCTTTGAGAAAAGACCTGAATGGTCGATATTGATGATGTTGGCCCGTTGTGGCGTTGGAATTGATGTGTATTTGCTTGCTTTGCTATGACTTAATTAAAGGATATGAAATGTGAATATATTGTTGAAGTAATAGTTTACGATGATCATTGATGTGTTTAGCAAAGTATACATGATGTTGATATGCATATACACATAATTTCAATTGTATTCATATCGTCATTTGAAATGTATAACTCACTCTCCCATGTGGTCTACTTTTTAGTATTGATGCAGGAATATCATGGTAAGAGGATATTTTTAAAGTAAAGCTTTTGTGAAGGTAAAATAGTGGTAACGGAATGCCTTGGCCGGCAACGTTTGTAATTTAATGAGTTGTGTATAAAATGGATATTATTATGTTGTCAATTATAGATATGTTGATTATGTAATCATTTTGGGAATGTATAGGATGTTGATTTATTAATCCTCTAGGTATGTACAAGTATTGGAAATACATAAATCGAGGGTCGAAGTGATATCGTCAATTATAGATTATGAATATTGAAGATGTATGATGCATGACCATATAGATATGTATATGCATATATCTTAGGCATTGTATGTTCATGAAATTATGTGAAAATATGATGGTTGTCTATTAGGCTTATGATACGCCGTTACATGCTTTGCCGAGCCTTTTTCCATATCTTCATATATGGGACTAGGCGTATGCCCAGTATACACATTCTTCTTCCGCTGTAAAACTCTATTATTTTGTATACCGTTATGGGCAAACTATTTAACGATCCAGTTATTGATTATCAAATCTCACCCTTTGGTTTTCTGTGGTTTTAGTCTTGACATAGTCGCGGTGTTTTGAAATTATTTCAAACGTGAAAAATTTATTCGTATTTTTATTGTTTAATTATTTAGATTACATCGGGATTCGAGTCCAGAATATCGAGGTGTTACATTAATCAACAATATCATTAAGCAATCCAACTAAAATTTAAAATTATCATATCTTTTATCTTTAATATGTATAAAATAAAATGTCCATTTTGAATTGATTAATTAATTTACACACAAAATACGTTTATAATTATTAATTATTCTAAAGTATTCATATAGTAATCAATTAATTATAAACATTTCATATTCTCTATGACATTTTTTATTACACATGTGCATATTGTAAATTTAATTTAAACTTGATTATTACATCCTATTCAATTCAAATGAAATTTGAATTAAGTATAACCGTTAGAAATATATTTAACTTAAATTAAATATTGATAGAGCTCGCAAGCTCATGAGTTATATCGCATAATAAAAATATTAATCTTACATAAGCTACTTCACTAAGCATCTCTTGATTATTTGGACTTTAAAGATTATGGGTTTTAAAGAGAAAAAACATAAACAGAAACAAACAGAGTACTTTAATAATGTAAATTCAATTAATTAAAACACTCATACGGTTTCATTTCATCTTAATTATCGAATTATTAACCTATGAAGACTAAGTGAATTACGTTTAATTAAGTTGCTCTTAAATGCATCTCTCCCTAAGGCCACTTGCTAAATTTATTCCCACAATATCAATTAATCCTTTTAAGGTTGTCATGAGTTCTTATCATAAATCAACTAAATCTATCACACAATACAAAATAAGCTTAAACATGAAATGAAATAGATAATCATCAAGTACAAAGTTTTCTAATTGAGACTACTCATGTATTACATCTTTAAGAATAAAGAAGACTATTAATAGAAATATAAGGAAATATTAAAAAGGAATATTTTCTTATTTGGATGGAAGAAAAAATGTGGATGGAAATAAATTAGTTTATATTTAAATATTTAAATTTTTATTATAATAAATTTGAATACATAAAAAAAATTTCAAATTTTTAAAATTTTATATTAAATTATTAAAATTTATTAAACAACAATCTTATAACATTTTCTCTCATTTCCTTCCATCTTATCTTTAGGAAGGAATTAATTTCCGCTAGGTCCTACTAGTTTTTTATTTTTCCTTCCTTCCAAACAAAGAAAAACTTTCTTTTTCTTCTCATTTCCCTCTTTCTCAATTTTCTTTCCTCTTTTCACCTCTGACCAACCAAACCACTAGTCTTGTTATTAGTCTTTTAAATATTTAGAAGATCTAAATATTTAAAGGACATACTTTCAACCTTACAATAAAAATTCTTGCTATCCTAGCACTTGTTGGTACATTTACCCTTTAAAACAAAACTTTTCTCTTGAAACATAATTTAACGACACTTGTTATATCCCTAATAACACACATTTTTCAAATTAGCTCTCCCAAACACAATTATATCATTATTATAAATGTGACATCAGTCACACTGCCATTTTACCTTTCTCCACATCAACACCTTGAAAAGCTCTCACATGCATTACCTTTTGAAGTAACAAACTCAACCCCTTAACCACCAATACAACAAGAATGGTGACAAAGAATCACCCTACCTAAGCCTTTTGCTTGTCCTAAGCCTCTTCATAGGACTATTATTTAACAACATTAATATACTTGCCAACCCCAAACACCCAGTAACCCACTCACACCATAAATCTTGAAACCTTATCCTTCTCATTGAATATTCCAAAAAATACCAACTTACCAAGTCAAAAGCCTTTTCAATATCAACTTCAAACATAAAACATTTCTCCTCCACCCTTTTCATCTCATGTATGACCTCATTGGCTATAAGAATACTATCATGCATCTCTCTACCCTTAGTAAAAGCAAATTATGTTTCTGGTTCTAGTTTCCCTTACATCTTCCCTAACATAAACTGTATGTCCTCCACTATTGAGGATTATCCTTCTTTACAATGAACACTAAGAAAGAACAATTTGCACCCATGACTAGGAATGACAAAATATATCAAACCTATGAAAAATGATGAGGTGAACAAGAAATCCTAGTCTGCTATCCACCAAAGCCCCACTCTCTGGATGAGCTAACATTTTATTCAATTTTTGGCAAGTTAGATGAGACGATCTGCCAACCGATTATATAAAATGCGGCCCCCACCAACTTACCAGATTTTGGCGAGATGGGACGAACCATATTTTCTAACCCTTTTTTGACAAGCTTTAACAAGGTGGGTTATGTCAGCGAACTATTTTGCTATCTTTACCCCTTGCCAACTTACTATTCACATGGAATTCTTCCCCAAACCTGTAGAAATCATCACCCAAAATGTCTCAAAACTGTTTAATAAGATGGAAATTCATGCGATCAAGACCTAGACTTTTATTACTCAACACCAGACAGCTTCAAAAACTCTATATCTACTTGACCTTTCTTCGCTTATTCATATGAGAATGAAAATATTGCAAATTTGAGTCACCCTTCCTCAACTACTGCACCTTGGACTTATGATACTCACTGGTCTCTCCACCTTCACCATTGCCTTTCTTCTCCCCGACTTCTTTATATCAGATAAATCCTCTCCCCACATATTAGATCCCCGCCCTCACTGGCTTATAGTCATTGCAAGTTATAGCTGGTTATTAAAGTAGGTTAGTGAAAGATAGGGTTGTGATGAATCTCCCATATTAGATCCACCCCATTTACAAAAATTATCTAATTAAGTTCATTATCGCTAGATAATTTTTAGAAGAAACCAGAGAAATACAATGATTCCAAGACCTTCCCAATTCAAAGGCCCTTTGGTAGATGATTTTGACGTCAAGGCTCTCAATTTTAATAAATTTCATACAAATTGAAATCATTTAAGTTCGATCAATCAATTATACCAGTGAATTATAATAATTTTCTCTAGACTTGTACATTAAATATTGCGTAAATATTTTATGTGTAGATTCAATATCAACAAAACAAATACATGCCCAGATCACATAAACCTAACGCTGAAATGCATAATTTTACACACGAAAAAAATAAAATGAAAGCAAAACAAATTTAACAGAAATCAATATAGAGAGAGAAGTCCAATATTCCATTAACCATAGAAGCTGGTTAATTTCCAAACCAAATTGCAGCCCAAAAAGAGTGATCAAATTTGCATATGCTGAACTTGTTGGATCTTACAGAGAAAACTATACATCACATTACATATACTACCAAGAAAGATAAAAAGAGAATGTAACAGAATTGAAACTAACAAGATTCATTTCAACCAAAGAATGCGGGGTCGTAGCCATTGCTGGTGGTGGCCAAGATATAGTAAGCAACAACATGGCCAATGGAACCCCAAGCCAAGACATCAATTATGTTGAAGCCAACAGGGTCATTGGATTTGAGGAGGCTAACATACTCCTTGGCACGTGTGTCACCAGCCTCAAAGTGTGTGACTCCATTCTGCTCAGGTAAGCCTTGTTTTGCAACATTCTCCCTTTGGAAGTTGAAGAACACAAACCTCCCCAAGAAGAGGGAAAGGCCAGTGCTGAGGCTTATGACAAGTGCAGGGTTGAGTTCAGCTCTAACAACACCACGTGCAACCCTTTTGTTGGGGGTAAAGGTGCTGACTTTGGTGGAGGTTGTGACCCTTGTGAGGGGTCTCAGACCTTGGAAGCACACATTGGATGGCTTCAAATGATGGGTTTGGTGCTTTTGGATGGTGGGGGACAAGGCTGGAGTTGATATCATGGATGAGGCTGAGGCTGCCATTTTTTAGTTTGGTGTGTGATGCTTCTAGGAGTAGTAGTAGACTTTGAGATAACTAGGATAAGCGAATTGTGCAGTAAGGAATATGGATTAGCAAGTAGCTAGATATGAGATGGGATCATATACTATGGAAAGGGGTGGTGGGAGAGAAAGATAAGGTGTGCTGTGATTGTAAACCATGGAATTTAGATTTGGGTGATGACTTGGCTTGGATCTATTGGGTAGTTTTGGATCACAGATATTTTTTTTGCTTTCTCTTTGTGGTTTTTATTTTTAATGATCTGACTTATTTTGCAACTGTTATGTAAAATCGGAACTGTTGATTGTTATTAGTATTTTGCAAGTTATAAAAACTTAAAATAGTATTTTGCAAGTTAAAAACTTAAAATATCAATATAGTTTTTTTTTGTTAATAAATTATCTATAGCTTTGACTGTAAGAAAAGAACTTTATTGTCTTTCCGCTGTCTTAAAAACTTCATATTGACAAACTAGTCACAGAAGGTTAATGGTTAACCAATATAGCTTTGTTTTTCAAAAGACCTAACAAATGAAGATATTTGTTTGGTATGGAATTGCAAGGATGAAAATAAAAATGAAATAATCAGAAAGGAATCTGCTTGTTTGAATATAAATAGAATGGAAAAAATATATATTTGGATAAATAAACTGAAAAGAAATAAGTGAAAAAGTTATCTTTCCCTCATTTGAATGAGTAGAAAAAAGAGTAAAATAAAATAAATAAATGATATTATAAAATTAATTAAAAATTAAGTTTAAATATGAAAAATCAAAAAGATTTCTGGTAGCATTCTTTTATTAATATAAAATCATTCATTATTTAATAGTTGTTGTATAAAAAAAATATTATATTTTTAAACTCCAAAAATAAAAATTCAAGTATAATTTTCTTCCATTTTCTTCTGAAAAGGGGAAGATTTTTTAGTGTTGAAAAATCACAAAATCAATATTTGATGTTCCATTTAACTATTTTGCGCCAATATCTCGAAGATATTAAGCCACTGACCATACCTCTATTAACCTTAGAAAACAATCACTTTTTATAGATAAAAGATGACAGATTACATTCCATATTTCTAAATTAATAATTATACACACAGATTTACACCACTATGTGGATGATTAAATTCACAAAATAAAATTCATTAATTCATTAGTGCCTTATAAACCCAAATACTTAAGTATACCTTTTTACTAATGTACAGGCCACTTTCTCAGCTTTAATCATTCTCCACCCCATTAGTGATTCATGGATGATATGACAATAGAAGTATCGCCAAAATTTTAACATTGCTTCAATAAGGACATCTGTTTTACTACCATACAAAATTCACTGGCCGTATCGTTGCATCACCACCTCAGATCTTGGCATTCGAGGACAAGAAAGGAGCAATTACAAATCTTCAATCTGCCTATTTTGTTTTTCTGATTTTCAGAACCCACTTGTTAGGTATCTGTTATTATTTTTCTGAGCATTAAACCTATATCCTCAATGAGCACACTCCATTATTTTTTCCCTTGAATGATTCACTCCGATCCACTCAAAACATAAACAAAGATCAAGGAACATCATGATTTATATGTTCTCTTCATAATGAATTTCTAGTCCGATTTTCTAAATTACATACTGATATTCAGCATCTTAAGATCAGCCACACATAGCATATATTGTTTATCACCACATTTTCACTGTTATTGCCTTCTAGCCTCCTGTACATCATGCCTCACTTTCCAGCCTGATATAAACACACCCTACCAGTACAACTAATCGAGAACATTAGCAGGGTACTCAATTTTTTATACATAAACCAACCTACTTAAATCAGATATTAAAGCAGGCTGTTCAAGTGCACTGGCTACCATGTCACTTATTCTACCATGTCACTTATTGCTCATTGAATATTCAACTTAAATAAGTGAATCAAGGTATGCAAAATTCCGATACCGGCCATACTCAAGAAGGCTACCATAAGTGCGATCCCACACCCCAATAAAAAGGGACTCTGTATCTGGACTGAAAGATATGCCTGATATCTCACCAAAGAAATCAATTTCCTGTTCCTTCTCATACCCACTTTTCACATCATAGACATGCACAAAATCTGCAGGCTCTGCCACAGCCATATATTTGCCATCTGAAGTATACCTGATTGATCTGATGGCTCCAAGGTTGCCTTTCAGCACGGCCACTGACTTTGATAAATTCCGCAAGTCCCAAATTCTGCAGGTTTTGTCCTGGTTTCCAGTAGCAAAGGTGACACCATCAGGATGCCATGATGATGCAAATGAATAATCGAAGTGCCCAGATAGGGTTTCAAGTGTCTGCCAAAAAATAAATAATAAATAAATCATATTAGCACAATCTTCCATCATAAGCTCTCATGGGATACAATTGAATAAATAATTCATTAGCTGTTGGGGAGTAGAGTATTAAAATTAGTTTACCATTTGGGGAATAGAGAATTACCTTTCCATTTTGGGAGTCCACCAACATGCCTTCGGGATTGTCTCCAACAATTAGAAGCAGCTTACCATTTGGGCTGACAGAACTATGCTGCAGTAGATTGAGACAAATGTGGGGAAAATTTAGAAAGCAAAGGAATGATATTCCAAAGAAATAACTTGGATGATCCAACAGATTGTTTCTTAAATTACTACTAGCATGTTACATAATCATATTCCAAAGGATTCGCCCCCATTCTTTTGTTATTTCTCTAAATTCTTTCAAAATTAACAATAGTAGTTAGTTTATAGAGGAGTGGGATCAGACAACAAAGATTGCCGATTGCCTCATCCATATTGCCAATGTGTAAGCAACATATATTATTGCATAAATTGCTCCTTAATGCAAGACAATGTAGTCTGATAAAAAACAAATGATAACAATTTCTGAAGGAACAAAGCATCCATTATGAGTCTTGGGAAGGAATTAGAAAATAAATATATGAAAAAATAAATAAATTTAAGGACTCACATTCACTGGCCAGGGAAAACGAAAATACTTAGAAAGCTGAAATTTCTCCATATCAAAGTCTTTGATGCCACAATCATTATTTGAGGCTGTAAAATGAACTGCACCACTAAAAATCAGAGAGCAAGTACATTAAACCCAGTTCCTATATTCATAAACCAAATAAAGAAACCACCACCTGAAGAAAAACTATATACCTAGGACAGGCATAAATCTCAATAGCATTGGTGATAGCATTATCATCGTAGGTTGTTCTTGTGCAAAAACTAACACCAGGTCGATCTAGGTGCTGCATTCCAGTAACAATATGTTATAAAATCTTGAAATCTGTAGATGGTTAAACCAAGAACAAACCCTGGAAGGGAGAAGTTAACAGCATCTACCAGAGTAAATAATAAAACAAAAGCATGTACACTGATAACAAAAATCTATAAAAATACACATTTTGCAAATGGGTAAAGAGAAATAACATGAGTGAAGAGACAATCCAATCAATATAATAATTACTATCAAATTCTCAATTTTATACCTAAATAGTTGACTTATTTATTACTATAATTTTTCTAATCTAATTATTTTTCTAACTATTTTTCATAAAACTTTCTCAGGTCATGCTTGCTTTAGCTTAAGTGCTTAACTTTTAGAAAATAGTTCCTTTTTTTATTTTCAAAAGCTTTCCAAGAAGCTTAAAAGAATTATTTCTCCAAAATAAATTGAACCAAAGACAAACATAACTATCTATTATTGAAATTATCTACTTTCCTTTTTGGTTTTTTATTTAAATTACAAAAAACAAACTTTGGAATGAATAAAAAAATCTTAATCTTAAAAAGCTTTAAGCTTTGGTAAGATTCTAAAATTTGATGGTTTTGATTTAAGAGGACGGCATACACCTCTGTTTTTTTTTTATTACAACCTACAAACTTACAATGCCTCTCTAAATGAGATTTCTAAGACTAAGTACATTCCTAATTTTTAACATACAATATATGCTTTAATACCAAAGTTCTTTCACTAGGGGTGTAACATAGCATTTTTTAAAATTTAACTTTTTTAAAATTTTTTGTATTTAATTCTCCATTTAATCTTGTAACTAAACTTTTCATTTATTTCAAATACATGTCATATTACTTGACTTTTCATGATTCCAACCTTTTAAATTTTAATAATTATAATTTTAAATAGCTAATTTATCTAAAGTTTTAAATAGATACCAACAATTAAAATTATATTAATCTTTAATAAGTTTGGGGGAAAGAATCATATTTTTTCATGCAAATTAATCCTTAATAGAAATTGAAACATATAATCGCATAACAGTTATTAATTATATTTTTTACTTATTATTAAATTTTATTATCTTTTGATATTTCATATTCATATACAATATAATATTTGGATTCCTCTTTTAATTTTCATGGTAAAAAATTCCAGATATTAAATAAAAAAGTAAAAGCCTAGAAATATGAACAAGACCATAAGCATACATACGGTATAAATGAAAAGTTAAGATAAAAAATAAAACAAAATAATAATTTATTTTTAAAAAATGTAATAATTTATTTTTAAATACATCAAAGACCTTTTCTGATTCAAAAATTACACCAACATCCCTTCTTTATATATTATTCTTACGAAATTGACCCTTTTCTTTTCAAAAAGTTGCACATACCCTCCCCTATAAATGTATGAACCCTAGGGAGGTCAATGTAGTAACTTCTGAAATAATCAGTGTCTAAGTATAATTCCAGCTAATCTTAGAGGAGATCTATGTAAAGTATCTCTTTTAAGCAAGAACTTTTATGCTCTGCACAAATAGGTATGAAAATATAAACATATTATAATTAACAATATTAAATAAAAGATTATAATTTCTACTGTGCATCACATGGGTATAAAAGCTAGTTAGTCTCTTAAACTCGTTAACAGTTGTCCAGTAAGGCCACTGCACTTGGTGCCTAGCATGGACATTAAGAGTTGCAAGCTGGGTTCGAATTCTGGTTCTCACACTTTCCAACCCTTGTCCCCCTTTCTTTTACCGCTATTTCAAAGGATTTAAAAAAAAAACTCATTAATAGTTATTTGTAGTTCTGTTACATTACAGTAGTTTAAACTACTAAAAAAGCCATACATTGCCATGAACAAGTCAACATGCTTGTGTGTGCATGTGTATATTGAGCAACCAAGAGGTGCATTGTATATTTCAAGTTTTCTTAAAATATTTCATAAAATTCCCTGAGGTCCAGGAGCAGAATTTACACTTACTACTGCATCCACTATAGATTAGAACAGTAAACATTCCTAAAATGTAAAAAATGATTTGATTACCTTGCAAATAAGTTCACCTTGAAATCCTCCAGCTACTAGAAGCTTCTCTTTCACTGCAAGTGTACTGACTTGGGTGTGAGTAAATCCCTCTAACAGACTTCCAGGATGTTTCTGACAATGAAAATTGATAACTCAAAATTAAGACCACAATTGATCAGTTTCATCTTAAATAGGAACAATGAGAAGTCTATGTCATTCTATTAAACAAACATACACAAGGGACATTCACCTCTGATGGTGCAACATGTCCTGAAACATCGAGTACTTCTGACCTTGTGCAAGTCAAAGAGGACCAGTGCATTATTGAAAACTGTGACATAAGGTATACATCATGCTTTGATGTAGCCCATACCAAATTCCTCAACTGCATAATCATTTAAGAAGAAATCATGTCAGTCCACCGCCACAACTGCATAAAAACCAGAGTAGACACAGCGTACCTGAAAATGAAGAATTGTTGACTTTACTGATCTTGAATTTTTTCTGAAGTCATAAAATAAGTATCCTTTTTCAGTATTCTTACAATCCTGTTTATCATAGAGAATAACCGACAGGTCAACATGGTGTTATGCTTCTGAAAAATAAAATGATTGAAGAAAAAATTTATATAGAAGATCAAAGAGAAAAGGTATCCACTGTTACCTTCCCCAACTTGTCCCCGGAATGACGGATATTTTCATAATTCTTGTATTGCTCAAGCCTAGTTTGCCGATACCTTTCTCGAGTAATGATAAGGCTATCCCAAGGAATTCCCTGGATGTCTTGTCCTCTTCTGGCTTGAGCAGCAGTAGTATCTACCACCTTACCACTCTGTACCAAAACTACAATATTACTCCTAAAAGTATAGACATAACTATATGTACAGTTGACATACGCTTGATGAACCATTCAAAAGAAAGAAAATTTGACACAACCACTCATTGCAAATGTAATTGGTAATAAGAAACATATTCATCAACATCATATTAATAAAATAGGACAAATTGTAAAATATAAAAGCAGCATTTTACAAACCGAGTAGTCATCATCATATTCATCTACGTCAGACTCTACTCCAGCCCTTTCTCCATTAACAGATTCAGCATCCATATCATCTACGTCTTCCATTTCGTATTCATCTGCCATGTATTCAGCATCACCCCCTTGGCGATGGGACATGTTCTGCCCAAGTAATTATAACCTGCAATAACAAGAATGGATGGGGGGCATAGAAAATCAGAGGCAACATTTGTGTGAGCAACAACAACTGAATCCATAGGTAACAACCAAATAATCACACGTTTTAAAAAATTCAGTAACCAGTCTAACCTGCCTATAATTTGCAGAGCTAAATATCACCTAATAATAATCACTGCATTAAGTAATGATGGAAAACAAGCAATGAAAATATCAATCAATTTTATAACTAATTATGTTTCAGTGATTGGTAATGCATATAACCATGACTGGCACGCTCAACAACTTAGCTTTCCCAATAACTAATAAGCAACCCAGAAATTAGGGTTCCAATGAAATACCCTCTAAAATCATACAAATGAAATCCAGGATGCTTTTATTTTTTATATATAAAAAATTGGACAGTTTTTCCAAATTAATCTAAAATCCGGTAACCTATAAACATCCAAGAGTTTAGGGTTCCAACAGAATAATAGCATTCAACAATTTATATATAAATAAATAAGAGGGCATTTTTTTACGATAAATTTTCAAATTAATCCAGAATTTACCGATAAATGCATGAGAACCCTTAGAACGAACGTTCAAGTATTGTTGGTATCGGAAGTTAATACATCGCACGTAAAGGTGAAATAAGATAAAATTGGAAACAGATAAAGAAAATTTAAAGGAAAAGAGAGTGAAAATTTCAGATTTCAGAGGATGCGAACCTTTGGTTGAGAAAGCTGTATTGATTTCAGTACTCAGAAATGCAAATCAATGAATAACTATACATATAAATTAAGAAATTCAGCTTCTGTTTTAATTCATTTTTTTATTGTTTAAAATTCTTGGAAAAGGATAAAGGTTTTTTTTTCCCTAAATAATACACTTATATAAACATATTTTCAGAAAAAAGGAATGGGCGAAAACATATTTGCTACCTGGTTCTTTTATTTTATTTTATAGTTAAAAGTTTAGATGAGTTAGATTTTTTTGATTTTGAATATGGATCAAGTTTAATAAATACTTGGATATATACAAGTTCAACCCTTAATCAACTAGGTTCTATGGATAACATATCAGCACCTAACGAGAGGCACTTCGGAAAATTACGCCATTTGGGATGTTTGCACCTGAAGCGACTTAGTGAGTGTTTGGTTAAAGTTCCTACCTTCATTCAAACCCCCAACCTCTATTCCATTTGCAACACCTTTGTTTCCAAAATCACATCCCGTTTGGTTGCCACACCATGCGTTTAGGGACCTCTGTTCAACTAGGAGAACTTCGTTCCCCGAGTAGAAGACCTCCACCTCCCTTGGGGCAACGTGGTTGCACTGTTTCAAAGTTGGAGGTGACCGTTTACCACCCTACCCACCCTCATTTTTCCTTCAACAAAACCATAGCTATGTAAGGATTCCTTCTCACATAGTGTTATGTTTGTGATTTTCCACAATTAATCACAAGGCAAGTCCGGTCTCCTCTCTCACTTGTTATTTTCTGCAATTTGTCAAGTTGATGTTGAAAATGGGGTTCAATTTTACCTCAATTTCCTTTTCTTTCAATGCTTGATCTTTGTTAGATTGGTATAATTTCTTCTTTAGGTGTTGTTGTGTTTCTGTCATGAACATGGCCTACAGGTGAGGGGTTGTTGGATTTAGTTGAAGATTGTGGATGGTGATGGGAGGTTGGTGGTGGTCGTGCATATGGTTATGGATGATAAGGGGTCGTAGGTAAGGGGTTGTTTGGTAAGGGACGAGGTTGAAAATGTTAATGATGGGAGGTTGGCAGTGGTCGTGTAGTTTGTAGGGGTTGTTGGGTTTGGTTGAAGATGGTGGGTGGTGATTGGGTTTTGGGTGGTGGTTGGTGGGTGTTGATGAGTTTTGGGCGATGGTGATGGGTGACGAGGGATTTTGGTGGTGAGGAAGAAGAGGGTTTTGTCCATGATGTTTTCTTTTTTTGTTATAATTTTTGTCAATTTTTGTCAATTCCTCCTGTTTTTGTGTATTTTGATTGTAATTCCTAGTTTCCTCTATATATTATAAGATTGACAATTATAAATACACAACCCCCACCGTGGAAAAAACCTTATTATTTGATTGTTAGTTGTTTTTTAGAGATGGGAGCCATGTTTTAGGTGGTTTGAAAAGGTGAAGATGGCTAATTCGGGTGATGGCTACGGTGGCTAGATGGTTTTAGGTTTTGCAAGGGTTTCGGTGGTGGTGTTTTTTAGTGGTGGTATAAGTGATGTTTGAGGTGATGTGAAGAATAGTGATGGGTGGTGGAGTGAGAGGTTGGCTACGAGTTGTGATGATGATGATGACGACGTATGCTTTTGATAATGACAAATAACATGCAAGTAAGACAAGGTCAAGTGGCCAAGATGTTGCAAGGTCAAGATATCAACCTAAGTCACAGTGTAAGGATTAAAAGAAGTATAGTTTGGCCTAAAAATTGGAAAACAAAACTTAAAACATACGACTTTTTAATTCTGACATCCAAGTAATCGATTATGATAGACGTGTAATCGATTACATAATTTCTGAACCATTGCATTTTTCAAAACAATTAAATGATTCAATTCTGACAAGCAATGTAATCGATTACAGCTTATGTGTAATCGATTACAACGGTTAGAAAAATGACAATTTTAAAACGTTCATAAAATTCAAGATTTAAAAAGCAATGTAATCGATTACTGCTTTCTTGTAATTAATTACCATAATGAACATTGCATAGTTTTTGAATTATTAAGCAAAGTAATTGATTACATGTTTGTGGTAATCGATTACACCACTGTCAGAATTGGTGAACCATTGCATTTCTTCATGAATTTTGCATGAAAAGGCATGACTTTTGAATCCAAACTCCTGAATCACTAAAAAGGTATCTTTTCAAGTGACTTGTCATGAACCAAGAGATTTTATTGCATCTTTCCAAAACCTATAAATAGAGAAGAAATTCATTTTTGTAAATCACTACAATTCTTCCCATCTCTTGTAAAAGTAACAAGCAAAAAGGTCACTCTATCTTTCTAGTAATCCATTAGAACTTCAAGTTGTTTATTCACTCTTTTGAAAATTTCAATTATCTTTCCTTCTTCAATACATTTGTAGTTGGGTGATATCCCAACAAGTTAGTGAAACAAGAGAAATGGTTCTCTTGGTGAAGTACTTGGAAACTCCATAAGAGGATAATGATTTCCTAGGTGTTGGAGTGCTCATCTTGTGTACATCTTCATTGATATAGTGAACTTCTCTAGTGGGATCTTGAGAGACTGGACGTAGGCAAAAGATTGGTCGAACCTGTATAAAATTGAGTTTACATCTCTCTTACCTTTACTACTTTATTTTCAATTGCTTTAAAGTTCTAAATTATACTCCATGCTTGCTTAAATTAAACCTCAAGTAACATTATTGAAAAATTTATTATACTCAATTCACTCCCCCTATTGAGTAATAGAGGCCATTTGTCTAACAGATGAAGGAAGAGGATGACTTTTTTTTGTTGTAATTACTTGTTTTATTTCCAATTCCTTGTTTTTTGTATTTATCTTTCTTTCTATTTATGTTTCACTTTGCCAATTCCCTTTTTTGTAATGATCATGTTGATGGTGTTAATAGTTGCGTTGTTGCCTTGTTACCATTTCAGCTTGCATTTTCAATTTTATGTAGTTTTGTTAAGTGTTGAATGCTTTGTCTTGTTTGGTTATTGTCACCTACACCCACCCCCACACAAATTTATATTTGTCGTAATGGATATATGCATGATATGTTGACATGATTTACATGATATGTTGACCAACCTATACTTCACCTAAAATTTACCTCTTTTTATGATAAACTATATTTTAGTTAGGATGTCAAACTGGAACAGAGATAAGGAAAAATGAGCCTTTTTATTAAATAAGGCCAGTTAGGATTAGTATGCAATTAGAATCTTTGTTGAGGCCTCAATTGAGCATATTAAAAATAAAGAACGTAAAGGTATCTTTCTTACTAGGAGGGGATAGGAAGGTTTGGAAGCCTATTTTAACATAAAGACTAGTAGAAATTACACAAAGGATCAATTTAAGAATAAGTGAGACAATTTATAGGAGTGAGTTCCGTAGTATAATTTATTCCAGAATACAACCGGATTAGGATAGGACAATGAATGACATACATTCATCACAGGTAATAAGTGGTGGAAGAGAAAGGAACATGTATTCTATATCACTAAATATATTCTTCATTGATATTTTAATTTGTCCACTAATGGGTATCAAACTAATTCAATGAACATGCTTAATTTTTTTTCCTGCAGGAAAACCCTCCCTATGGGAAGTATCGCTACGAGGGTTTGTCTCATGCATGAGAAATGACATAAATGTTTAAAGATAATGTAGTTATGAGTAAACTCTCTTGAGCCCCGTCATCGAGTGTGTTACCTGATGTAGACTTTGGGAATGGATATGATGGTACAAAGTTAGACTTGGAAGGGGGTTGAATAAGTCTTAAGCTCTTTTTCAAAAATAATCGCGTACAAACTGCTCATACAGAAAAAACGAATTTTAACAGACCAGAGTGAAGGGCAAGGAAAATACACAGTGGAGTTTATCCTAGTTCACTTCCAACACAAAAGCTAGTCCAGTCTCTTCAGTCCGAATGATTTTCACTATTGTAAATCACCTTACAATCTGCACCAACCCAGTGTAACAGTATTCTTGACTCCACTTACTTCTGGCTTATACCCAAGTATTTTTGACACTAGCCACTTCTGACTTAAAATCCAAGTATTCTTTCAAAAGCCTCTTCAGGCCACAGTGTTTCCCAACACCAACAGATTTTGGCAACACACTAAAATGTACAAAGTAATGGTAGAGAAAGTGTTTGAAGTTACAATCAAATAACTCAACGCACAAAGATATGAAATAATTACAGAGTACACTGAGCTACAGATTACAATAAGTTAGGGTCTACACTAGGAAAGACTACAAAGAGGACTTATGTAGTAAATACAAGACCTTAGAAACTTTTAAGAGAAAGTCTTACGGACTTCGGTTTCTAAAGAGAGAAACAAGAGAGTATTCAAGTACTAAGTTAGGCAACATCACTATCTTGTTTTCAAAAGCTTCTTGTATTTATAGTCCTTCTGAAAATATCTATTGATCAGCTTCGAATTGCAGGCACATGCTTCAGAGAAGTTTCCTTATCCGGGGAACTTCGAAAGTCTTCAGCAAAAGATCCCTTTTAAGGAAAACACGTACAGTCCATAACAGTTGACCTTAGGCTATCTGTTCTAATCAGGTTCAACTTTTCTGACACCTTGAGAGACATGCAAGGCAGTTTTCTTGATAGTCGAGAGAAAGTCTTCAACTTTTCCGTTGATTCCCTTTTTGATGATAGCTTCAGAGAGTACAGAGAAAGTTCATGCAGCTTTATATTTGGAAAGGGAAGATCCTTTGTCAAGAACTTGAAGAGTCACGGATCTTCTACGTGATCCAAGAGCAATCTTTTAGGGGTCTGAAGACACCGAAAGACTTGATCCAGTGAAGCTTGAGTGAGTACGGACTTCTTTATTTCAAAAGCAAATCAATTTTACGGATTCCCACTTTCTTTTACAAATGAAGCTCTACGGACTCCTAACACACTTCAACAAAATTGTTAAATAACAAAACAAGACAAACTTCATTTTTGTTGAGAGTCTTGATGTGTATTATTAACAAATCTCATGAGGTTCAAACTGCTCAATCATGAGTTCAGACTTTACTCTAACAGAATACTTTCTTAAGTTTACGGATGGTCGGTAGAATATGAGTGAAGGTTCAGGTGATAGTGAGGATCCAACCATAGGTGTAGAACAAGGTAATGTTGGGGGCACTAGAAGTATGGGCCTAGATGACATCAACCTGAACCCTGACTCCCAACCAACTCAAACAGCCAAGTGTAGTGAAAAAAGACATAGGGTAGGTGGGAAAGGGAGAGGTAAAAAAAGTAGAAGGGGTAATGTAACAATTATAAGTGATTCAATGAATGAGATGACAACAGTTATAAGTTCCAATACTTTTGTAATTGTGGTGAAGAGAAAGAAGGATAATTCTACCATTGAGTATGCACTTGAACTACTTCGTAAGCTACCTAAATGTTAAACCAATGATGACTTTTTTGGAAAATGTTTAGAGGCACTTCAAGATAAGAATACACATAAGTGTTCATCAAGATGAAAGACAGAAGTGAGCAACTGGTTTTTCTTAGGTGTGTCACAAGGGGCATGGATCAGTAATCACCTACGTGTATGAATGGAAAAAATAAGTAAGTGATGAGTTTAAATCTCTATATGTGTTGGCATGACCTTTGATGACTATATGTAATTTGTATTTAAATTGTATCAATAGAAATTATGTTTAATGTATTTGTATGAATTGTATGAAATGTATAAATAGGAAATAATGTTAATGTCTTCACTAATATGCAGAAGTTAAAACAAACACACATTCAAAGACAAGGTCAAGTGGTGAAGATGATTGTTCAAGTGAGGATGAAATTAATGAAATTTGTGTTTCTATGATGGCTTGTTCATCATTGTCAGTTGAGGAATGGTCCATGAAATATATATATGTAAGGAACCATGCAGGACAAGTGAATTAGGTGGTCATGCATGGGTCCAAAAGATACTTCATAGAAATGACACTAGATGTTATGAAATGTTTAGGATGAATAAATAAGTCTTTTCAAGTTTATGTAATGAGTTAGTAAATCATAGATTAAAATCTTCCAAACACATGAGAGTTGAAGAAATGGTTGCTATGTTCTTGCATGTAATTGGATGTGGTGTAGGAAACAAAGTTATCAAAGAAAGATTCTAGCATTCTAGTGAAACAATTAGCAAAGATTTCTGATGATGCATGATTTATCTTTAGTTCTTCACTTTAAATGTGTATAATTTGCCATCACTTATTGTCTAATATATTGCATTTTAACACATTTTCATCATATGAGCTTTATTTAATATTTGATTTTAAAAATGAATTAAGGATTAATTTTTAATAAATATTGGTTTTCTCTTGTTTACTTGGGTATTTTATTTTGCAGAAATTAATAAAATTAAGGAACAAGTACAAAGATAATCCAAGGGTCAATAACAAGAGAAAAATGACCATCAAATGATAAAGAAACAAGAAGAACAAGCCCCGGTGAAAAGAAAGCTACAAAAGCATGAAAATTGGCTATTAGTGCGCTATCTATTAGTGCGGTTGTAACAGGAACCGCACTAATAGGGTGGGAATCGATTCCTACACCAAATCAGCCCATGGGAATCGATTCATGCACTTGGGAATCGATTCCCAGCCTACATGAATCGATTCATTTGATGTTTTTCACCTGGGAATCGATTCCCAACCCATAGGAATCGATTCATGAGCCTAGGAATCGATTCCCCTTGCTAGGAATCGATTCATGAGCTGTATTTTACGCAAAAATGAACTGGAGGAATCGATTCATCATTGAAATCATGCGCCGAATCATTGGAAACAACAAAACGCAACTTGGAAACAACTTGGAAACAGCTGGAAATCATCTGCACCGAAAGTTTCCACTTGCAACGCGTTTTCCTTAGCTGGCTTCTCCTTTCATTTGCCTATAAATAGAGAAAAACGAGAGGCTTCAGAAATCATCTTCAGACACTTCACTTCATATTTCTCTCTTAGTTCCTTTTCTTTCTTTTAAGCATTAGAGGAAGGCTTCTGGAGGAATTCTTCCATTCCGGGTTAGGTCTTTCTTATTTTTAGTTTATTTTAATTATGGAGGGCTAAAACCCCTAGATTGATTTTCTTGGAAAATATTGTAATATAATTTTGAGGTTCTTGTTTTTAATATAGTATGCTTGTATTATTGTTATTTCTTCATAATCTTACTCTGCTTATTTAATTCCATTCTGTTTAATTAAATTTGTATGCTTAATCGGTTTAATTATTCAAATGGAATAAAATAAGATTTTAAATTAAAATGGATTAAGGAAATATGCATGCTTAATGAATATTTTCATAATCACTTTTAATAATTATGGTTTGCTTAATTCCATAATTTGAGAATAGATTATGTATATAGGCGATGTTCTTATATATGCTCAATAATTCCTAGATTTTACGATCTTGACTCCTTTTGCTTAATTAGGATGCTTGATTAAAATATTCATTTTTAAATGAAAGTAAAGGAATTGTGAATTGAAAAAGACGCTTAGTTGATTAATTCAAATTGAGCTAAGAAATTAACATTAATAAGTATACAAATTATTTTTTTATGAACCAAGGATAAATTTATTTACAATACTCCAAGAAAATCAATCGCTTGTTATTTATTGTTTTAAATCCTTTATTTACTTTGTTTTAATTTTAATTGAGATAACAAAAATCAATCAAACCCCCCCAATTGTATGTTAGTTGAACTTATGTTTGTAAAAATTTTTAGTTGTTAAGTTCTTATTTTTAATTGTTAAAAATTAGTTTAAGACTTGATTTTTCCTAAATTTTTGTGTTGATCCTTGAGAGAACGACCTAGGTTGACACCCTAGTACTACGTTAATTAATTTTAATGTACTAATTTGACGGAATCACGACTGTAAAAATATTCACGTCAAATTTTGGCGCCGCAGCCGGGGATCAACGATCTTTAGGAAAAACACTTGTTTTAAATTAATTTTTTTTTTTTAAAAAAAAAAAATTAATTAAAAATTTAATAAAATTTTTTTTTTTTTTTGTTTGTTTATTTTATTTCTTTTGCATGATTTAGGATTCTTATGATTTATTGCTCATCATGATCAAATATCTTGTTGTATGCTATGTATGACTAGAAGAACTTTTGAGCATTTATATTCATTTGATCCTGAAATTGAAAGAACTTTTCATAGGTTAATTAGAGAAGCTAGATTTAATAATAATTTTGTTGATATTGATAGTGATAGTATTTTTTCTGAATCTGTTGAAAGTACTACTGCTAGTTTTTCTGATATGGCTGAACCTCGTGAAAGAACTCTTAGAGAACTAGCTGCTCCTGAATTCACTTACGAAAGTTTGTGTATTCAATATCCTGATGAGGATGTCCCTTTTATTCTTAAGACCGGACTTATACACTTATTGCCTAAGTTTCATGGTCTTGCGGGTGAAGATCCGCACAAACACCTCAAAGAATTCCACATTGTGTGTTCCACAATGAAACCCCAAAACGTTCAAGAAGATCACATCTATCTTAAAGCGTTTCCTCATTCTTTAGAGGGTGTTGCTAAGGATTGGTTGTACTACCTTGCTCCAAGATCAATCACAAGTTGGAATGACTTAAAGAAAATGTTCTTGGAAAAATTCTTTCCTGCCTCTAGAACAACTGCAATCCGTAAGGATATATCTGGCATTAGGCAACTCTCTGGAGAAAGTCTTTATGAGTATTGGGAGAGATTTAAGAAACTCTGTGCAAGTTGCCCTCACCACCAAATTTCTGAACAACTTCTTCTTCAGTACTTCTATGAAGGTTTACACCACGTTGATCGCAACATGATTGATGCGGCAAGTGGAGGAGCTTTAGGAGACATGACTGCTGCTGAAGCAAGAAACTTGATTGAAAAGATGGCATCCAACTCTCAACAATTTGGTGTGAGAAATGATTCTTTCAAACCCATGTTTGATTCTAATTCTAGTTCATCCGGAATTAAATTAGAAAACAAACTGGATGCTCTCACCACTCTGGTCACACAATTGGCAGTAAATCAAAAATCCATGACCGCTAAAGTATGTGGCATCTGCTCTTCACAAGAGCACCCCACTGATTGTTGTCCTTCTCTACAAGAAAAGGATAATAATAGTCCCCAAGCCTATGCAGCCAATATCTACCATGATAGACCTCCACCACCACAACAACAAAACCATGACCTTTCCACCAACAAATACAATCCAGGTTGGAGGAACCATCCAAATTTGAGATGGGGCAACCAACAACAAAATCCCCATCCCCAACCTCCATTTCAAAACAATGCACCAACCTTCCAAAGACCGACACCTCAACCATCCATAAGTGGCCCTTCTTTGGAGGATCTGGTGAAACAAATGACTGCACAGAACTTGGAGTATCAACAGAGGAATGATGCTACCATCCAGAGTTTAAGCAACCAAATTGGGCAATTGGCTTCATCATTAAGCCAGTTACAATCTCAAAACTCTGACAAATTACCATCTCAACCAGCCGCAAATCCAAGAAATGTGAGTGCAATTCAGTTAAGATCAGGTAAGAACCTTGAAGTACCCATACCTAAGGAACCTGAAAAACAAACAGATGTGCCCACAACAGTTGAGAATGATGTACCCTCTTCAAGCACAAGCAAATCTGAGATGCAACCATCCCAAATTCCACCTCATATCCCTCTTCCTTTCCCACCAAAAGCAATTCCAAGCAAGAAGATGGAAGAAGTGGATAAAGAAATTTTGGATACTTTCAGGAAAGTGGAAGTGAATATACCTCTTCTTGATGCAATCAAGCAAATTCCCAAGTATGCCAAATTTCTAAAGGAGTTGTGTACTCACAAAAGGAGACTCAAGGGCAATGAAAGGATAAGCATGGGAAGAAATGTATCTGCACTGCTTGGTAAGGAAAATATCCCTGAGAAATGCAAGGATCCAGGTACGTTTTCTATACCTTGTATCATAGGCAATAATAAATTTGAAAATTGTATGTTAGATTTAGGAGCTTCAATAAATGTTATGCCTATGTCTGTTTTTAAATCTTTGTCTCTTGGAAATTTACAACCTACTGGTGTAGTAATTCAGCTAGCCAATAGGAGCACTGCTTACCCTGCTGGAGTTATAGAAGATGTTTTGGTTCAGGTAGAACAACTTGTTTTCCCTGCTGACTTTTTTGTACTTGACATGGAAGAAGGTATGCCTCAAATTCCTGTTCCTATCATTTTAGGAAGACCATTTTTGAAAACAGCTCGAACCAAAATAGATGTTCATTCTGGAACTCTCTCTATGGAATTTGGTGACACAAGAGTTCAATTCAATATTCTTGATGCCATAAAATACCCAGCAGAAAATCATTCTGTTTTCCAAATTGACATTATTGATGAACTAGTTTTTGAACATTTTTCTAATGTTGATTTGGAATGCATAGATGATTCAAACAAATGTTTTGCATGCAATGATTCTGGAAGTTGTGATATTTGTGCTGAAATTGATAAATACATAATTTCTGATTCAGAGTCTCTAGATATACCTGTTAACCATAAGGAGCTGTATTCAGGATTTCAAGAAAATTCTAACAAAATTTTTGAGGTGCAAACAGCAGAATCAAAATCTACTTTGTTAGTTCCATCTGTTTTGCAGGCACCCAAGTTAGAATTGAAACCCCTACCTGAGAACCTAAAGTATGTATACTTAGGGGATAATGAACAGCTCCCGGTGATAATTTCCACTTCCCTTGATGAAAATCAAGAAGAAAAATTATTGCAGGTATTGAAAAGACATAAGAAGGCTATAGGATGGACATTGGCAGACATTCCTGGAATTAGTCCATCCATGTGCATGCATAGAATATTTCTGGAGGAAAATACTAAGGCAGTAAGACAGCCCCAGAGGAGACTCAACCCTGTAATCCTTGATGTGGTTAAGAAGGAGATCACCAAGCTTCTACAAGCAGGAATTATTTATCCTATCTCTGATAGCCAATGGGTGAGTCCAATTCAAGTGGTACCTAAGAAAACAGGGATCACAGTTGTGAAAAATGAAAAGGATGAATTGATCCCAACTAGAGTGCAGAATAGTTGGAGAGTCTGTATTGACTACAGGAGACTTAACCAGGCAACAAAGAAGGACCATTTCCCTTTACCCTTCATTGACCAAATGCTTGAGCGTCTCGCAGGTAAGTCTCACTACTGTTTTCTTGATGGATTCTCTGGATATTTTCAGATTCACATTGCACCTGAGGATCAAGATAAAACCACATTCACCTGTCCCTTTGGCACATTTGCTTATAGGAGAATGCCATTTGGCCTATGCAATGCTCCTGGAACTTTTCAAAGATGCATGATAAGTATTTTTCATGATTTCATTGAAAATTGCATAGAGGTGTTTATGGATGATTTTACTGTCTATGGATCTTCATTTAATGCATGCCTTGATAGTCTTGATAAAGTTTTAAACAGATGTATTGAAACTAACCTTGTCTTGAACTATGAGAAATGTCATTTTATGGTAAAACAAGGAATAGTTTTAGGGCATGTAATCTCTGAAAAAGGAATTGAGGTAGATCCTGCTAAGGTAGAAGTTATATCACATTTGCCTTACCCCTCTTGTGTTCGAGAGGTTCGTTCTTTTCTTGGCCATGCAGGTTTCTACAGAAGATTCATAAAGGATTTCAGCAAGAAGGCTAGGCCGCTATCCAGTTTGCTTCAAAAGGATGTGGCATTTGAATTCGATGAAAAGTGTAAGGAGGCTTTTAATTGCCTCAAGCAAGCATTAACCACTACCCTAATAATCCAAGCACCTGATTGGACAGCCCCATTTGAATTGATGTGTGATGCCTCTAATTATGCATTGGGAGCTGTCCTTGGTCAAAAGATTGACAAGCAACCTAGGGTCATCTACTATGCATCTAAAACTTTAGATGCTGCCCAGGTAAATTACACCACTACTGAAAAAGAACTCTTGGCCATTGTTTTTGCATTAGATAAGTTCAGATCTTACCTACTCGGTTCTCGAGTAGTTGTCTTTACTGACCATGCAGCTCTGAAGTACTTGTTGAAGAAAGGTGAGTCCAAGCCAAGATTAATTCGTTGGATGCTTTTGCTCCAAGAGTTTGACTTGGAAATTCGTGACAGAAGTGGAACACAAAACCTTGTGGCAGACCATTTAAGCAGAATTGAGAATGCTCCTGATTCAGCACCTATTCGGGATCATTTTCCCGATGAACACCTCATGAGTATTTCTAACTCTTTTGATTCACCTTGGTTTGCTAACATTGTAAATTATCTTGTTGCTTCTGTTTTTCCACCATGTGCATCCAGAAACCAAATTTCAAAATTAAAAAGTGATGCAAAGTATTATATTTGGGATGACCCATATTTGTGGAAATTGTGTAATGATCAGGTGATTCGAAGATGCATTCCCGATCATGAAATAGAATCAGTTCTTCGATTCTGCCATGCTTCACCAGTTGGTGGACATTTTGGTCCACAAAGAACAGCAAGAAAAGTGTTGGATTCAGGTTTGTATTGGCCCACAATTTTTAAGGATGCATGGAGAGTTTGTAACACCTGTGAGAAATGCCAAAGAGCTAGTAATGCTACCACATGGAGACAACAGATGCCTCAGCAACCAATGTTATTTTGTGAAGTATTTGATGTTTGGGGCATTGATTTTATGGGTCCATTTCCTCCATCCTTTGGTTTTACTTACATTTTATTGGCTGTTGATTATGTTTCTAAATGGGTGGAAGCTAAAGCCACCAGAACTAATGATGCGCGAGTTGTTATGGATTTTGTTAGATCTCAAATTCTTTGCAGGTTTGGCATTCCGAGAGCAATCATTAGTGATCAAGGAACACATTTCTGCAACAGGACCATACAAGCTATGCTCAGGAAGTATGGAGTTGTTCATAGAGTCTCTACTCCATATCACCCCCAAACCAATGGACAAGCAGAAGTCTCTAACAGAGAAATCAAAAGAATCCTGGAGAAGATAGTACAGCCTAACAAAAAGGATTGGAGCAGGAAATTGGATGATGCTCTTTGGGCACATAGAACAGCTTTTAAGGCACCTATAGGAATGTCTCCCTATAGAATTGTTTTTGGTAAAGCATGTCATCTTCCAGTGGAGATTGAGCATCGTGCTTATTGGGCTGTAAAAGCTTGCAACTTAGCACTTGATCAAGCAGGTGAAGAAAGGAAATTACAACTGAATGAGCTCGATGAGATCCGTTTGGCAGCCTATGAGAATTCAAAATTCTACAAGGAGAAAACAAGGAAATTCCATGATAGCTCAATAGCTAGAAAGGATTTTACTGCTGGACAGAAAGTGCTACTGTTTAATTCCCGGTTAAAACTGATGGCCGGAAAATTGCGCTCCAAATGGGAAGGACCTTTCATTGTTACGAATGTATTTCCCCATGGAGCTGTGGAAATAAAAAGTGAAAACTCCAACAAAAGCTTCAAGGTTAATGGACAACGTTTGAAGCCATTTCATGAAAATCCTTCACTTGTGGATGTTACAATGGAGGAACATGCTTTGGGGGAACCACTTCTTGATCCCCCTTGAGGGAGTTTTTTTTTTCTTACCCATCTCTTTACTTTTTCATTATATTGTTTATTTTGTATGCTCTGTCTTACATTGAGGACAATGTATGATTTAAGTGTGGGGGTGGGATCATTTATGTGTTATTGTGTGTGTTTTTTGTATGTGTGTTTTTTGTATGATTAAATTTTGTGTGCTTTTATTAAAAAAAAATAAAATAAATAAATAAATAAATAAAGATAAAAAAAAATAAATAAATAAATAATAAAAAAAGATTTTGTGTGTGTTTTTGTTTTAAAAAGGCATGTTTTATTGGAATTTTAAGATATGCATGAGTAACAAGTAAATTCTTTCATGTCTGATATGAGCTTAATGATATGTTATAATTTGAACTCAAGCAATTTTGGTATGATGAGAATGACATGATAATTGATAGATGATCATATATGATAGAATTATACCTTGTGAGATTTTTGAGCCTTTAAATTTGATGGATCACTTTAAACCATCTTAATCCTTTCATGTGTGATTAATTCCTGAAAGCTTACATCTTAATTTTTTGTCTTGTTTCTTGATGATACTTGAAACTCATGTGAATGTATTTGAAATGATACAGGCATTTTGTTCAATTGAGCCACTAAGCCATAGAAGCCTACCATGAATAAATTATCCTTTGCTAGCCACTTTGAGCCTATTTAACCATTTCTTTGTTGCAGCTCAAATAAGCCATGGATGAAAAACCAAAAATATACCTACCCGAAGGAATATATTGGAGCTTTGGAATCAAGTCAAAAACAGGCATTCAAATAATGTGGGGGTGTACAAAAAAAAAAAAAAAAAAAAAGAGTTCCAACTCTTGTTTCAAGTGTTATGCAATCACATAAGAAAAAGATAAAAAAATATATATATATATATATATATATATATTGATGAATTACCCTCACTGTTTGCCAGTTAAATTAATTGCTCCATCATTCTTTTTGGTATTTAAACTTATTTTCCAAAATTTTTTTTTTTTCCACCTACTTTAACCTTGGCCACATTACAACCTTGGAAAGCCCTGTTGATCTATACATGCAATTGTGTTGATTGTGGAATTGAGAAACTTGCCAAATTTTTGGACTGTCTGTTTTTCAGGAAATGTTTTGAGAGTATACACAAACCCAAAACACTTGAGAGTATGTCTTGTGAGGTTCTGTCACTTATGGTTTTCCCTTCAGTTTGATTTAATTCTCACATGTCTAATTGTTTGAATGATTTTTATACATATCTTGATGCTCTGTATCTTGCATGATGAATAACTCTTGTTTCTCTGTATATTCCTAAAGATTTCATATTAAACATGCTAGTTTTGTGTGTTTACTATTTTTTTAACTTAATGTTTTCAATAAACTGTGATACTTGTTTTTATTCTAATTTTGCCCGGGAGTGCAAAAGAATAAGTGTGGGAGTATTTGATGATGCATGATTTATCTTTAGTTCTTCACTTTAAATGTGTATAATTTGCCATCACTTATTGTCTAATATATTGCATTTTAACACATTTTCATCATATGAGCTTTATTTAATATTTGATTTTAAAAATGAATTAAGGATTAATTTTTAATAAATATTGGTTTTCTCTTGTTTACTTGGGTATTTTATTTTGCAGAAATTAATAAAATTAAGGAACAAGTACAAAGATAATCCAAGGGTCAATAACAAGAGAAAAATGACCATCAAATGATAAAGAAACAAGAAGAACAAGCCCCGGTGAAAAGAAAGCTACAAAAGCATGAAAATTGGCTATTAGTGCGCTATCTATTAGTGCGGTTGTAACAGGAACCGCACTAATAGGGTGGGAATCGATTCCTACACCAAATCAGCCCATGGGAATCGATTCATGCACTTGGGAATCGATTCCCAGCCTACATGAATCGATTCATTTGATGTTTTTCACCTGGGAATCGATTCCCAACCCATAGGAATCGATTCATGAGCCTAGGAATCGATTCCCCTTGCTAGGAATCGATTCATGAGCTGTATTTTACGCAAAAATGAACTGGAGGAATCGATTCATCATTGAAATCATGCGCCGAATCATTGGAAACAACAAAACGCAACTTGGAAACAACTTGGAAACAGCTGGAAATCATCTGCACCGAAAGTTTCCACTTGCAACGCGTTTTCCTTAGCTGGCTTCTCCTTTCATTTGCCTATAAATAGAGAAAAACGAGAGGCTTCAGAAATCATCTTCAGACACTTCACTTCATATTTCTCTCTTAGTTCCTTTTCTTTCTTTTAAGCATTAGAGGAAGGCTTCTGGAGGAATTCTTCCATTCCGGGTTAGGTCTTTCTTATTTTTAGTTTATTTTAATTATGGAGGGCTAAAACCCCTAGATTGATTTTCTTGGAAAATATTGTAATATAATTTTGAGGTTCTTGTTTTTAATATAGTATGCTTGTATTATTGTTATTTCTTCATAATCTTACTCTGCTTATTTAATTCCATTCTGTTTAATTAAATTTGTATGCTTAATCGGTTTAATTATTCAAATGGAATAAAATAAGATTTTAAATTAAAATGGATTAAGGAAATATGCATGCTTAATGAATATTTTCATAATCACTTTTAATAATTATGGTTTGCTTAATTCCATAATTTGAGAATAGATTATGTATATAGGCGATGTTCTTATATATGCTCAATAATTCCTAGATTTTACGATCTTGACTCCTTTTGCTTAATTAGGATGCTTGATTAAAATATTCATTTTTAAATGAAAGTAAAGGAATTGTGAATTGAAAAAGACGCTTAGTTGATTAATTCAAATTGAGCTAAGAAATTAACATTAATAAGTATACAAATTATTTTTTTATGAACCAAGGATAAATTTATTTACAATACTCCAAGAAAATCAATCGCTTGTTATTTATTGTTTTAAATCCTTTATTTACTTTGTTTTAATTTTAATTGAGATAACAAAAATCAATCAAACCCCCCCAATTGTATGTTAGTTGAACTTATGTTTGTAAAAATTTTTAGTTGTTAAGTTCTTATTTTTAATTGTTAAAAATTAGTTTAAGACTTGATTTTTCCTAAATTTTTGTGTTGATCCTTGAGAGAACGACCTAGGTTGACACCCTAGTACTACGTTAATTAATTTTAATGTACTAATTTGACGGAATCACGACTGTAAAAATATTCACGTCAATTTCCATCATGTATTATAAGCATCTTTAAAATTGTCAATGGACATGATAAAGCCTGCAAGTGCCATAGAAATTACGTGATGGTAGAAGATATTAGTCATATTTTAAAGATTGTATAAGAGAAATTAATGGGACTTATATCCCATGTATGGTTCCTTCCAAAGATTCTGTAAGGTTTATCAGTAGGAAAGGTTACATCTCATGAAATGTGATGGTTGTTTGTGATTGAGATATGTATTTCATATATATTTGTATTGCCAAGCTGGGACGGTTCTACCTATGATGAACGGATATTCAAACACACATTAAAAAATAAAGCTTATAATTTTCTACATCCTCCCACAGGTTTAGTTTCATGCTATCTAGACCTTGTATATGTGTTACCTTTGGTTACCATGGTAATATTTTAACCTTGTTTACTTTTTTAGTTCTTAGGTAAAAACTATTTGGTTGATAATGGCTATCCAACACTAATGGGATACTTGGATCCTTATAAAAGTGAGAGAGATCATCTTCCTAACTTTCAGTGTACAGGTTATTTTGAAAAACACAATAAAGTTTTTATATATTTTCATTCAAGTTTAAGATGCACAATAGAAAGGACTTTGTGTTTAAAAGAATGGATTTGTTATTTTATGTCATATGTTTAATTTCAAGTATGAAACTCAAATGCAGCCAGTGTGTGCCACAATGGCAATACATAACTTTATTCAAAGATACAATCTGTCAGACATTGAGTTTGAAATCGTTAATGAAAATGATGACAACTATGTGGACCATCAAAATCCTAGACACTTTGTATCAAATAATGAAATTGATACAATTTCATCATCAGCTATGAATGGTATGTGTGACTCAATTAGGGATCGAATTATGCTTGCTAAATTTAGCAATTAGTATCTTTTTTCGTAGAAAGGAAAGAAAAAATAACACCTAAAGAAAAGGCTTAGAGTCCTTTAGGATTACATTTAGAACTTCAGGAGAAAGAGATCCTCAATCCCTATAATCAAAATTGATCACAAGACCCAAATCAGCGAGTTTGTCAATAGCTTTATTGGTGATGAGTCTTTACTAGACTCAATTATTGACCTTATTTTAAGTTATTTTATCATGATTTATTAAGTATTTAAGTTAATTAATTGGTGATTATAGATAAAATAATATGTAATTATTTCATAATTAATAAGTTTATTTATGATATTTAAATTAATTATGAATAAATTAATAATTTTGGTAAGGAAACAACTCCAGAAACAATAAAGAATAAAAATTGAAATTTAGGGTCTAGCATTAGTATGCTCGTACGTGTTCCATGTCTGTTACTAAAAATTTATGCATAAGCATGCCCAAACTCCAGCGTAGCTACGCCCAACGTCAGATAAAAGCATTTCCCTTTATTTTTAAGCATTACCACACCCAATTTCCAGCGTAACCACTCCTATTATGCACCTGATTATGTAACTTTCAGTTATGGAATAAGTGATACTATTGTAATTACGTTTGTTCACTTTTACCTATTAGTTACTTATATATAGGTTCCATGCTTGTAAAAACACAACACCATCAATCATATTCTCAAATTATAATAAATTTCCAGATTTTGTTTAGCTTTTCTCTCAACTTTCTCTCTTCTATTTTCTCTATTTTGGAAACTTCCACCATGAATTTCCATCTCATTCTCCTTCATTCCTTTCACTATGTGTGGCTAGATTCTAAGGTTAGGAAATGACAAATTCTAAAGCAATGCTTGGGAATTTGATTTGTAATTGTGATGCGTAGAGTTTGGTGATTGATTGGAATTCTCATATCCGAATATTATTCTTGGCTTGATCCTTCAAGGATTGATGAAGAATTCTGAATTACAATAGCCATGAAATAATCAGACCCTGTTGTGATTGATTGCGCTAGAGAAAAGCGTTCTACGTCCTAGAAGGTCCATTTAGAATTTGTGTCAAGCAAATTCACTTCAGTTAGTATCAAAGCTAACTTTTAGGCTAGTTGTATGGCTGTTTGGAAGGCGAAAAGGTTTCGTTCATAACTTGAGTTCCACAACTCCAAATTTAGTGATTCCTATGTCCAATTTGTGATTCAGAACGTGAACTTCCACCCCGTTTTTGTAATAGACAATTTAGACCTCTGTAGCATGAGATACAAACTTGTATAACATTGTCAGGCTTAGAGAAATTGGTACCATCCTTCTTTTCATCTTGATCCATTCCCGAGACTGACCCTTGAACTTAAAGGTAATTTGATTAAAATCCACCCTCTGGAACCGGTATGACGTGATGACCAATGTGAGTTATTCTCTCAATGTCAGCGTCTCATTTAATAAAATGATTTAAACACCAAAATCTGTTGTCACGCGAAAGGTCCCTAAACTGACCCCGTTGCGAGTTGTTCACTCACTACCGGAGGGTCAAAGTTGACTTATGTCTTAGTATGCTAAACAAGTAGCCTACAAATTAACTGATGGGTACGTAGAGCCACTGGGAAACATCTCCATCACCAGTCAGCCTTACTACAGAAGAGAAAAGCAAGTACTGACATCATGTATGGAAATCTTGGTGAACAAGGAGACGTTTCCACTACTTCTAGGTATAAATATCCATGCATCAACATAACATGTAAGAACATTCTCTCTAACCTTATGCTTAAGCTCTGAAACCCCTTTGAACTTTTACTGACTTGAGCATCGAAGTGTCCTTGTAGGTGACACCATCTTTTGTCCCACATTACGTTAGGCTGGTGATTTGGTACGAGGAATCACTATAAGACCTTTATTCCCCATTGAAATCAAGGATAGAATACCGGATCATCACTGGACTAATGTAATATTAAAGAGTGAACGAGAGATTTAAGGACTGTCGCGAGGCCAGATATTGAGAGATTCCCCACTGGTATTTACTACTGTACAAAATTGTGCTTATTTGTGATATTAAGAACTCGCCTTGTGCTTGTTTGATAATTCTACTATATGGAGTACTCTTGAATAAGCCTTATTTGATTCAGTTAAGAACCAAAGGAGAATAAAAGAGAGGTAAAAGGAAATGGAGTACATTATAAAAAAAACATAATTTGAACGTATACATGAGTGTTGAGTATAAACACGTGAAGGAAATTAGTGAGGAAAATTGTTGTCATTACTGATCATTTTTTCTTAAGAATAACAGGTGAAGGACATCTTAGTCTGTTACCATTACAAATGCAAGCTTTAACTTAACATTTTAAAAGGTTAATATGGTAACAAAATAAAGCGATCCAAGAGAGGTTGGATCAAATCAACCTGAGAAATAACCATACAGGTAATGAGAGAGTTGACCCAAGGCAAAACAAAATTGAAGGAGTCAAGCTAAACATCCAACCATTTAGAGGAAAAGGAGGAGACCCCGAGGCATATTTAGAGTGGGAGATGAAAATTGAGCATGTGTTCTCTTCTAACAATTACATCGAGGATCAGGAAGTAAAGTTGGCAACAGCTGAATTTTTTGATTATGCGCTTATTTGGTGGAACAAGTATCAATGAGAGAGGAGAGAAAATAAAGAACCATTAGTAGATACTTGGGCTCAGATGAGAACCATCATGAGGAAGAGATATGTCCCAGCTAGTTTTAAAAGGGATTTACAACTTAAGCTTTAGAAATTGACCCAAGAAAATCAAAGTGTCAATGAGTATTTCAAAGACATGGAGATAGCTATGATGAGGGCTAGAGTCAATGAAGACAGTGAGGTAACTGTGGCTTGATTTTGAGTGGTTTGTGATGGTTCAAAGACAGACTTAGAAAGGGGAGTTGAATAAGTCTTAACTCTTTTCACGTGAAATAAAGAATAGGGGTCTGAATGGCGTTTCAGACTCTTTAAAGAATCAGACCTTTAATTAAAGAAAAGGGCAAGGAGAAGATAATGATAAGTCTTGAAAAGACTTAATTATTCTGCCTTTTAGTTGACTTAATTCATTGTTTAGTGATTAGTTTAGCCTTATTATTTAATTAATTGCTAATAATTTATAATTTATTTAATTATTTCAAAAGTGCTTAATTTATGTAAGAAACCGATTAAAAGCATTAATTAGTTAAGAAATTAAGTTTATTTATAATTTCATTAACCCAGCGTACAAATACTGGACAATCAGTGAACAAACGCTGGGCAAATTAGTTGTTTATTGGTGCAGGAAAAAGAGCCCTCAAGCTGAAAGGAAAAAGCCGAGCGAGATTTGGAAAATCCGAGTGAGACTTCACAAATCCGACTGAAAAGAGTCCAAAAGCCCAACTGAGCGAGACTTTAAAAGTACCGATTGAAAAATAAAGAACCCGAGCGTCAACTTCAGAATGCTGATTGAATAATTCACTCGCTCAAGCGAGAGTCAAGTTCGCTCAAGCGAGAGCCAAAATTCGTTCAAGCAAGCAAGTTCGCTCAAGCGTAACTCCAAAACATCACCCCTCGCCCAAGCTTCTTCATAACGCTTAAAGCTAAGAAAGCGATACTGCAGTGCATACTTCGAGCTCGCTCAAGCGAGAACCCAGTTCACTCAAGTGTGAAGGCAGTTATTTAAAACACTGATTGTTCCCTCCAGAAGACACTCGGCACCAGTGCTGTTTCCTGCTGCCTTCTCTCCTCCTTCTGTACCTTAGTAATTTAAGTGCTAAGCTGTTAATTAGTTAGTGATGCGCTGTGATTAGCTAATGATGAACTGTAAGTTATTAAGAGCTGAGCTGTAATTAGTTAGTTATTTCATAATTATGTAATTAGTTAGTTAGTTTAATTATTAACTCAGCTTTCTAAGTTATTAGTTAAGTTAGTTAGTTAGGTAGATGCCTATATATATGCTTGTACATATTCTGTAAAAAAGGGAGACAGATACATACAGAATACATAGAACACGATTCATTCACAACTTCGAACATCTCACTACTTCATTTCTCTCTCTAAATCCTCTCCTCCATGACGTTCCACATTCCTTCGATGGAATCGAAGTCAATGGAGTTCTAAATCCCTAAGGTTGGGATTGCGAAGGTCAACAACGGAATCTTGAAGCTATGACTGAGGAAATCAACTTCTAGATCCTGAGGTGAACAAGCTGACGAGTGGATCTGTTTTGCTGGATTGACAAATCCAGATCTGATGAAGAACTTCGCCAGTGAGGAATCATGGTTGAAGCTTAGGTAACTTCCAGCTTTCTAACTAGTTCAGGCCTAATCAATTTAGGTGAATAGTTAGAGTTTAACCTCCAATTTCGCATTAGATTCTTTGGTTAATTGAGCACTTAAGGAATTAAGGTCCAATGCTTAAGGATTAATGTTTTTCACCTAAGGAATTAGGGAATAACCACAAGCGGATTGTCCTCTGGATTATGAAGTTTGATTATACTTTAATTGCATGTTTCTTGATGAATTTGTGAACCGAAGCAATCCTGATCTATTTTTTATTAATCACCTTTCACATTTCATCTTAACACTGTTTCTGGAAATACAAAAACAACTAGAAAACATTAAAACAACAAAAACCGAATGAACTTTCTATGCCTTGTGTTGGTTCAGCTTGTACTAGTCTGAGATTGAGGTATTTACCACAATCCCTGTGGGACGATCAAATATAATACAATTTTAACGACTGGTGCGCTTGCCAAAGCGTAAATCTTCTGAGAATTACACATCAAAATAATGACTCGGAGATTTAGCATCAAGTTAATGGCGCCGTTGTCGGGGATTGTTGAGTAATATCAACAATCCTTGGACCGGTACTAGACTGAACCGTTTACTTTTGTTTGCATTTAGTACGTAGTTTGATTTTTGTTTTTAGTAGTAGTAGTTGTTTGTTTTCGTGTAGCTGTAGTCGTAGCTGTGAATTGTTCTTTTGTTTGACATTTGTTGTATGCAGTCAAGGAGCAAAGGAGAGCCTTTCTTCTTTGATCCTGATATCGATTTGTTAGAACGTAAATTGAGAAAAGAGAAAAAGCAAAAAGAACAAAAAGAAATGGAACAGAGAGAGTTACACTAGGTGACTACTCCCGGCCGACTGAAGAAGGATCGCAATCTAGCATCCTTAGGCCACCGATTTCAGCAAATAAATTTGAACTTAAACCAGCTTTACTGTAGTCGGTAAGAAATGAACAGTTTGGAGGAAGTGAGGTTGAGGATCCAAATTTGCATCTAGCAACCTTCCTCCAAATTTGTGATACAGTAAAAATGAACGGAGTCCCTGAAGAGGCAATCCGACTGAGATTGTTTCCGTTTTCTCTGAGGGACCGAGCTAAAGCCTGGTTGCAGAGTCAACCGAGAGGCAGTATTTCCACTTGGGAGGACTTGCAAAGAAATTTTTTGATTAAGTACTTTCCTCCTTCTAAATATGTGAAGTTACGCAATGAAATCATGTGTTTCCAACAAAGAAAAGGTGAATCTTTGATGGAAGCATGGGATCGGTATAAGGAGAGTTTGAGGAGATGTCCTCATCATCAAATCTCTGATGTGCAACAGGTTACTATATTTTATAATGGTGTCAGGCCAGCTACCAGGGTCCTGATTGATGCCTTGGCTGGAGGCTCATTAACAACTAAAACTGTAGAAGAAGCCATAGAGCTGATTGACGTTATGGCTTCTAATGAATGTCTGATTAGTGAGAGGAGCCAAGTCCCTAAGAGAGGGATATTAGAACTAGAAGCACAAGATGCTTATCTGGCTCAGAGTAAGTTGATGACTCAGGCTTTGGAGAAACTAAGCATACAGATTTCAAAACTCCAAAAGCCGAGTCAAGTTTCTATGATAAGTTGTGACTTTTGTGATGGAGACCATGAAAATGGAATGTGTGATCCAAATGTGCCTTCGGAGCAAGTGAACTATATGGGGCAGCAACAATATCAAAGGAATTATCCTTCTAATTCCTTTAATCCTAATTACAGGAATCACTCCAATTTTTCCTGGCAGAAAGGTCCACATTTGAATCAGAACATCCCACAAAATCAACCCACAAATAGACCACAACAACCTTCTCACCCTCCTGTTAAAGAAAAGTCAGAACTTGAGAATGTAATTTCTCAGTTCATCCAGGCCACTCAGGCCAGTTTTAAAAATCAGGAAGCGTCCATAAGAAATCTAGAAAATCAAGTCGGACAGCTTTCTAAGCAATTAGCTGAGAGGCAAGCAGGAAATTTTCCTGGAGATACCGAGGTAAATCCAAGGGAACATTGCAAGGCTATAACCACTAGGAGTGGAAAAATTCTTTCTCCACCTCTGAGTCAGGAAATAAGCTCAGAAAAAGATAAAGAAAAAGAAATAGTGCAAGAAACTGAGCAGGTTAATAATGAAGCTGAAAATGAAAGTGAAACAGAAAAAGAAAAAGAAAATAAAGTCCACCAAAAGAAAAAGAAAAAGGTTGATCTGATTCTGGAGGAAGCTTCTAAGCTGACTCCTGAAAAACTGAGGAATGCTCCATTTCTACACAGGTTTAAAAGCAAATAGAAGAGCAAAAGTTTGCTAGGTTCTTAGATGTATTTAAGAAACTTCACATAAATATCCCTTTTGTCGAGGCATTGCAGGAGATGCCTTCCTATGCAAAATTTTTGAAAGAGCTGTTGTCTAAGAAGAGGAAGCTTAAAGGGGATGAAATGATTGCTCTCACTCAAGAGTGCAGTGCAATCATCCAAAAGAAACTTCCTCAAAAGTTAGAAGATCCTGTATCTTTTACAATACCATGTGCAATTGGGGATATTCATGTAGGAAGTGCTCTTTGTGACCTAGGAGCTAGTATAAATCTGATGCCTCTATCTTTGATGAAAAAATTGGGAATTAATGACCTACAACCGACTCGCATGTCTTTGCAGTTGGCTGACAGGTCCATTAAATATCCCCAGGGGATGCTGGAAGACCTGTTAGTTAAGGTAGACAAATTTATCTTCCCAGCAGATTTTATAGTGTTGGATATGGAGGCTGATCGAGAAATTCCTTTGATCTTAGGCAGACCCTTTCTAGCTACATGCAGAGCATTGATTGATGTAGAAAAGGGTGAACTCATGCTGAGAGTTCAGGAGGAGCAAGTAACTTTTAATGTCTTTAATTCCATGAAACATCCGGCTGAAAGGATGGATTGCTTAATGATTGAAGAAATTAAAAGTTACAAGACTCCAATGCTTTTAAAAACTGAAGAAGAGGTCTTACGAACCTTTTTGGAGGATGACTTTGACTCCGAGACTGAGGAGTTAAATGACTCTCACTCAGAAATGCTGAACCTACTGGAAGTATTGGAAGTAGGTGATTTTGAAAAAGAAAAGGAAAATGATTTGAAAATTACTGAAGTTGAGAAAGGAAAAGAAGTTTCTGAAGAAAAATTTGATTTAAAACCTTTGCCTTCTCATTTGAAATATGTTTTCCTAAGAGAGGACGAAACACATCCTGTCATTATTAATGCTGACTTAAAAGAAGAGGATGTTGACAAATTAATAGGGGTTTTAATGATACACGAATCTGCGATTGGCTGGAACATTTCTGATTTGAAGGGAATCAGTCCATCATTTTGTATGCACAAAATTCTGATGGAGGATGATTATTCCCCTGTAGTTCAACCACAACGCGGATTGAACCCCATAATGAAAGAGGCTGTCAGGAAAGAGGTGGTCAAGCTTCTTGATGCAGGAATCATCTATCCTATCTCGGACAGCGCTTGGATCAGTCTAGTCCAAGTGGTGCCCAAGAAAGGAGGAATGACAACTGTTAAAAATGAAAAAGGTGAAGTCATAGCTACTAGACCGACCACAGGGTGGAGGATGTGTATAGACTATAGAAGGTTGAATGACTTCACTAGGAAAGACCACTTTCCCTTGCCATTCGTTGACCAGATGCTTGAGAGACTGTCGGGTCATGAATACTATTGCTTCCTTGATGGTTACTCGGGTTATAACCAAATTGTGGTTGACCCAAAAGATCAAGAGAAGACAACATTCACCTGTCCATATGGAATCTTTGTCTATAGACGCATGACATTCGGTTTGTGCAATGCTCCAGCAACCTTTCAAAGGTGTATGCTGGCCATCTTTGGGGACATGGTGGAGAAATTCATTGAAGTATTCATGGACGATTTCTCTGTCTTTGGTAGTAGTTTTGATACATGCCTCAGCAACCTATCTAAGGTGCTGGTGAGATGCCAGGAGGCTAACCTTGTTCTTAACTGGGAAAAGTGTCATTTCATGGTTAAGGGAGGGATAGTCCTTGGCCACAAAATCTCTGCTGAGGGCATTCAAGTGGATAGAGCCAAGATAGAAATCATTGAAAAACTTCCTCCTCCGATCAATGTGAAAGGAGTGAGGAGTTTTCTAGGATGTGCTGGCTTCTACAGAAGATTTATAAAAGATTTTTCAAAAATAGCTAAGCCTTTGACCGACTTGCTCGTAAAAGATCATGACTTTGTGTTTAATGAAAACTGTGTCAAGGCTTTTGAAAATTTGAAACAAAGTTTGACTTCAGCTCTGATCCTTGCAGTACCCGACTGGTCTTTACCGTTTAAATTAATGTGTGATGCAAGTGACTTTGCAGTCGGAGCTGTGCTGGGTCAGAAAAAAGAAAAATTAACTCATGTAATTTATTATGCTAGTAAAGTATTGAACGAAAATCAAATACATTACACCACTACTGAAAAAGAAATGCTTGTTGTGGTGTATGCATTTGATGAATTTCGTGCTTACTTGATTGGTGCTAAGGTCATTGTATATACAGATCACTCGACAATCAAGTACTTACTAGCTAAGAAAGAATCCAAGCCAAGGCTGATCAGGTGGGTTCTTTTACTCCAGGAGTTTGACTTAGAAATAAGAGACAAAAAAAGAGTAGAGAACTCAGTTGTCGATCAACTGTCTCGTCTGGAAGGTGAATCAGATTCTGTTTTAATAAAAGAAGAATTTCTAAACGAGAGGTTGATGGCAATTATCACCGGGCCATGGTATGCTGATATGGCCAACTTCAAAAGTGCCTCGGTGGTACCTGACGGCTGAACATCCCAAATGAAGAAAAAATTCTTTCATGATAGTAAAACCTTTCTTTGGGATGATCCATTTTTGTATAAAATAGGAGTAGATGGAGTGATCAGGCGATGTGTGCCTGAATCCGAGCAAGAAAGGCTCCTGTGGCATTGCCACAACTCCTATTATGGAGGACACCATGGTGCCTCCCGTACAGCAGTAAAGGTTTTACAGAGTGGCTTTTATTGGCCGACTATCTTTCAGGATGCTAAAGTGTATGTGCAAAGGTGTGATAAATGTCAAAGGAGCGGAGGTCTCTCTGCTAAAGCTGGCATGCCTTTGACAAACATTTTAGTTATAGAACTATTTGATGTCTGGGGTATCGACTTTATAGGACCATTTCCAAAGTCGTTCTCCAATGAATATATACTTGTTGCTGTAGATTATGTCTCCAAATGGGTGGAGGCAATCCCGACCAGAACCAATGATGCACATGTGGTGCTTAGGTTCATAAAGAAGAACATTTTCTCTAGGTTTGGAGTTCTGAGAGTGTTCATTAGTGATGGGGGTTCACATTTTTGTAATAAAATAATGGAAAAAGCCCTGCGGCACTATGAGGTTTTACATAAGATATCTACTCCATACCATCCACAGACTTGTGGACAAGTTGAGCTGTCAAATAGAGAAATTAAGAGAATTTTAGAGAAAGTGGTCGAGAAATCTAGGAAAGATTGGTCGGTAAAATTAGATGATGCATTGTGGGCCTACAGGACAGCCTTTAAAACTGCGATTGGCATGTCCCCGTATCAATTAATTTACGGTAAGGCTTGTCATCTCCCTGTGGAGTTAGAACATAGAGCGTGGTGGGCCACAAAATTGTTAAATATGGATTTTGACCAATCCCAGGAGGAAAGAGTTTTGAAACTCCATGAACTTAAGGAGTTCCGACTCAACGCTTATCAAAGTGCCTCCATTTATAAGGAGAAAACAAAGAGGTGACATGATAAGTGGATCAATAAGAAGGAGTTTAAAAAGGATGACAAGGTTTTGTTATTCAATTCCCGATTGAGACTCTTTCCTGGAAAGCTAAGATCTAAGTGGTTGGGACCTTTTATTATAAATGAGGTTTTTCCTCATGGTGCAGTTGAGCTGAAAGACCCGACCACCGATCGGATTTTTAAAGTGAATGGCCAACGACTCAAACTCTACTTTGGAGGAGAGTTTGATAGGTAGAAAACCTCCATACTGCTGCAGGCATCTTCCTAAATGCCAAAAGGTCAAGCTAGTGACCTTAAAGAAGCGCTCTAGGGAGGCAGCCCTACGTTCCAAGTGTTCCATTTTATGTTTTGTGTCAGAATTAATAAAAAGAAAACTAAAGAGTTTGTGAATAAAGTTTGAATAAAATTTGTGAAGTTTTAAAGAAGGGAGTCCGATCCTGATTCTTCCATTCCGCTTAGGCGAAGCACTTGTAGCTTAGGCGAGAAGCTTCTGCTGTTGTTTCGTGCTTAAGCGAAAGTTTACTGAGCTAGAGCGAGAGTGGTACACTCGGATCACTGCTACTCATTCTTAACCCCTTTCCCGACTGGAAACTCTTCACTCGTCATTTTTCAATAAATTCTAAATTTTGATGTGAATAAAAAGGGAGACTTTAATAAATAATTTCTGATCGTTGATTTAATAAACGGGTCAGATGATGAAGGGTGACTTATTTCAGTCAGCCTTTTATCACTCGGATTCCTCACTTATCACAGTCAGCTTTGTATCAATTAGTCTTCTTTTCACTCAGTATATTTTCTTGTCAGTCTTGTATTACTCGGTCTTCCATCTTTTCGTCTCTCTTCTACTCGGTATTTCTTTTTCACTCATTATTTCATGAATGCTTCGTCTGTATTTTTTTTCTCTCAATTCGTCATTCAGTCAGTATTTTCATTCACTCAGCTTTCCCTGTAGTTGTTCAGTTATCCACTCAGTTTATCTTCTTCTTGTTCTGTTTCTCACTTGTTTTCATCTACTTGGTGTTCCATCCACTAGATATGTCATTTACTCTTTCACTCGGTCAGTTATTCACTTTTTCATTGACGTCCACTCGTTGTTCATTCATTCATTTTTCATTCTCACCCGGTATAATCCACTCGGTATTCATTCACTCATTGTTTCGTTCCACCTAAATTCTTTCTCGGTTTTCTCACACACCTCTCTGTATTTTTCTTTTTCCTCCACTCGTCTTTCTCGCTCAGTCACTCCATTTCACTCGTCTATTCTGTTCACTCGTCTCTCATGCACTCTACTTCATTCATTCATTCTTTCACTCGTTCTTGTATCCATTCGTCCTTCATTCACTTAGGATCATTTCCATTCAGTTTTCATTCACTCAGGATCCTGTTCATTTATTCACGTGTCGTTCTTCCATTTGTTCTTCCATTCACTCTTTTATTTACTTATCGCCTTCATCCGGTCGGTATATCTTTCACTCGTCCTATTTACTCGGAATTTGTTTCCATTCGTTCTTTTTCATTCGTTCTTCCTTCCATTCGTTCTTTTTCATCCACCCTCACTGTCACTCGTTTTTCGTGTATCCACTCGGCATCTCTTCCCAGTCTCACTCGGTCTTCCATCTATTTAGTGTGAGCCGAGCGAGAGAGCCTATTGAAATATCATAAAAAAAACAATAAATAAAAATAATAAAAGAAAATGGAGCGTTGGTACGCCAACATTTCAGCGTGCTTACGCGTATCTCAGGTAGAGGGTCCAACAATATAAAAACCCTTCAGCGTACAAACCCTAAATTCCTACGCTGAAATTTGGGTTGAAGAGGAAAAGGCACACCTTCTAAATTCCTGAGAAAGGTACCATCTTTTCACTTATTTCTTTCACTTCTAAGTACATGCTTAGTATTTTCCTGTTTCATTGTTAATATTCTTCCATTGTTCATAGCCATGCATCTCACATTTTCGGTTTGCTGTGATTGTTTTGGATTTCTGTATTTATTTTCATTTAGGTTGTTTATCAGCATTTTTATCATTCACCATGAAAAGAAGATCACAGAGACTCCTGCAAAAACCTAGACCAAATTTTGCAGAAGGAACTGTGAGAAAAAAGCAAGAAGATAACGAAAAGGAGGTGGCAACCATAAGTATATCTGATTCTCCTGAACCTGCACCCAGTCAAAGTCAAGCTGAAAGGAATGGCTCTCCTCGGGTTCAGAGGAATGCATCTTCTTCGGTTCAGAGGAATGCATCCCCTGCAGTTGAGGGGAACAAATCGCCAGAAGTTGAAGGTTTTGACAGGCACAGGTTCAGAGATGCTAAGGCTGCTGAAGAATATGATATAAAGTTTAATAAAAATGTGCCGATGGTGAGAAATATGTCGATGGTGAGAAATGTGTCGATGATGAGGTACAAGCTGCAATGATGCAGAGGGGATGGGAGTTCTTTAATAAAAATTTGGGCCAAGGATACCAGGAACTCACCCGAGAGTTCTATGCCAACCTCAGAACCCACTCAAGAGAAGACGACTTTCCATTTTCTTCCTTCCTGAGAGGAGTCACCATTCCTTTAACTGGTGACATCCTGAACAAGCTTCTGAAAGTACCAATTCTGGAGGAGGAAGGATGCCAGTACACGTGGAAAGTTGATATTTTTCATCGGGCAGAGAATGCAAATTTGAGGAAAGATATATTAGAAGAATGCTGTCAACCAGGCGCTGCTTATTTGACAAAGGCTGATGGTCAACCAAAGAGTGTCAAGAAAAATTCTCTAAACCATCTGTTGTGGTGCCATTATATCCTCTCATCTCTACAACTGGTGATGCATGTATCAGAAATCACCATTAAAAGGTTGGTATTGATGTTCTGCCTGATGAAGGGTTGGCATGTAAATCTCGGTGAGTTAATCTTAGAAGAAATGATAAAAAACCTGGACAAGAATCTTCAACTGCCATACTGCTCGGTTATCACCTTGCTAGCTCAAGAGTATCAGGCTAAGGTCAACTATGCTGAGTTGACGAAGGTCAAGCCTAAAAGAGTGATGGATAAGCAGTGGGTGATAAGCCATGTTGATAATTTTATGCCCAGAGAGCCCAAGCGTCCCAGGCAATCAGTAGGAGCTGGTTCTTCTTCTTCTGACATTTCTATGGCGTTGCAGGAATTACAGGTCATGAAGAAGATACAACTTGGAATCTATGATCGGGTCTTGAACCACGATCTCATGCTCAGGAAGATTGCCACCAGATTGAGGGTAGAGCACACAGCAGAAATGGGAGCCCCACCTGAGAGAGATGCATGGTTGGCCTCCATTGGATTCACTATTCCCTCTGAGGACGTACCCCTGGCAGCTGATCTCCCACTATCTTCAGAGCAGAATAAAGAGAATGAGGATCAGGATGATTGAGTTGTTGCTCCTTATTTTTATTTTATTATGATGTTTTTTATGTAATGACTTGACTTTATTTTAAGTGTTTTCCTGAACAATGAATTCTCTTTTGTTTTAGTTGTAATGAAATTTTATTTCTTTGTTAAATTGCTTGTTATTATTCTGTTTTTCGAATGTATTGGTAAATTCATGCATCCCAATCCGACCACGTGTTTCCCATTCACTGCCACTCAGGTAAAAGGGAAGTATTTTATTACTCTGACTCCTTAATTGGTATTCTGACTCATTAATTGATAAAATATGTTTATGGTGTTTAATTTCAAATCCATCTTAATAATTTAAAGTTTGCTGATTCTTAAGCTTTAGTCGGATAAATTAATTGATCGGCTTTGTTTGACTCATGATCTCTGCCCATAACTATTTTTATCATTAATTAATTGTTTACTCGGCATGCTAGTTAGCAATATGAATGTATGACTTTACATTAAGTTTGGGGACATGACTGGCTGATTAACTGTTATATTCGTAGCTTTTGAGCCTGTATTATTCTTTTCTGAGTGAACTTACATGCTAGTTAGTGAGACAAAATTTGCTTCAGTGCTTGCTAATTGATTTTATCCCAGCCAATCGAAAATGATGAAGGCCTTCTTTGTTAATTTAGCCAGGGCCAAAAATTAGCCTTCCAAATATTTTAAATTATCCTTTGACCCAATAGTTATGTTTGAGCCTGAGACCCTTTTATTCTGTTTATTCACCTAACGTTACAAGCCTATATATCTAGAAAAAACCGACTGGATTTACCCCTGGATGTTCCACTGATGAATTGCTCAGTCTTACTTATTGCTAGGGACTAGCAAGTTCTAAGTTTGGGGATGAAGAGTGTGCCTAACAGTAATTAAGGACACACTCCGACCTTGATTATAGATGAATAAATAGAGAAATAAAGGGAGAAATAGAAAAGCCGAGAAGAAAAATGAAAAAAATCAGCAAGGAAAAAGGTGCAAAGCACCACAAGAAAATTTTTTTGTGATCGGAAAAAGATGAAAGAAAAGAAAAGAAAAGTCCAAAGGACTGAAAGGAAAAAGGTGCAAAGCACCGTAAGTTGTTAAGTTAGCATTCACTCGGAAAATAATGGAGCTTGCTAAGTAGAGGCAATTGAGTTAAAATTGAGTCAAGGCATCAGTGGATACATTCTGTAACCCGACACTGACTCAGAAAAACAATAATAGAGCCTGTAGCCCAGCCCCATTATAAGCTTAAAAAGCCCTTACTGATCCGATTGTGTTGGCATATGGCATGACGTTTAGAACTGTTGCAAGCCTATGTTTATCTAATAAGTATGCAGGTGATGAGTGCATTCTATTTACCCTATACACCAAGAGAAGAGTGAAACACCGACCCAGTAAGGAAAGCATCAACAGCTTGTTTCCCAAAAGAGGTGTAAGTTATTATATTTTCAGAAATTGCGAAAAGAAAGTATGGTCGGTATTCAATAATTATAGCATGAACTAAGTTAAGGAAAGGTTGATTGTGTTGAATAACAGCTTGTTAGTTAATTAATCTGAATATTTGCTTGAGGACAAGCAAGTTTTAAGTTTGGGGATGTGATAAGTCTTGAAAAGACTTAATTATTCTGCCTTTTAGTTGACTTAATTCATTGTTTAGTGATTAGTTTAGCCTTATTATTTAATTAATTGCTAATAATTTATAATTTATTTAATTAATTCAAAAGTGCTTAATTTATGTAAGAAACTGATTAAAAACATTAATTAGTTGAGAAATTGAGTTTATTTATAATTTCATTAACCCGACGTACAAATACTAGACAATCAGTGAACAAACGCTGGGCAAATTAGTTGTTTATTGGTGCAGGAAAAAGAGCGCTTAAGCTGAAAGGAAAAAGCCGAGCGAGATTTGGAAAATCCGAGTGAGACTTCACAAATCCGACTGAAATGAGTCCAAAAGCCCAACTGAGCGAGACTTTAAAAGTACCGATTGAAAAATGAAGAACCCGAGCGTCAACTTCAGAATGCTGATTGAATAATTCACTCGCTCAAGCGAGAGTCAAGTTCGCTCAAGCGAGAGCCAAAATTCGTTCAAGCGAGCAAGTTCGCTCAAGCGTAACTCCAAAACATCACCCGTCGCCCAAGCTTCTCCATAACGCTTAAAGCTAAGAAAGCGATACTGCAGTGCATACTTCGAGCTCACTCAAGCGAGAACCCAATTCACTCAAGCGTGAAGGCAGTTATTTAAAACACTGATTGTTCCCTCCAGAAGACACTCGGCACCAGTGCTGTTTCCTGCTGCCTTCTCTCCTCTTTCTGTACCTTAGTAATTTAAGTGCTGAGCTGTTAATTAGTTAGTGCTACACTGTGATTAGCTAATGATGAACTGTAAGTTGTTAAGAGCTGAGCTGTAATTAGTTAGTTATTCCGTAATTATGTAATTAGTTAGTTAGTTTAATTATTAACTCAGCTTTCTAAGTTATTAGTTAAGTTAGTTAGTTAGGTAGATGCCTATATATATGCTTGTACATATTCTGTAAAAAAGGGAGACAGATACACACAGAATACATAGAACACGATTCATTCACAACTTCGAACATCTCACTACTTCATTTCTCTCTCTAAATCTTCTCCTCCATGACGTTCCATATTCCTTCGATGGAATTGAAGTCAATGGAGTTCTAAATCCCTAAGGTTGGGATTGCGAAGGTCAGCAACGGAATCTTGAAGCTGTGACTGAGGAAATCAACTTCTAGATCCTGAGGTGAACAAGCTGAGGAGTGGATCTATTTTGTTGGATTGACAAATCCAGATCTGATGAAGAACTTCGCCAGTGAGGAATCATGATTGAAGCTTAGGTAACTTCCAGCTTTCTAACTAGTTCAGGCCTAATCAATTTAGGTGAATAGTTAGAGTTCAACCTCCAATTTCACATTAGATTCTTAGGTTAATTGAGCACTTAAGGAATTAAGGTCCAATGCTTAAGGATTAATGTTTTTCACCTAAGGAATTAGGGAATAACCACAAGCGGATTGTCCTCTAGATTATGAAGTTTGATTATACTTTAATTGCATGTTTCTTGATGAATTTGTGAACCGAAGCAATCCTGATATATTTTCTATTAATCACCTTTCACATTTCATCTTAACACTGTTTCTGGAAATACAAAAATAACTAGAAAACATTAAAACAACAAAAACCGAATGAACTTTCTATGCCTTGTGTTGGTTCAGCTTATACTAGTCTGAGATTGAGGTATTTACCACAATCCCTGTGGGACGATCAAATATAATACAATTTTAACGACTGGTGCGCTTGCCAAAGCGTAAATCTTCTGAGAATTACACATCAAAATAATGACTCAGAGATTTAGTATCAGATAACTCAGTAGATTTATATTGATTCACTTCCAAAGCAGAAACTATGTCCAATACCTTCAAACATGAAGGATTTTTACTATGTAAAAACACCCTCTACACAAACAGCACAAGACCAGTGCCTCAAGTATTCTTAACTTCGGCCACTTTTGGCTTATACCCAAGTATTCTTTCAATAAGCCACTCCTGGCTCACACACAAGTATTCTTTCTAAAGCCTTTTCAAGCCACAAAGTATTTCCCACTTAGTCTAGGGGCTAGTGAACACACCAGGCTTGTTACATAAAGATGAGTGATGAAAAGTGTTTGTGTTACAAAGAGCAACTCAACATACAAAGATATAGAGTATTGAAAAAAGATATGCTAAGTTACAATAAACAACAAGTCAAGGTCTGCTAGAAGCATAACAATAGAGAAGACTTGTGTTTGAGAAACAAGAACTTAAGAGTTTTTACAAACTGACACTTGAGAACTTTGTTATTGTTTACGAAAATGACCAGTAAGTGTTCAATGTGTCAAAGACTCTTCAAGGTTTGAAATCTTCTCATATTTATAGGCTCTTTGAGATAGCTGTTGATTAGCTGTTGGAAAGGATAAAGTCATTGATCATCTTCTGACTTCCAAGAAGTACATATTTACAGGGTCTGAGTCCAGCATGCTTCAGAGATTATACCAAGATGGTTCTTTTTACTTAGCCATTTAGGCTTTTTGATCTGTCGTGTTTTTAGCTTTTTTGACATTTTGAGATACGTGAGACATCTACCTTGATTATTGTGCATTGTCCTCCAACTTTTTGTATATTTCCTTTTTGGTGAATAACGCAAAATTGAGACAAGAAAGCTTTTATTGACTCTTTCATTGAAAATGAGTGAGAAGGAATGATACTCCAGGTTTTGATTAATTGATCAAACTTCTTTTTTTAGTCTATTGAAGGATTTCATCAGACTAGTCTTCTGAAATGAGTTTTGTTTAACGGACTCCCCCTCTTTGTTCCAACAGATGCACTTCAGACTTTTCTGAAACATTCGCTGAACTAGTTAGAAAAACATGTGAGTAAACTTCATTTAACTAAGAGTCTTAATGGGTATTATTAACAAATCCTAGGGGTTCAGACTTCTTAGTCTTTCATTCAGATTTGGATCTAACAATTTGAATAGTGAAATTTGAAATATTGTTGAGATACAAAAGTTTGTTGAGTGTAAAGAATTATTGCATAAATCCATACAAGTAGAAAAATAGCTCAAAAGAAAAGGGGCCATGAGAAGAAGTTTTTCTAATTTTAACAATACAAATTGGAGGGACCGTGCCAAGAATGAGGGAGGTACTTATCCAATCTCTCCTATGGTTACCACATGTGATGTCATGAAATGTTTCAAGTGTTTAGGGAGAGAGTATATAGCTTCTGAATGCACAACCAAAAGGATAATGATGTTTTTGCCTTCATCCAAATTTATCCTAACAAAGGAGGATGTGTATGGAATGGAGATAGAACCCGAGGGAGATTTGTTCATGGTGAAAAAGTTGTTAGCAGGCCTAGCGAATAATTTTGACGAGAGCCAAAGAGAAAATATTTTTCATATTAGATGTCTTATCCAAGGTAAGCTTTGTTCCATAATTATTGATGGCGGGAGTTCCACTAATATGGTAGCGCAAGGATGATGTCTAAATTAAATTTAGAGATTAAACCTCATTTTAAACCTTATAAGCTACAATGGCTTAATAAGGAAAGGGAGGTAGTGGTAGACAAACAAGTTTAAATTGAATTTTCCATTGGGAAATACGAAGATGTTTGGTGTGATGTAGTGCCAATGAAGACTTGCCATATGTTGCTTGATAGACCTTGACAATTTATCAAGAAAGCTAACACATGATGGTTTTACAAATAAGATCTCTTTCATACACAAGGCGAAGAAACTTGTTCTTAAACATTATTTTCTAGAAAAGTGTGTGAGGACCAAATTAAATTGAGAGAAAAAAAATGTAAGAAAAAGATAGGTGAGTGAGCACACTTAAAAAGAATGAAAAAAAAGTGAAACACCTAAAGAAAGCAAGAGTGAAACACTTGAGAGTAAAATGAGTTGTTTAGAAAAAGAAAGTGAGGTGAAGAAAATGTTGCTTGTCAATAAGCCACTTTACTTGTTATCTTGCAAAAATGATATTTTGGTTACTAATAACTCTAAGGAGTTGTAAGTTCTGGCTGTAAATGAGAGAACTAATTATGGTAGCCATGAGCTAACTTTGAGCCTTAAAAAGAAAGTGGTAAGTGGTCCTGTAACACCTCCTTATATACACGAGATATATATATGTATTCTTCTTGATTTAAAAAAAACTTTTAGAAAGATATACATATTTATCACTCTTTATCTCGCGTATACAAGGACATATATACATTTGATTTCTTTTGTGATCTGGTCTTGATACCGGCCCCCAAAGACAAGGGTAACGTGTCATCCGTTCTGGCAGCGTTACCGATTCAGCAGGTAAGACATCGGATCAATTAGACCGTCTGGGCGTTCTCCCAAGATTAGTAAGTCCATGTTGACACCTCCCATATCGGATATAACACGCCCTTTTTTGCATCGGATCCCCATTAAACAATTATAAGTGGCCTTGGTATCAGCGTAGCAATTCTAGTATCCCATAACGAGTCTAACCCTCGAGGGGCATGCTCGCTATCACTCAACCCATACTTGTCCCCCACTAGATTAAACAAATATGTTACCCATTCTCCGACAGGGCATGATGGGTACTCTGTTTTCTTAAATTCCTCTATCCTGAGAAAAGGCAGGTTCGTTCCCTGACCTAATTAGGCCCATATTCTCACACACGCTTATAAATACTTCAATGGTGCATACGATTCAGATCTCTTGCTTGCATTACAATACCACATGAATACACTTCTTACACACTGCCACTAACTTGATCGTCGGAGAATCTTTACAGGTGGCACCCCCCTTCGCCCCCTCCTCAGTGTGAAGGATTAGTGTGTAGGATCTCCAGGACAGCAAGACTGGTTTTCTCACAATGAGAGATCAGATCATAATACCGGATACCTACTGTATCGGTGTACAAATATACAAATCTTTGACTTTTGTGGTTGGCCCCACACCAGATCTCTTGACCCTGGTTCAGGCTAGTTCACTTTGAATATTGAAAGTAAAAAAAAATATCGTCTTTCAATATTTATCCATAATGATAAAAATAATTTATAGAAATCATAAATGATAAAAGATTTACAGTATTATATTTGAATGATAAGGTTTATCAAAGTTTAACCTTCACCTTGTTACAATTATCCAACTTGATATTGTAATAAGGTAAACTAAAACTAAATTATACCTCTACTATGACCATGACCAATCATTTTCTAGTTCTTGAACCATAAGGTTTTGGAATCCTACTCTTGTTATATCTCTTCACCTGATGAGACCCATTTACCCTTTTGTAATTGCATCCTTTCATCTTGAGCTGCTAGCTATACATCACATATATTTTAAACACAAATTTAAATAAGAAGGAGTGAGAAACAGAATATAATACTGATCTGTCCTGAACTGGGGTCAATAGATCTGGTGTAGGGCCAGTCACAAAAGTCAAAGATCAAATAGGATTGAAGACCGGTTCTGCGAGTATCCGGTCTGTATATCGAGAGTTCCAATAAGATAAGAGCGGTCTTGGAGTCCTGGAGGTCCTTCACACCGTCCTCGCACGCTGATGTGGCTGAAGGGTGGTATCACCTGCGAAGATTCTCCGACGCTCAAGTCAGTAATAGTATTCCAAGTGAGGAATGTTTTCCAGATAGTAACTGTAAGTGGAAAAAGAAGAAGATCCTCCCTTCGTAAATGAAGAGAGTTCTTATACCTGTTTGGCTCGAGATACGAGGACTTGTTAGTGGGGAACCACTAACCTCCATTAATATAACAAATTATTATTAAATATGTACTTGCCAGTATGATTGAGGCAAGTGGCTATTTTATATTGAGCGTAGAGAAAATAGGGCTAGTCTTAGGGAACAAGTTGATTATTTGTAGGAGCAGATTATGGCTCATAGTGTGGAAAATGGAATCTTCTTCCTTGTCCCTGTAGCAATGCCCTTTGTCTTCTGTATGGTGACATATGTGTTACCCGATGTGTATGGCGTTATCTTGGACAACCGATATAGGGAGAGCGCCTGATATGGATTTAGAGTCCGGATATATATCAATGACACCGGTAACACGTTGGAGAACTATCAAAGACATTGAAATATGTCTTGTAGAACGGATACCGGTATCGAGACCGGATCATATGTCCCCTAGCTTGTGTGAGGGACTGTGTAGTTGTTCACATAAGCTATACAACCTACGAGAGGTCTGGATGCCAGTATACTTATGTGGGAAATGTTTACCTACACGTGTATTGCTCAACATTATTATGTCATGAGGAACCATTCTTCAGATGAAGGCTCCGTTGTCATAATGTCATTACAACGGATCCGGACAAAGATTCGTTGTATGAGAATCCCAAAAGTTTTTTGAAACTTGAGACTCTTGAAATTCGAGTAACGGCTGTAAGGCATAAATTGCGTCGCATTATTAGGCATTAAATACCTTTAAACATGTGTGCGAGCAGTTATTGCACTGGAGGCGTGTATCTCAGTAACTGTCGCCTGGGGCTTAATGGGCTTACAATTTTTAAAACTTCTGGGCCCAGTGAAGAGGCCCCTAGGTGAATCAACGTTGTTTTGGCGCCCATAAGTTTGAAACGACTATGTCGTTTGAATTGTAAATCGACGCGTTTAGTCGTGAACGACACAATCCCAAGAGTTGGTAACCGAACCTCTTCGTTTCTTATAAAAGAAACACTTAGTGAATTCTGGGAATCACTTGCTTCTGATTCCTTAGCAACACTCTGCAAAAATTTCATAGAGACGCTTGCTGCTTGTTTTACGAAGCTTTTTTTGTCTTCACTTTCCTTGCTATCTTAGGTAACCATTTTCTTTCCTCTGTTAGTTTCATCTTCCATTTCTCTGTTTTTCTTGAAAAATGTGCCCTAGGAGCGGGAGATTAGCTTCTCGCAACCCTAACCACCGTGGGGGAAGAATCCCTGTGATTCTTCCGAGGACTGAGTCACGTCACTCAGAAAGGGGATCTTACTCACGGCGGAGAGTGATTCTTCCCTCTTCAGAGTCGTCCTCTGATTATAGTCGCTCTTCAGATGGTGAGGTGAGTAATGATTGTTACCCTTCTAACGATGTGACTTTTTATCGTAGAGCTAAGATTTTTCCCCACACGATTAGGACGATGACTGGAGAAGGAACTTCTAGAGAACAAGTAGTTTTGAGGACGGCGGAGGGCTTGTGCAACGTTGTTGCACACTGGCTGAACTGGGAGGAACTCCAGGCCAGATGGCCTTTCTGTTGGGTGGCTAATGAGTTTAAGAATTTAATTTCTCATCACGCGAATAAGGACGGATCTCAAATTCAGCCGAGGTTTACTGTTCATACAGAGAAGAAGCTAAAAAAGTGGTTCAGGGTGTTTGCATCGCTAACTACAAAACGGATTTGTCATATCCTCCCAGACGAACGTTCTATGTATATGCATGACTTCGTATTTCACCACCTCGGAGTTCGTTTCCCCTTAACAGAGTTTCAAATGGGTGTGTTAAGGTTTTTAGATTGCGCACCCTCTCAACTTCATCCTAATGGTTAGGGACTTGTTCGGGCTTTGGAAGTATTGGGTGATTACTTCAACTTTACTCCCACTGTGGCGATGTTGTTCTATTATACATAGGTAGTTCGGAGGGCTAACAAGAAAGAGGGTGTAAGTTTAGTCACACTCCAAACTCTGTGTTCCTTCGTCAACTTTGAATCTTATACTGATTCGGTAAAAGTTGATGGGCAGTCCTTCAAACCTTTCTACACCCGGATATCGATTAAAGAAAATAAGCCTGTTTTTTGGAAGAACGCAGAGGGTTTCAATGAATTTCCTCTCAGTTGGACTTATGAACATTTTCTTGTGACATCCTAAGCGTATTACGCTGATCAATCTGAACTATCCACTGCGTCGGCGACAGTGTTATTTGCCCTTGAAGCCTACACCACACGCTTCAACGCATTCCTTTGTAGACGCCTTTTGAGTAGTTCAAGTGAAGTTCGGGATGAATACTTACGTAATTCTCGTGTTATTTCCCTTTTCCTCCTTTGTTAATTGTATTGATTATTTCTTTGTTGTTAATGCGTTTTATTTATGCATGCAGGTGAAATAGAGCAAAAATCTTCAGACATGCATAAGCTGAAATCCTTGAAGGCAGGAGGGAAATCCGTGGCTGGTGAGAATGATATTCAACCAAAGAGGAATTCTTTGAAATTCTGTTCTGAGTCCATCATTCTAACCTCAGATGTAGAAGGGGAAATTCCCTTGGCAGAGGGAAGTTCAGCTGGAGTTGATGCGACTGAGGATCAACTCAAAATAAAAAAGAAAAGGAGGAAGATCAAGAACAACCCTTCAGGAATCATCACTTCTTCTTCTCCTCCACCGAAGAAACGCAAACCTTCAACGAGTCCGGAAAGAACAAAGGCCTTCAAAGGTAAAGTTGTAGAGACATCAGATACAGCTAGAGTTTCTTCCGGACTCCACAAGGGTATTCTTTCCGGGGTCTTTGGATCAAGTCCGTTCTCTTCCCCAACTGCTTCATTCCTCACTCCATTCCTCTCATACCAGGGGCCAACTCCAGCAATCCTTCCTCAGCCACTCTATAAACTTCGACCCACACTTGAACCTAAAGAGATCAAAGAGGCGTGTGAGGCTGGAAAATGGCAGCTAGCAGAACTCACAGGGCTGCTCGATTCGCTCAGCCTGTTAGCTGATGATGCTGCTGAGGTAGATACGCTGAGTGATAAAGTAGAACAGCTCAATCTCTCAACAGAGAAAGATAAGGCTGCTTTAAAATTAGCTGAGGATCGCCTGACAAAGTCTAAGGAATATGGAGATCTCATGAGCAAGGAGAATCTCAAGCTTAAGAGCACGGTTAAAGACTTAGACGGCCAACTGGAAGAGAAGAAGAGATGGTTGATAAGCTGAAAGAAGAACTCCATAGCAGTCAGGCTAAACAAGCTGAACTTGAAGATAAAAGCAAAGCTGCTGCTGAAGATTATTTTAAACAAGCAGAGGAGTGGTCCCAAAAGGAGAAGAAGTTCCTCCTTGAGATTGAGGGACTGAAGGCTGAGAGCACGGAATCCCAAGGAACGGAGGAAGAACTTTTGAGGTTACGGGGAGAATTGGCTGTAGCCAAAGCTGAGGTGAAGGAAGCCATCGATATATGCAACCAAGTTGCTGAAGAATCCTTCGGCCTAGCTATACGCCAAATTTTCTACCGCAACCCCACTACGAAGCTAAACCTTTATGGTATAAATCCATTTTATGAATTTCATGGAGGGAAGCTAGTCGTAGTGGTTGAAGATCGTCATGAAGATCCTCCGGAGTCCTTGTATGGCTTGCCCCTTCTTCCCGAGGGTCAAAGTATGGGATCGGATTTTGCTGTTCCTACACCGGAGGGCGTCTCATCTGAAGAAGGTGCGAAGGCACCTGAAGATAAAGCTCCGGAACAAATCCCTAAAGAAGGGACACAAGACTTTAGAGAAGGAGTGGGACAGAAAAGGCCCCAAGAGCAGATTCCCCTTCCGTAGTCTTGTTGTTTTGCTTTTTGAAACTGTGTTCCGAGATCAGCTCCAGTTTTTTGATTAGCATTGAATAATACACATGTAGTTCTGCTTTTTATGAATGAATTGAATATAAATTGAATTCCATTCAAGCGTTGTCTTCAATAATCATTTCAGTATTCAATAATCTGTTCAGTGTAATTAATCTTGATGTCGGATTGAAATAATTGCCTCAGAAAATTAATCAAATCATTTAAGATGAATGAGTTTTTGGAACGGAGAAATTTATACATGAATACTATCCCCAAGTATAAGTATGTTAAGGGATTGGTACCTGTTAGAAGACATTACCCTTAATTCTTTTGGGGAGAGAAAGAGTTGATCTGTTGTTCATGACAGCGATGTCGCAGGACGGATGTCACAGGACAGAAAGCATCTTCCCTCGTGAAAGTATCGTTCCGCGCTCAGGGAACTGTAAAGATATTTCAACCAGGTGTCTGTACTAGGATTTACATTGTCAATTCACGGAGTAGGTGATTGAGATTATCCGTTCTGGAAGAAGTGTTCCTTCAAAAGAGGAATAACAATTTAGTAGTTGGGTCTTCCACCATAAAGATGATGATGGGAATTATCCACGCCAGGGGTTACATCATCAAATCACCGAGTGTGTGATTGAGATCATCCGTCCTGGGGAAATATATCTCAATCGTAAGGGTACAGATTGAGTCTTCAAAAACTTCCATCATAAGGATGATGATGGGAATTTTCTGCGCCAGGAGTTACATCATCAAATTATAGAATATGTGATTGAGATCATCCGTCCTGGGGAAATATATCTCAATCGTAGGGGTACGGATTGAGTCTTCAAAAACTTTCATCATAAGGATGATGATGGGAATTGTTTGCTCCAGGAGTTACATATCAAATCACAGAATATGTGATTGAGATCATCCGTCCTCGGGAAATATATCTCAATCGTAGGGGTACAGATTGAGTCTTCAAAAACTTTCAAAAATTTCTATCAAATCTGGTATCAAGACCATTATTAAGACCATTATTTGTCCCCTAGCTTGTGTGAGGGACTAGTAAAGTTTCTCATACAAGCTACATCACTTGCATTTGGTTTGGATACCGGTTCATCAATGTAGGCGAAATATTTATTTAACGTGTGTTAGGATTCTACTTTATGTTGTCACGTGAGGAGCCGTCCTGGGAGCGAAGCCTCCGTTGTCGTAACATTCCTCACGACGGATCCGGACAAAGATTTGTGTTGTGAGAATCCTGAAAGTTTTTGAAACTTGAAACTCTTGGTATTCGAGTAACAGCTGCCACGTTTCTAATAATTAGTCATTAATGTCTTTACGCACGTGGGCGAGTCATTAATGTCCTTATTACTTTGATCAGGTGTGTCTTTCTTATAGCCACTCAGGGGCTTTATGGGCCTGAAATTTGAATTTTAAGGCCCATTTGAGAGGCCTTTTGACGAATCGACGCTATTTTCGCGCCTTAGGGTTTGAAATGACGGCCTGGTTTTTATGAAAAGGTGTCGTTTGGTGGTAAACGATGTAACCTTTGAACCAATAATTGAAACTCTTCACCCCTTATAAAATGAACACTTAGTGGATTCAGAAATCACTTAGCTTTTCCTTCCTGACAAAACTCTGCAAAAATTTCAAGACATTTGTGCTTGCTTCTGTGAAGTTTGTTTTACTACCTTCCCTTCCTTAGGTAACCATATCCTTCATCTTCTCATATTTTCCTTAAGTTTTCTGAATGTCTGGGAGAGGTCATATTGGTTCGGGCCGTGTTGGCCCTAGGATTAGAGGAGGAAGAGCTTCGTCTCGAACTCCTATAAGCCGTGGTGGGAGGATCCCTGTGATCTCCTACTCAAGGCCACTTCATTCAGAGAGGGAGGCGTCGCCCTACTCAAGGCGAAGGGTGATAATACCCTCTTCAAAATCCTCTTCTAATGAGAGTGAGGAGAGCTCTGATTTATACCTCTCTGATGATGTGAGTTTTTACCGTAGTGTGAAGATTTTTAAGTTAGCTCTATGAAAAATGACTCAGGAGAGCACTTCTGGTGGTGGAGCGGCATCTCATTAGTATATTCTGAAGACCGCCTCGGGCTTATGCAACGTAGTTGCACATCGGATTGACTGGTTGAAGCTCCAGAAGATGCATCTATACTGCTGGGTGGCCGATGAATTCTGTGACACACCGTCTATCCACGCAAGAAAGGACAGAGCAAGGTTGGAAACTCGCTTCACAGTCTTCAAAAAGGAACAACACAAGGAGCGTTTTGTGGTGTTGGCTCCCCATCCCTCAGAGCGGATATGCTACACGCCAGATGAGAGGTCAATCTATATGTATAACTTCCTCTTCTTGAACTTAGGTGTACGCTTTCCTCTGACAAAGTTCCAAATGGGGGTCTTGAGATTCTTGGACTGCGCCCCCTCTCAACTTCACCCCAACGGATGAGGGTTGATCCATTCTCTAGAAGTGCTTGGGGAGCACTTTAACTTTACCCCGACGGTTTCCATGCTCTTTTATTTTACGCAAGTGGTCCATCGTGCGAATAAACAGAGCAGAGGAGTAAGTCTAGTAACTCTCCGTACTCTCTCCAAGCTTGTCAATTTTGAGTCCTACACTGACTCTGCTAAAGTCGATGGGCATTCCTTCAAATCATACTTCACCAGGATACGCATTAAGCCTGAGGATCCAGTCTTTTGGCTAAATAAAGAAGGAATAAATGAATTTCCCGTGGCTTGGACCCACGAGCATTTTTTATTGACCTCCCAGGCATATTATACTGAAGAGGGTGAATTATCATCCACTTCTGTAGATGTTCTCTTTACTCTTGAGGCATACACCGCCACGTATAAATCTTTCTCTTGCCGGTGTTTGTTAGGGTCAAATACTACCCGTGAGGAATATTTGCGTAATTTCCTGTCATTTCTTGTTGTTGTCTTTCTTGATATTTCTTGAAATCTTCTACTACTGATCATCTTCTTGTTTGATTATACAGTTGAAATTGAGACTGAATCACAGGATATGGAGAGGTTGAAGTCGCTAAAGGCCGGGGGGAAATCCATCATGACTGAAAACAGAGTTCAACCAAAGCGGAATTCCAAAAAAGCTACTGTTGAAACCATCATCCTCACTTCCTCCGCTGGCGACGACATTCCCTTGCTGGAGGGCGGACCTGAGAAGCCTACTTCTGGTGTTGATGATAAAAAGGCAGGAGAAAGAAGGAGAAAAATAAAGAATGACTCCTCGTTGTAAGCGGAGTCACAACCACCTCCCAAAAAGCCCAAAACTTCCGAAGGAGGTACTGATTCTGGGGCTTCTAAGGGAAAGAAAGCGGAAGGAGTAACCCTGGATGCCCCCAGCAACACCGTTACCTTTGGCGCCAAACCAATAACCACCTATTTCGTGCCTAGGGTCTCTTTCCCCCCTCCAGGCAACTCCAATCTTGCCCCCTTCCTGGTGTATGAGGGTCCCGTTCCTCATTGCATCCCCGGTCCGCACTACAAATTGAAAACTACTCTGGAGCCTGAAGAAATAAAGCAAGCTTGCGATGCCGGTCAGTGGCAGTTGGAAGAGCTGTCTGGTCTTCTGAAGTCGCTCCGTAGGCTAGCAGATGACGACATAGAAGTGGGCAGACTGACGGGTAAAGTTAATGACCTTACCGTTGCATCTGCCAAGGACAGAGCGAATATTCAGTGCCTGGAGAGTCGGTTGAAGGCTTCCAAGGAGGATGGGGAATAAAAGGATGAAGAAATCTCCAGGCAGAGATTGCTTATTAAAGAGCTGTAAGCCCAATTGGTTGATCAAAAAAATGCTAACTCCGACCTCAGTGCCATCCTCTACACAGAGAGGGAACATTCTATCAAGCTGGGAGAGGAGTTGAAAGCAAATAAGTACAGCTACTCCAAAGAGGCTGAAGACTGGTCCCGTTGGGAAAAGGACTTGCTCCTGGAGATTGAGAACTTAAAGTTGGCGAGTCCGAATGATGACGTCACCACTCTGAAAGCGGATCTGGATGGTGCCAACGCCAGAGCGGACGAGGCTGTGGAAATTTGTGTCCAAGCAGTCGAAGAATCCTTCAGGTTGGCGGTACGTCAGATTCTTTACCGCAATCCCAAAGTGGAACTTAATTTGAGCAGTATCAATCTGTTCTATGAGTTTCACGGAGGGAAACTCGTAGCCGTTGTTGACGATCGTCAGGAGGATCCACCTAACACCAAGTACGAGCTGCCTCCTCTCCCCCAAGGCCAGTCAATGGGGCCTTCTCTCCTGGTCCTTATCGCCAAGCGGCCCAAAAGTAAAAGAACAAGTGCTAATGCTGCTGCAGATGAAGCTGTTGGTGATAGGGAGGGTGAGGTCGGAGGTAAGGAGAAGGAAGAGAGCGGAGGGATAAGCCAAAAGAAGTAGCGGCTTTCTTATTTTATTTTTTTTATTGAATTGATACCGCTGTGTTTCGGGATCAGCTCTGGATTTCAATTAATCATTTATGTACCTTGGGATGTCATTAATGAATTTACAACTTTCTCTAAATGTCTGTTTATCAAAAATAGTTTAAATAAAAATGTTGTATGTGTACTGAATCAGTTCGGATCTACATACATAGAATGTAGAACGGATAATAACATATAGGAACTGTCCCCATGTATGGGTGCTTTAGCAAAAAAGGCTCGTTTCAAGGAATGTTACCTTTGTTTTGGAGGAAAAGAGAGAGCTTAACCACCTCGTATTGTATTGAAATTGTAACGTGACAAGGTCTTCACCTTTAATCATTACATTTGGAACATGCAAGATTTGTGAGAGGAATACCTTAATCTTTGATGATTAGGCTTTCAATTATAAGAATCATGATGGGGGTCGCCCTCGTGGGAAATCACGTCGTCAGCGTGAAAATGGGTTGAGTTCGGTTTTCATCCTACAATCCAAGCCTTCCACACAGGGTTCAGAACAGGGCTAATCCTGAACCTACTGCGCCTGTTACTTGGGGTTCAGCGTGGTCTTGAAAAAGAACCAGCTTACTGCACCTAAGCCTTCATCGGTGTTCAGCCAAACTTACTAACCGTACCCAGAGTTCAGTTTTAATCCTACAATCTGAGCTTAGAACTGGTGTTGGATTTTACCCATTCACCATTCTTTTTCACCAGTGTTGGATTTTACCCATTCGCCGGTCTTCATTGGTGTTGGATTTTACCCATTCACCATTCTTCTTCACCGGTGTTGGATTTTACCGATTCGCCGATCTTCATTGGTGTTGGATTTTACCCATTCACCATTCTTCGAAGAGGTTCATTGCCAACAACGGATAAGTTATTAGGATCGTCCATTCTGAAAGCATCTTGTCATAACAGTGTTGTGCCTCGAATGAAATCATAAAGACAATAGGTGAACATAAAGAATATTTCATTAATAATGAATTACAATAGGAGCTCAGTAGGGGTCGTGCCTCGTTAAAACCTTCTTGGTAAAACCCAATGGGAAAAACCCAAGTAAAGAAAAAGAGTACATGCCATCTTACCAATTAGCTATAGTAAACACGTAAATTTTGAATATTCCACTTGTTGCGGATTGGAGTACCATCGAGGTTCTCCAGGCGATAGGAGCCTTTTCCACAAACATAGGATATTCTGTAGGGACCTTCCCATGTCGGAGCGAACTTGCCCTGGTATGCAAATTTATTCCCAACGCTTGCTTTCCTCAAAACCAAATCCCCAATGTTGAAGGTCCTGGATTGGACTCGTTTGTTGTATCGAAGGGCGGCTTTGGCTTTGATGGCTTGATCCTTAACAAAAGCTTCTTCTCTGAGCTCTTGTACGACATCTATTTCTGATGCCAAGTTAGCGTCATTGCCTTCTTCAGAGAAGTACTTGACCCTCACAGAAGCAGTTTGCAATTCCACAGCTATCATTGCTTCCACCCCATGGGTCAGGCGATACGGGGATTCGTTGGTGGAAGAATGCGGTGTAGTTTGGTATGCCCAAAGGACATGGCACAACTGGTCTGTCCATCCACCCTTGGCTTCCCCTAAACGTTTCTTTAACCCTTTCAGCACCTCTCTATTGGCCACTTCAGCTTGGCCGTTGGTCTGCGGATGTTCGACAGAGGAAAATATCTGGGTTATTCCTAACCCCTCGAGTAAATCTGTGAACTTCTTGTCTGTGAATTGGGTACAATTGTCTGTGACGACCCGCGTTGGGACTCCGAATTGTGTTATAATGTTTTCATACATAAAACGATGAGTTCGGGCTGAGGTAATGTGCACCACCGGCTCTGCTTCAATCTACTTGGTGAAATAATCGACCCCTACAATGAGATATTTGATGCCCCCAGGAGCAGTTGGGAAGGGGCCCAAGATATCCAATCCCCATTGGTGGAATGGCCATGGGACAGCGGATGTGAAGAGCTCTTCCGCCTGTGTGTGGTGAAGATTAGAAAACTTTTGGCAGGCGTCACATTTATTGACAAAGTCGATGGAATCCTGCTTTATCGTGGGCCACCAATATCCAGCCCTGAGGATTTTTCTAATCAAACTTCTTCCTCCGGCGTGGTGCCCACATTGTCCCTCATGCACTTCCTCCATTACTCCTTGTACCTCATTTTCTCTCAGACAAATTAGGTAAGGTACGGATAGTGCCCTTCTGTAAAGGTTACCATCAATCATGGTGAAGTGTGGCAACTCCATTTTTATCCTTTTCTTCTCATTCTCGTCAGCAGGCAACTGCCCGTCGGCCAGATAACAGATGTAGGGGGCCATCCATGTGTTTCCGTAATCGATTGTGATAGCGTTTAAAGAAGGGTATAGCAGAATGTTGGGTGATGTCAGCGTACTTTGGACCAATGTTGTGGTGCTACCTGGCCGTTTAGTGCTTGCCAATCTGGAAAGTACATCCGCTCTGGTATTTTCTTCACGCGGAACATGTTTAAATTCCATCTTTAAGAATTTCTCTTTCAACTCCTTGACACAGTTTAAGTATAACTGGAGTTGAGGCTCATGAACTTGATAATCTCCCAAGATTTGGGAAATCACGAGTTGTGAATCACTGCATAGTGTTGCTTTAGATGCTCCGATGTTAATCGCAGCTCGAAGCCCGACTAAACAAGCTTCGTATTCTGCTTGATTGTTTGAAGTTTTGAAATTAAAACGAAGGGAGATTTCCAGGAGCACACCGTCGTCGCTTTCAAGGACTACACCTACTCCGGAGCCCCTTTGATTTGATGAACCATCCACATGGATGGTCCAATGAACACAAGGTATAGCTAGATCTATCCCTGTCATTTCCATGATAAAATCAGCCAGGACCTGAGCCTTGATAGCACCCCGAGGTTCATAAGATATATCAAACTCTGAGAGTTCAATGGACCATTTGATCATTCTACCAGCGAGGTCTGGCTTGCTCAACATAGATCGAAATGGTAAATTCATTCTCACAACAATAGGATAGGCATGAAAATACGGACACAAGCGTCGCGAAGCAAAAACGACAAGAGCAGGCTTTTCAATCTTCTGGTACCTATTTTCAGTACCTTGCAACGTTTTACTTATGAAATATATCGGCCTTTGACCATCCGAGGTTTCCTTCACCAGAGCGACCCCTAATGCTTTATCAGAAACAGATAAGTACAGGATAAGTGTTTCTCTGGGGTCAGGCTTGACCAATATGGGAGGTTTCGACAGCACCTCCTTAAGCTCTTGAAAAGCTTGTTCCTATTCCTGTCCCCAGTCGAATTTCTTAGCTTTCTTCAAGACCTTGTATAGAGGAAGTGACCTGTAAGCCATCTTAGGCATAAATCGTGCCAAGGCTGCTACTTTGCCATTCAGGGATTGAACCTCCTTCAGATTCTTTGGGATCTGCATGTTTTGGATGGCTTGGCACTTTCCTGGATTGGCCTCAATTCTGCCCTGTGTCAACATAAAACCCAAGAACTTCCTAGCTGGGACTGCAAAGGTGCATTTCAAAGGGTTCAGCCTCATTTGTAATACCTTAGACGCGAAAATACTTAGCGCAGATCCTCTATGTGGTCACCTCCTGCAGAGGTCTTGGCAATAATGTCATCAATGTACACTTTAACTATCTGAGTATGTAAGCCCTCGAACACCTTATTAATCATACGCTGGTATGTGGCCCCAGCGTTCTTCAAACCTAAGGGTATAACGGTGTAACAAAAGACACCACGATCATTGATGAAAGAAGTTTTTTCTGATCTTCCTCCCACATCAGAATCTGGTTATATCCTGAGTATGCATCCATGAAACTCAAGTACTGATATCCAGATGAATCATCCATCATCTGATCTATATTGGGGAAAGGATACGGATCTTTAGGACAGCAACGGCTCAGATCCACGTAGTCAGTGCACATTCTCCACTTACCATTGGCTTTTTGAACCATGACGACGTTGGAAAGCCACGAGGAATAGCGAATCTCTTTAATAAATCCGGCCTTCAATAATTCTTCTGTATGTTCACAAGCAGCTTTTTGCTTTTCTGGACCCAACCTTCATTTTTTCTGGGCAACTGGCCTCATGTCTGGATAAACGACAAGCTTGTGACAACAAAAATCCAGATTCATGCCAGGCATATCCGCTGTTGTCCACGCGAAAAGGTCTTTGAACTCCTGTAAGAGCGTCAGCAGTCACTGCTCTATTACTGATTCTAACTTGTCGTTAATATATGTAACCTTTTCCAGAGAATCCCCCAATATAATGCCCCTGGAACTTCCATCCGGTGTAGGCTTTGATGGGTTAAACGGATCAATCTTCAATTCCGCCCTAGGGTCTAAGTCAATGAGATTCATAGACCTCGTCGCTGATCCTCCATCATTTAACTTCCTTTTCTTGTTAAAGGTTTCGAGCTTTACCATATTGAGGCTTAAGTTATAACAATACCTTGCCATCTCCTGATCCCCTCTAACGGAAGATACTCTGTTATCTTTGTCAATAAATTTAATGAGCAAATGAGGGGTTGAGACGATAGCCTCCATTGCATTCAGTGTAGGGCAGCCTATGATTCCGTTGAAAGATGATTCCACATCAATCACCAAAATCCTGGATTTCACTGTTCTAGCCCCAGGCTCCCCTTCGAAAGATATCAGGGTGTCTAAGTACCCTTTGATTGGCTGTTTAGCTCCATTGAAAGCTGTCAAATCCTGCGTGTAAGGTTGCAGGTTGGAATCATTAAAGCCCATATGTTTAAAGCAGCTATAGAAGATAACATCACAGGAGCTCCCCTGATCAACAAGTATCCTTTTCACATCTTTGTTGGCGATAACTGCCACAATTACCACTTGATAAGAGTCTAATTTGCATTAGTTTTAGAGTCCTTTTTGTTTAAGTTTTCAGGTTGTTCATGCTAGTTTTCCCCTTAATTTCAAGTGTTTTCTTTTATTCCGCATTTGCTACTCGGGTGTTTCAAGTTTTGCAGGAATAGCTTAGGTACAGGTGCATAAATTCAAAAACAAGAAGCATTCGAGGAAGCATTGGATGCATGGAAAGGAGTCAAGCCACTAAGAGCTCAAAAATAAAGCCTTATCCACCTTCCAAAGCATGATAGAAAAAGGATCTACCAGGATGGATATTCCGGGGCCTCAAAACAGTGAGAAAAACGCAAAAAGAGGAAGTCCAGAAAAACCCACTGCCAGTGGGTTTTTCCCACTGGCCGTGGACCTCTTTGGAGTGGGAGAATTAAGCCATAAAAAACCCACTGCCAGTGGGTTTTTCCCACTGGCCGTGTTTCCCTCTGCCCAAAAACCCACTGGCCGTGGGAATTTCCCACTGGCCGTGGATTACTCTGCCTGGAAGTGAAAAATTGGGATCCTGGACCCCTGTCACGATCCACTGGCCGTGGGTTTTTCCCACTGCCAGTGGGTTTTGCACGTTCTGCATTTTTGTCACTTTTTGGGAGCGGTTTCTGAGGTTAAGAGGCAGTTTTTGAAAGGGAAAAAACAGACAGACATTTGGGGAGACTTTTTGGAAGAAAAAGAGAGAACTTTTCAAGGGATTTTTGGAGGGGATCAAGACCATAGACGTTGAAGGACATTGATTGGCAGATTTCAGAAGGAGATTTGGAAGCAATAGTAAGAGCTTTTACTTTCTTTTCTTCTTTTTCCTTGGGACTTCCCTTTAATTTGTAATCTCTGAATATGATCTCTATTATGGGTTGCGTTGAATTAGGCATGTGTAACTAAACTCCAATCTTGGGTTAAGGGTGTGACATGTTATTGTATTGAATTGATCTTGAGACTTGTTCTGTTTGTTAATCCCTAGTTTCTATTCAATTTCCATGAGTGCTTAATGCTTTTAAAGATCTAGAGATAGGATCAATTGAACTTGAACACTAAGATAATCGAAAGATTAATTGGTTGTTTGAACGCATGAAATTGAACTTAGGGTCATGGGTCCATGAAAGTGAGCATGACGCTTCGAGGTTACGTGGGATTTCATTGTTCTTAATGAGCCCAAATAATAAATTGAGCGCGGTTCTTTATTAGTTGGGCATATTAATGTTGTTCCGAAAGGAAGGCTTAATTAAATTCGGAAATCCTACCTTAGAACATGAATTAATAAATAGGAAAGTCTTAGGTGAAATCAATACATGACGTGATCATATACCGAATCCCAAGAGTTTCACCATTCATTTGTTCTAATTCAAAGTAAACAAGTTTAATTCTTGAAGTTTGCATTTATTTTTATTTTGTTTTAAGAAATCTTCTGAATCAAAAATTGCCTTAAGAATTTTCTAGATAATTGAACCACTGTTATAAACTAGTACTTGGGCACAATCTCTGTGGGAACGATATCTCTTTTTATTACACGATACCCCATGCGCTTGCGGGCCTATCAAGTTTTTGGCGCCGTTGTCGGGGATTGTCCCCCAATATTGGCTAAACAGTGTTTTGATTAGACTAGATTCTTTTATTTTATTTTATTTTTCTGCATAATTTTTCTGGTTTTTGTTTTAATTTTTCTACAGAATTACGCTTGGGTATTTGTGTTTTTGTGGATTGTGCAGGTTCCTTTATGCAAAAGTGTTCTAGCTTCGAACACATCTTCAACCCTAAAATCGAACGCACACTAAGGAAACTCAGAGCATTTCGGCAGTGACTAAAGCAAAGCAAACAGCAAGCTTCAAGTTCAGCTACCGACGAGCAAATGGATAATCCAGATTTTGCAGCGCCCAATGCAATGGGTAGGAGGTCTAGCATCACAAGACCCAACATTGAGGCGAATAATTTTGAGTTGAAACCATTCTTGCTCTCGATGGTTTAACAAAGTCAGTTTGGAGGATTACCATCTCAGGATCCCAACTTACACTTGCAAATTTTCCTTGAGTATTGTGACACGCTCAAGGTGAATGGGGTCTCAAGCGATGCAATCTGGCTTAGGCTTTTCCCATTCTCATTAAGGGATAAGGCTAGAGCTTGGTTGTATGCGCTTCCAGAAGGGTCGATCACCACATGGGAGCAGCTGTCTCACGCCTTCCTCAATAAATATTATCCTAGGAGCAAAACAGACCAATTTAGGAAGCTGATAATCACCTTCAATCAGAAGGATGACGAGACCTTGTACAACGCATGGGAAAGCTACAAGGAAATGCTCCGGGAATGCCCACATCATGGCATTGAACGTTGGTTGACGGTTCATATTTTTTATAATGGGCTTACTCCGAACCAGAAGGTAACCTTGGATGCCGCAGCTGGCGGTGCCTTCATGAGCAAAAACATGGAGGAAGGTTACAACCTTATTGAGGAGGTCGCCCAAAATACATATCAGTGGTCGTCAGAACGGACTATGCCATCCAAAACTCCAAGTAAGTACTCTGTTGATGCTCTTTCTTTATTAACTGCTAAAGTAGAGGCTTTATCCATTAAAATTGATAAGTTTGATAAAGTAGGAGCAGGTGCTACTAAAGTGGTTTGTGAGTTGTGTGGTGTTTCAGGGCACAACATTTCAGGATGTCAGCTTGGAGTAACTCAGCCTGCCGAGCCAGAAATGCACCAGGTGGATGTCGTTGGAAACTATAGTGAGAATTATGGAAATAATTTCAGATCACCACTTGGACCACCGGGGTTCCAAAGCAGGTCACCCCTATTCCAAAATCAGCAAGGTAGCTACAGACCATAATGACCCTACATTCCATAGAAATCAAAATTGGAATCCTTGATGGAAACCTTTGTAGCTACCCAACTGAAGCAGAATGACGAGTTCTCTGATGCCATAAAAAACTTAGCCTCAAAGGTTGACTCCCTGGCCACTCACAACAAAATGTTGGAAACTCAGATAACTCAACAGGCTTCATCTTCTCAAAGAGTTCTAGGGACTTTTCCTGGAAAACCTAAAGCGGGACCATCGAATCACACAATGGCTATCACTCTTAGGAGTGGTACACAATATGATGGTCCGGTAAACAAAGAGGAGAAGGAGGCCAACCAAGAAAAGAAGATGGATGAGTCTAATTCTCATCCCGTGATGGAAGAAGAGAAGCAAAGTGAAAAGAAAGAGGAGGTGAAACCATACCAACCTCCGGTGCTATTTCCACAACGCTTGGCCAAGGCCAAGCTGGACAGACAATTCGGTAAGTTCCTTGAGGTACTCAAAAAATTGTATATTAATATTCCCTTCACAGATGCTTTGCAGCAAATGCCAACCTACGTGAAGTTCTTGAAGGATATTTTGTCCAACAAGCGGAAACTGGAGGACGATGGTACCATAGCACTTACTGAAGAGTGCAGTGCATTGATCCAAAAGAAGCTACCACCTAAGCTTCAGGATCCAGGTAGTTTTTCTATCCCTTGTGAGATTGGTGATGTGGCTATTGATAGAGCACTATGCGACTTAGGGGCTAGTGTTAGTCTAATGCCATTGTCTATTTCTGAGAAATTGGGATTAAGAGAGCTAAAACCTACTAGAATGTCTTTGCAACTTGCTGATAGGTCTGTTAAATACCCTGTTGGCATTTTAGAAGATGTTCCAATAAAAGTAGGAAAGTTTTTTATACCTGCTGATTTTGTGGTTCTTGAAATGGATGAGGATTCGATGATCCCCATTATTCTAAGCAGGCCATTTTTGGCAACCACGGGCGCGGTAATAGATGTTAAGAATGGGAGGTTGTCTCTGACTGTGGGAGACCAAAAGGTGGATTTTAACGTAAAAAATGTTTTGAAAAAGCCTTTTGCTGATGACGTATGCTGTAGTGTGGATTGTGTTGACCAAGTGGTGAAGGAAGAAACCCTTCCTGATGAACCACTTGAATCTGTGTTCTTGATTGAGCCTACAGGTACATTGAGTAGTTCTGAAGGAGAAGCTCCACCAAAGCATGATACTGAGGTCATGCATGATAAAGTGGGGGGTCCCAAAGTAGAATTGAAGCCTTTACCGGCTTCATTGAGGTATGAATTCCTTGGCCTGAACTCTACATATCCTGTGATTGTGAGTGCTGAACTGAATGCTATGGAAACTGAAAAACTTCTAAAAAACCTTAGGTTGTACAAGAAGGTTATTGGTTATACCATGGATGACATTAAGGGGATTAACCCTTCATTTTGCATGCATAGGATCACTGTAGAGGATGAGAGTAGGCCAACAGTAGAACCACTTAGGAGACTAAATCATAAAATGCAGGAAGTGGTTAAAAAGGAAATTCTGAAATTGTTGGATGCGGGCGTCATATATCCCATTGCTAGTAACAAGTGGGTCAGCCCAGTTCATGTGGTTCCGAAAAAAGGGGGGATGACTGTTGTGAAAAATGATAAACATGAATTGATTTTTACTAGGGTAGTTTCTGGGTGGCGCATGTGTATTGATTACAGAAAATTAAATAGCGCTGCCAAGAAAGATCATTTTCCTCTCCCTTTCATTGATCAGATGCTTGAGAGGCTTGCTAAGCACTCCTATTTTTGTTATTTGGATGGGTATTCAGGTTTTCACCAAATCCCTATCCATCCATATGATCAAGAGAAAACAACCTTCACTTGCCCATATGGGACTTATGCTTACAGGCGTATGCCATTTGGCCTATGTAATGCACCTGCGACTTTTCAAAGGTGTATGCAGGCCATCTTCTCTGATTTAATTGAAAATGTGATGGAAGTTTTCATGGATGATTTTTTTGTGCATGGTTTGAATTTTGATAATTGTTTAACCAATTTGTGCCAAGTCTTGTAGCGCTGTGAAGAGACCAACTTGGTCTTAAATTGGGAGAAATGCCACTTCATGGTAAGAGAGGGCATAGTTCTCAGACACTTAGTGTCTGACAGAGGAATTGAGGTAGACAAGGCTAAGGTAGAGGTAATCGAGAAATTGCCACCACCAACTAATGTGAAAGGTATAAGAAGCTTTCTTGGGCATGCCGGGTTTTACCGGCGGTTCATTAAAGACTTCAGCAAGATCACAAAGCCTCTGACTAACCTTCTGGGTAAGGATGTACCTTTTGTTTTTGATTCATCTTGTCTTGAGGCTTTTTGCAAAATTAAGCAGGCGTTAATTTCCGCCCTGGTAGTTCAATCCCCCGATTGGGAACTCCCATTCGAACTTATGTGTGATGCTAGTGATCATGCAGTGGGGGCTGTACTTGGGCAGCGAAAGGATAAGAAGCTGCATGTGATCCATTATGCCAGCCGTACACTTGATGACACCCAGGTAAACTATGCTACCACCGAAAAGGAATTATTAGCTATTGTCTTTGCTTTTGATAAGTTTAGATCGTACTTGGTAGGCTCGCATGTTACTGTATATACTGACCATTCTGCCATCAAGTACCTTTTAACTAAAAAAGAAGCAAAGTCTAGGCTCATTAGGTGGATTTTGATCTTACAAGAATTTGACTTAGAAATAAAAGATAAAAAAGGTACCGAGAACCTTGTTGCTAACCACTTATCTAGGTTGTCATCTGAAAAATATAAGATGGGTGATGTTGTTCCCATAAATGAGTCTTTTCCGGATGAACAACTTCTTAGTTTAAGTGTCTAACAAGTGCCTTGGTACGCGGATTTTGTCAATTTTCTTGCATGTGGCATTATAACCCCTGACCTTAGTTTTCAGTAGAAAAAGAAGTTTTTTGCAGATGTCAAGCACTATTATTGGGATAAACCTCTCCTTTTCAAGCAGTGTGTAGATGGTTTGATTAGGAGATATGTTCCTGAGACTGAAGTTCGAGCCATCCTAGATCATTGTCATTCTCTCTCCTGTGGAGGACATATGAGTACATCTAAGACCGCCTCAAAAGTGTTGCAAGCCGGATTCTATTAGCCACATATTTTCAAGGATGTGTGTAAGTATATCCTCACTTGTGATGCATGCCAAAGAGCCGGTAATATTGGTAAGAGGCATGAAATGCCACTTAATAGCATTCTAGAGGTTGAGTTATTTGATGTGTGGGGTGTTGATTTCATGGGACCCTTTCCCTCTTCTTTTGGAAATCAGTTTATTTTGGTTGTAGTTGATTATGTGTCTAAATGGGTAGAAGCCATTCCTTCACCTCATTCAGATACTAAGACTATGATTAAACTTTTTAAGAAGATAATTTTTCCAAGGTTTGGGGTCCCTAAATGCATAATTAGTGATGGAGGGTCTCATTTCATTGAAAAACTTTTCAGACCCTCTTGAAAAAGTATGGGGTGAAGCATAAGGTTGCTACACCTTATCACCCTCAAACTAGTGGGCAGGTTGAGGTATCTAATAGGGAGATTAAGAACATTCTTCAGAAAGTAGTTAATACATCTCGTAAGGATTGGTCTATTAAGTTAGACGATTCCTTATGGGCGTATAGAACCGCTTATAAAACTCCCATTGGAACCACACCCTTTAAACTAATCTATGGGAAACCCTGTCATTTACCTGTTGAATTAGAATACAAATCCTTTTGGGCTATCAAAATGCTTAACTTTGATATGAAGGTTGCAGGTGAACATAGGTTGCTAGAGTTGAACGAGCTTGAAGAGCTCCGGTTGGATGCGTATGAAAATGCCAAGATTTACAAAGAAAAAACAAAAAAATGGCATGATCGTCACATCCTCAGGAGGTCATTCAACCCAGGTGATATGGTGTTACTTTTCAACTCCCGATTGAGGCTATTTCCTGGCAAACTAAGGTCCCGATGGTCGGGACCATTTCAGGTAACAAAGGTATTTCCTTTTGGAGCTGTCGAGTTATGGAGCGACAAGTCTGGTCCATTTAAGGTAAATGGACAAAGGCTTAAGCACTACTTGACAGGAGAACCCATCCAACAAGCAAGTGCCTTGGACTTGCTTGATGGATTGGATTCTTGATCTCAAATGGTACCAAGCGTCCGGCTGAAGACGTTAAACTTAGCACTTGTGGGGAAGTAACCCCATTTCTCATTCTTTAAGTACTTTTCTTGCCCTATAAAAAAAAAAGAGGTCCAATGTAAATAGTTGCATGATTATTTTCTAGTTTGTAAATTTTGCATTGCATGATTGTTCTTAACTTGATTCGTTGCATATTCCTTTTTAATTGATTAGTTATGTTGTATGCATATATATGTTTCCATAGGTAAAATGTATAAAATAAAGGCAAATCATTGTGCATATTCAAGGAAGTTTTGTCTAAAAATAGTGAACTCTTCTGACTTAAAAAGGGGTGAACTTGAGGTGCCAAGGCAGTAAACTCCACTGGCCGTGGGTTTTTCCCACTGCCAATGGGTTTCCATCAGTTTTTTTTTCTTACGTGTGAAAAATTTTTAAGAGGAAAGGGCAGAGGGTTCCACGGGCTGTGGGTTTTTCCCACTGGCTGTGGGAACCCATATCAGTTTACGCGTGAAAGAAAAAAATTTGGGGGACCTGGGCAGAGCGTTCCACGGGCCGTGGGTTTTTCCACTGGTCGTGGGAACCCATCAGGTTTTATAAAAGTGGTTCCTTTTATTTCAAACAGCCTCACCCGTGTGTTTTATGAAGAACAGCCCTCCCACCTTGCCTTCCTCCTACTCCTTTTCATATATTTGGCATATTGGAACAACTAAACTGAAATTGAAACCCCCAACTTCATTATTCTTCCTCACATTACTAGTTTCAAATCCTAATCAAGTAAGTGTGATCTTGTCAATTTTTTAGTTTGGGGTTTTCTTTTGATGTTCTTGGGGTTCTCTCATTTTTACCATAACTTTGTTTTGAAAGTGAATTCATCATATGGAAAGGTTTCTATGGGTTTATATTTGATTGTTATAATGGTTTATTAGAATGGGTATTCTTAAAAACTCATCTTCATGCTTCATTTGTTCATTCTTGTTCTTCATTTGGTTTGAATACCCATTTAATCTTTTCTTCATGATTGATGATCCTTTTCATATATTTGACAAATTGGTGATTGCTTGGTTATGGTTTGGTGTTGTTCTCCTACTTTGGTGCCATTTATCATATAGATTCATGGATTTCTTGGTGTCAAACTTGTTGCCTACCAAGTGTTTGACAACTTGCCCAAACCAATTTCTTGTTCTACCTTGTATATATTTATAGTTTGTTTGATCCTTTTTGGGTTTTCCTATGACTATCCATCATAGAGTTCCCATGTTCTTAATTTTATTGACATCTTTTGTGCATAAACTTGAATTTGAATTTTAGGTGCCCAAAGCCATGTCTTCCAGAAGAACCAAGAATGTTTGCAAAAAGAGAAAGAACAAAGGTAAGTCATCATCTAACTATTCTAGTCTAGATGATATTGAGTGCACCTCGGATGAACAAAGAATGCGATGGCTTCTTTGACCTCTAGGGAAATTATCCCCTCTAGGTTCTTTTGCAAACAATCTTTACTTGAACTTGGGTTGTATGATGATACCTTAAAATTTTGCATGAGTATGGGTTGGGAAGAGTTTATTGAGTTATATGAGCCCTGCTATGAACGCACCACCCTAGAATTTCTGAGCTCTATTAACATTAAACCTTGTGACAATGACTCAACTTGGGAAATCACTTTTAGGCTAAATAACAATGATTATAGGATAGATTTAGCTGATGTGGATGCCATTTATGGTTTTCTATCTGTGCCTAGAGATGCCACTACTAAATTAAATGTCGCCCGCATCCCTAGGGATTTTAAGGCAAAGTATTTTTGGTCTAGACTCTCTAAATCTAGGGAGGCTTATGACCCATCTTCTACAAAAGCCTCACTCATGCATCACCCTGTCTTTAGATACCTTCAGAGGTTTATGGCCCGATCCATTTTTGGTCGCTATGATAGTCCTGGTACTATTAGGGCCACTGAGCTTTATTTTCTTTATGCCATGATTAATAACATCCCTGTTCACTCTACGAAATGGCTTTTTAGCCAATTCACTAGGGTAGGAAGAGCCACTACTGGAAAAATTGTTATTGCAGGTTATATTAATCCTATTGCTAGGTATGTGGGGATTGATCTACAAGAGGATAACTTACTTTGCTAACCCAAGCGGATTGATATTGATGAGATGGTTCATATGGCTATGCTTGTATTGGAATGTAGAATTTACTGTTTGGTTATTCCCGGATTTTCTGTACCTCACCCCTTGCCTGACCCTCGATTCACTAGCCTGGAGGGCAAGACTTCCTTTTTGTTTTCAGGTACTGATAGGCAGGATGACTCCCCCTTGGACACTGAAATGCCCCTTCCTCATGACCACGCAGCTGGCCCGTCTAGATCCTCTTCCGACTCCGGGTTTTCTATGGAACGGATGTATTCTTTGATACAAGGAATGAATACCTGTTTGGAGTCTTTATCTATTGAGCAACTCCGGCAAGGGAGTATGATCGATGACATAGCCCAGCGTATGGATGCTATGCATTCCTAGCACCTCCAGCAGGGTCATTTTCCCCCTCCTTCTCCATGACAGGTGTTTTTATCAAGATAAGCTTCATTGTACTTTGCTTTCCCCCTACTGAACAGTGAGGACACTGCTCACTTTTAGTTTGGGGTGGTAGGTACAAGGAAACTTATTCCGAGCCTTTACATCTTTCTTTTGGTTTCATTTGATCATGATAGGTTGTAGTTTGTTTGCATTTTGTTTGTTTTGAATATCTATGCCTGTTTGTGCCCCCATCTAGGAATGTTCATTTACTTGTGATTATTGTTGCTGCAAGTGGGTTTTAGTTGAAATGACAGAATTTTAAGGACTTGTGGAATCCATGAAAATAATAATAATAAAAATAATAATAACAAAATAAAAAAAAAAATATACCATGCTTTATGACTCTGTGTTCTCTCTAACTAGGTTTACTCACCTGTAATAGTGATAGCTTTTGAGCCAATAAGGGGTATGCTTTGAAAATAAACATTTACAAAACCCTTATTTTCTTGTATTGAGTGTGTCATGCATTCGAAATGCTCTAGAACTTGGCTTGTGACCGATTCAAAATGGTTGGTGATTAACAAGGTATGGAATGAAAAAGGCACTATAGGCTTTATTCTTTAGCCTCTGAACTTTGAATGTTACAATACACCATTAGTTGCCCCCTATTGAGCCTAAATTGTGATTTTTGTTTCAAAGCCCGTTGGTAATGAATTTGGTAAATTGCTGAGAAAAACAAAATACAATTCAAGGATGGCAGCTAGAATGAAAAGGCTAAAAGAAAAGTAAATTTAGTTGGGAAACAAAAGAAACAAAATGAACTTGTATTTCCAACTAAAGAAATTAAAGGAAAAACAAAGAAAAAGATGAAAGCAAGACTCTTTTGAAGTTTTTAAAGGAAGAAGAAAATGTATTCTCTGGTTTGCCATCTGAAACTTCATTGTTCTCAGTGATTTCATTTGAATAATAATAACCCTTTGAATTTCATTTTTCTTGGTATCCATTCCTATATCTCTGAACCCCTAGCCCCATTACAACCAGATGAAATACCTTTTGACCATAACTTGTTTTTCTGAATTAACTATGGAGAATTGGGTCACTTGCCAAGCCTATGGTAGTGCTTTGAAATGCTATGATTTGAGTGATACTTATACACAAGCCTAAACACTTAGAGAGAAATGAAAAGATGTGTATCTGTAGAATAGTCTTGTGAGCATGGTATGAATACTTGTGTGGATACTTGTTGTGATAATCTTACAATCATCTGTTAAATTTTTTTTTCTTTTCTCTAATTGGGTTCCTTAAGTTGTTTTGAGATCGTCATTCTCTATTGTTAATATTTGTGGTGATGATGATTGCTTGGGGACAAGCAATGTTCTAGTTTGGGGTATTGATAAGAGTCTAATTTGCATTAGTTTTAGAGTCCTTTTTGTTTAAGTTTTCAGGTTGTTCATGCTAGTTTTCCCCTTAATTCCAAGTGTTTTCTTTCATTCCGCATTTTCTACTCGGGTGTTTCAAGTTTTGTAGGAATAGCTTAGGTACAGGTGCATAAATTCAAAAACAAGAAGCATTCGAGGAAGCATTGGATGCATGGAAAGGAGTCAAGCCACTAAGAGCTCAAAAATAAAGCCTTATCCACCTTCCAAAGCATGATAGAAAAAGGATCTACCAAGATGGATATTCTGGGGCCTCAAAACAATGAGAAAAATGCAAAAAGAGGAAGTCCAGAAAAACCCACTGCCAGTGGGTTTTTCCCACTGGCCGTGGACCTCTCTGGAGTGGGAGAATTGAGCCATAAAAAACCCACTGCCAGTGGGTTTTTCCCACTGGCCGTGTTTCCCTCTGCCCAAAAACCCACTGGCCGTGGATTACTCTGCCTGGAAGTGAAAAATTGGGATCCTGGACCCCCTGTCACGATCCACTGGCCGTGGGTTTTTCCCACTGCCAGTGGGTTTTGCACGTTCTGCATTTTTGTCACTTTTTGGGAGCGGTTTCTGAGGTTAAGAGGCAGTTTTTGAAAGGGAAAAAACAGACAGACATTTGGGGAGACTTTTTGGAAGAAAAAGAGAGAACTTTTCAAGGGATTTTTGGAGGGGATCAGGACCATAGACGTTGAAGGACATCGATTGGCAGATTTCGGAAATAGATTTGGAAGCAATAGTGAGAGCTTTTACTTTCTTTTCCTCTTTTTCCTTGGGACTTCCCTTTAATTTGTAATCTCTGAATATGATCTCTATTATGGGTTGTGTTGAATTAGGCATGTGTAACTAAACTCCAATCTTGGGTTAAGGGTGTGACATGTTATTGTATTGAATTGATCTTGAGACTTGTTCTGTTTGTTAATCCCTAGTTTCTATTCAATTTCCATGAGTGCTTAATGCTTTTGAAGATCTAGAGATAGGATCAATTGAACTTGAACACTAAGATAATCGAAAGATTAATTGGTTGTTTGAACGCATGAAATTGAACTTAGGGTCATGGGTCATGAAAGTGAGCACGACGCTTCGAGGTTACGTGGGATTTCATTGTTCTTAATGAGCCCAAATAATAAATTGAGCGCGGTTCTTTATTAGTTGGGCATATTAACGTTGTTCTGAAAGGAAGGCTTAATTAAATTCGGAAATCCTACCTTAGAACATGAATTAATAAATAGGAAAGTCTTAGGTGAAATCAATACATGACGTGATCACATACCGAATCCCAAGAGTTTCACCATTCATTTATTCTAATTCAAGGTAAACAAGTTTAATTCTTGAAGTTTGCATTTATTTTTATTTTGTTTTAAGAAATCTTCTGAATCAAAAATTGCCTTAAGAATTTTCTAGATAATTGAACCACTGCTATAAACTAGTACTTGGGCACAATCTCTGTGGGAACGATATCTCTTTTTATTACACGATACCTCGTGCGCTTGCGGGCCTATCACCACTGCATCATCTCCTCCAGGGATAATTGGTCCGAAGTCATCATCAGAGAAAGAGATTATCAGAGCAGCAACCTCGTCTCTGAAAGGGCGGTTGTCTCTGGGTTTACCTTGTAACGAAAGGACCATGCAATGATGATTCTTCCTGGCAGTGATAGAAGCTCCTCCTCTAGTAAAACCACCGGCTATCATATCAATGACCTCTCGACGACCCTGACGTTGCTGCTGGGACATGACATTTTGCTGCGTGGGTTCGCCAGCCATAATTCCTTTTTGCTTTTCAGCGGCGGTAAATCTTCTGGCTGGCGTGGGAACATCGTCGTCACCATCCTCACGATCTCTTTCCCACTTCTTTGTCCGATCTGGATCATCAAATGATTTTTCTTTGAACAGGTACTGCTTGAGCTTGCCCTCTCAGATCAGAGTCTCAATAGTATTTTTCAAGGCTTGGCATTCATCTGTTGAGTGACCCTTTTGCTTATGGAATTCACAGTATTTCCAAGGGTCTCCGTGTCTACGGATCTGGGGTGGCTTTCTGACCCTGTATACGTTAAGCGTTGGCCATCCGACCTCCCTCGGAATCTGTGAACGTCAGATATTTAATGGAGCATAATGGTTATGTGTTTGAATATGTTAACAGGTTCAAAAGATGTGCAAGGATTTTGATAATGACAAGTACTCTTGAAGAAACCAATGCAAAAACAAAGCCATGAAATCAGAATTGAAGTAACAGCGAAGCTAATCGATTAGGCCATAGATGCTAATCGATTAGGAGCTTTCTGTTTTGGAAGAAATTGCATCAGGTATGAAAGCTAATCGATTAGGGAGCTGAACAATCGATTAGGAAGCCACTGGAATTTAAGGTAATCGATTATACACCAGAGACTAATCGATTACAACAATCAAAAATGGAACTAAGTGCATCAGGTACGATGGCTAATCGATTATGGAAGCTATACAATCGATTAGGAAGCCACTGGAATTTAAGGTAATCGATTGCAAGACATGCTAATCGATTAGGATGCTGCGAAAACAAATTAAATGCATCAGGTACAAGATGCTAATCGATTAGAGGAAGTAAAATAATCGATTAGGAAGTCTCTGACTTGAAGCTAATCGATTACAACGCGAGGGTGTAATCGATTACGCTAGTGGAAAAACAGATTTAAGTGGGAAACCAGGTCATGTCTCCACCATTCTTCAAATTTCCACTAACTGCAACGGCTATGATGGACTAGGGCACTCCTCAAAAGCTATCTTGGGTCTATAAATTGAAGAGGAAGACAAGCACAAAAATACAACCAAGAAGTAACAATTCATAGCTCTATTTTGTGTTTTGTAAGCCTATTTCTTAAATATTGTACTTTCACTTGTATATCCTCTCATCTTGAGAGATTAGAATTTGGGAGAGCTTTTCATTTGTATATTTGCTCTATTGAGAGAGTGTATTGATTATAAACAAACACCAAACACACAGGTTATTCACTCTAGGTTGAGTGGTTGTTCACTTTAGGTTGAGTGGTTACAAAGGTTGTGGACTCAACCTTTGGGATATTGTGAGATTGAGAGATTGGGTGGGTTGCCCTTATACTTGTGAGGATTGGGTTCTTGAGTGTGGGACACTAGGAAGCCGCAATTGCTCAAAGTTGTATCTCTAGTCTACAATAGTGGAAAATCCTCTAAGTGGGTTGCTTAGAGGCGAGACGTACACCGGATTGGGTGGAACTCGTTACATCGGTTTGCAAGCTTCTCTTCCTTACTCTTTTACTTCCATACACTACACATTTGTTGATTGGTATTGTTTGGTTGAGAAGAACATACTTGAACTTGCTTAATTTGCTATACCTTAGACATTGCACACCAAGTGTTTGCTAAATTGCCTCAGCAATACTTACCTCTTGTAGTGCATTGCATATCATTGTTACTTGCTCTCATTTGCATCATCTCATAAACTTGATTATAGAAATCAATTTCAAAGGTATTCCAAGCAAAAGTTTTATAACTCAATTCACCCCCCCTCTTGAGTATTGAGGCCACTTGAACAACAAGTGGTATCAGAGCTTGACTCTTGGTAGATCAAGCTTAACAGCTTCAAGAGATTAAATGGCCTCAAGTTCTCAAAATGTTTTTCCCGAGGGTGGTGCGATAAATAGACCTCCCGCTTTCAATGGGGAAGGGTATGCGTTTTGGAAAGAAAGAATGAAAATCTTCATTCAATCAATTGACTTGAGAATTTGGAATACCATTGAAAATGGTCCTTATATACCGATGCATATTATAGATAGCAAGAATGTTGAAAAACCTATAGATGAATGGACAAGCGAGGAAGAAAAGAAAGTCCAATATGGCTACAAGGCCAAAAATCTTATTACTATGTCTTTAGGTCAAGATGAATTTTTTAGGATAATGACATGCCAAACTGCTAAGGAAATGTGGGATACTCTTCAAGTAACCCATGAAGGCACTAATGATGTAAAGGACTCAAAGATTAGTACTCTTACTAGTCAATATGAATGCTTTAGATTAAACTCTCATGAATCGATTGTTGATATGCAAAAAAGATTTACTCTCATCATTAATCAACTCATTACACTTGGAAAGACTTACACTAACAAAGAACTCATTCATAAAGTGTTGAAAAGTCTTAACAGAGAATGGCAACCGTTAGTTACCGCCATCAAACAATCTCCTAGCATAAACAAAATGTCTCTCGCCACTTTATTTGGTAAGTTGCAGGAACAAGAACAAGAGCTGAAAGAATTAAAGATGGCGGAAGAGGAAGAAAAATCTTCCAAAAAAAAGGGTCTTGCTCTCAAGGCTACTTCCACAAATGAAGAAGAAGAATCCGGAAGTGAACTTGATGAAGAAGAAGAATTTGGACTATTTGTGAAACGCTTCGGGAAATTCATGAAAGGCAAACGCTTTCAAAGAAGCTTCAAAAACTCAGGTAAGAAACCTATCACTAAAGAAAACTCTCCCTCACCCAACTGTTTTGAATGTGGCAAGGAAGGGCACTTCAAAGCCGATTGTCCAAACCTCAAAAAGAAGGGCAAGGACAAACAAAGAAGAAGAAGAGCCTATATTGCTTGGGATGAGAATGATGTGAGCAGCTCCGACGACTCGGAAGATGAGCAAGCCAATCTTTGCTTAATGACAAATCATCAAGAAGAAGATAATGAGGTAAATCTTCTTGACCTAGATAAAAATGAGCTGTTAGAAGCATTTGAACAATTATATGATAAATTCACAAAAATCTCTAGTAAACTCAAAGCATCTAGGAAAACTAGTGACACTCTAGAGATGCACCTTATGGAAGTCTGCAAAGAGAATGAATGTTTAAAAGAAGAATTGAAAAATGCTCAAGTATGTTCCATTAGTAAACCTTGTAATTTTGCTAAGAAATGTGTTGATCTAGAAAATAAAGTCCTAGATCTAAACAAAACCTTAGAGAAATTCACTAATGGAAGAGATAATTTGAATATCCTTCTTGGGCAACAAAAATGCATGTTTAGTAAAACCGGCTTAGGATATGATCAAGAACATAGTAATCATAAAATGGAGAAGCACTATAAAAACTTCTTTGCACCACCAAGCAAATCCTCCTCACCTTTTATGAAATGCAATCATTGTGGTACCAAAGGACATAGTGCTTATAAGTGTAGTGTTAGGAAACTAGGACCAAAGGTCTTAAGAAAGGTGTGGGTTCCCAAAGGAACATCTCCACAAGCTAACCTTAAAGGACCCAACATAAAATGGGTACCTAGTTCTCTAAAATGATTTTGTTTTGTAGGTATGCTTCAAGGCAAGCAACACCCATTGGTATTTGGATAGCGGGTGTTCAAAGCATATGACGGGAGACATAACCAAATTTACATCATTCACTCCCAAACGAAAAGGAAGCGTCACCTATGGAGACAACACTAAGGGAAGAATCCTAGGCATTGGAAATATTGGTAAGAACTCGTCCACATCCATAAGTGATGTATTGTATGTTGAAGGCCTCAAACATAATTTACTAAGCATAAGTCAATTATGTGACAAAGGATATAGAGTTTTATTTGAATCAAATTGTTGCATAATTGAGCATAAGACCAATAAGGAAATTAAGTTTGTAGGCCAAAGAATTGATAATATTTACATGATTGATATGGATAGTTTGTCTACAAATGATGAACAATGCTTCATTTCAAAAGAGGATGAAACATGGCTATGGCATAGAAGAATAGCTCATATACATGTAGACCACTTGAACAAACTTGTTTCTAAAGATTTAGTAATTGGTCTACCAAAGCTTAAATTTGAAAATAGATTTTGTGATGCATGTCAAAAGGGAAAACAAGTAAAGGCATCTTTTCAATCCAAAAACATTGTTTCTACTCAAAGGCCTTTACAACTTTTGCACATGGACTTATTTGGACCATCCAAAATCAAAAGCTTTGGAGGTAATTACTATGGTCTAGTTATAGTAGATGACTATTCAAGATATACATGGACATTGTTTCTTGCTCATAAAAATGAAGCATATCATGCATTCAAGAAACTTGCAAAGATTATCCAAAATGAGCAAAACTCAAAAATCGCATCCATTAGAACCGATCATGGGGGAGAATTTGAAAATCAATCTTTTGAAAAGTTTTGCGAAAAACATGGTATTAATCACAACTTTTCAGCTCCTAGAACTCCACAACAAAATGGAGTAGTTGAAAGAAAGAATAGATCTTTAGTGGAGCTTGCTAGAACCATGCTAAATGAAAACAATATTGCAAAACATTTTTGGGCCGATGCGGTAAACACCGCATGTTATGTTATGAATAGATGTTTGATAAGGCCTATTTTAAAGAAAACCCCCTATGAGCTTTACAAGGGTAAAAAACCCAACATTGCATACTTTCATATTTTTGGATGTAAATGTTTTGTGCTCAACAATGGAAAGGATAATCTAGGAAAGTTTGATGCAAAATCTGATGAGGCAATCTTCCTAGGATATTCTCAATCAAGTAAATCTTATAGAATTTTCAACAAACAAACAAATACCATTGAGGAATCTATTCATGTCAAATTTGATGAAAATAGCCATAACCCTCCGAGAAAGGAAGATGTTGATGATCTTGTAGGTACCTTCCAAGAAATGAACTTGCAAGACAAAGAAGAAGAAGTCAACAATGATGAAGGTGCAACACAAATTGAGAGACAACAAGATTGGGTAACTTTGAAGGATCATCCCTTGGACAAAATCATTGGAGAAATAACCAAAGGGGTAAGTACTCGAAACGCCATTAGAAATGCATGCAATCACTTGGCTTTTGTATCCCAAATAGAACCCAAAAATATTGATGAAGCCATTATTGATGAACATTGGATGTTGGCCATGCAAGAAGAGTTAAACCAATTTGAAAGAAATGAAGTTTGGGAACTTGTGCCAAGACCCAATAATCATCTAATAATAGGCACCAAATGGGTTTTTAGAAATAAGCTAGATGAAAACGGTATAATAACTAGGAACAAAGCTAGACTAGTTGCAAAGGGATACAGCCAAGAAGAAGGAATAGACTATGAAGAAACATATGCTCCCGTAGCTAGGTTAGAAGCCATTAGATTATTGCTAGCTTTTGCATGTTGTATGGATTTCAAATTATATCAAATGGATGTCAAAAGTGCGTTCTTAAACGGCTACATTCAAGAAGAAGTTTATGTAGATCAACCTCCCGGTTTCGAAAATCATATATTTCCAAACCATGTCTTCAAATTGAGAAAAGCCTTATATGGTTTGAAGCAAGCTCCAAGAGCTTGGTATGAAAGATTAAGCAAATTCCTTTTAGAACACAACTTTGAAAGAGGAAAGGTTGATACTACATTGTTTATAAAACGCAAACAAAATGACATCCTCTTGGTATAGATTTATGTAGATGACATAATATTTGGTGCTACTAATGAAAATCTTTGTCAAGAATTTGCCAAGATTATGCAGAATGAGTTTAAAATGTCCTTGATGGGAGAACTCACTTTCTTCCTTGGACTACAAATAAAACAAGCCATTGATGGAACGTTCATTAGCCAAACCAAATACTGTAAGGAACTACTTAAAAGGTTTGGAATGGACAAGGCAAACGAGATAGCTACATCCATGAGCACATCCTGCTATCTAGACAAAGATGAAAAGGGTAAGGACATTGAAATCACCAAATATCGAGGTATGATTGGATCCTTACTGTATTTAACTGCGAGTAGACCTGATATTATGTTTGCGGTATGCATGGGTGCTAGATATCAAGCATGTCCTAAAGAATCACATTTGACTGCCGTAAAAAGAATTTTGAAATATCTTGTGGGTACTCAAAATGTTGGTTTATGGTATCCCAAAGACGTTGAATGTAATCTTTTAGGATATTCTGATTCCGACTTTGCGGGGTGTAAGCTTGATAGAAAAAGCACTAGTGGTACATGCCATTTGCTTGGTAGTTCCCTTGTTTCTTGGCATAGCAAGAAACAAGCAAGTGTTGCATTGTCAACAGCTGAGGCAGAATATGTAGCAGCTGGTAGTTGTTGTGCTCAAATTCTTTGGATGAGACAACAACTTCTTGATTTTGGTATTACCTTGAATAAAGTCCCCATTAAATGTGATAATACAAGTGCCATTAACATCTCTAAGAATCCAGTAATGCACTCTAGAACCAAACACATTGAGATTAGGCATCACTTTATTAGAGATCATGTGTTAAAAGGGGATTGTGTACTTGAACATGTAGAAACCTCTAGGCAACTAGCGGATATTTTCACAAAACCCTTGGCTAGAGAGCAATTCATTCACATAAGAAGAGAGCTAGGCATTCTTGACATGTCCAGTTGTGTTTGAATCTTTTGATAAGAACCTTGTTGAATGGCATAATGCATGGCATATATCACATTTTATGTTTGGAACCTTGCTGTTTGATATGTTTGAAGTTTTTGACTCCATAATCGATTACATTGTTAATCCCAATCGATTACTAAGCTTCTGTTTCTAAGCTAATCGATTATAGCTCACCCATAATCGATTACAATCATTCTGTTTCAAAGATAATTGATTATCCATGATCCATAATCGATTACGAAGCTTCTGTTTCAAGTTCAAAACGTTTCCTCTTCTTCATAATCGATTACTACATTGCTCCAATCGATTAGGACGATTCTGTTTCTAAACTAATCGATTACCCTAAGCCTATAATCGATTACCCTCTGTATGAAACGTTTGAAATTCCCCAGAAATAGTGATCTAATCGATTACCACCTGACACGTAATCGATTAGTATGCGTTCTGATGAGTCAAAACTCCAATTTCCTAGGCTCACTCGAACAACTCCCTCTCTTAACTCACTTCACTCCTTTCAAAACTCTCTTTCCTCCTTCCTAAACCTAACTTTCAACTATAAATACCCCCTCATTCACCTTCTCATCTCACACTACCTCCTTTCTCCCAAACCTCTCTAAAACTCTCTAGCACACATCTCTCTTCATCTCCTCTTTTAGCATTTTTCACCATGTCTACCTCAAGGAATGTCAAAAGGGCTAGGTCCTCTGCTGCTCAAGCTCATTATCCCCTTGACTTCTCAAGGTTTTTCTCTTCTCCTAGAGATCTTCAGAATTTTATGAAGAATTTTTCTGAAAAGGAGATTATGACCCCTCATTATACCGTTGCTGACACTTTTGACAACCCAAGCCTTACCTTCACCCAAAGCCTCAACCACTACAACCTCTTCCCCTTCCTATCCCTCAAAGAAGAAGAATACTATCCTGAGCTTATGAGAGTATTCTACTGCAACCTCCGCCTTGTCAATGGGATGGTTGAATCCAAGGTGAAAAACACCACCATCAAACTCTCCAATGCCCAATTTGCGGAAATTTCTAAACTGACTCTCAACAACGCTGACTTTGATGGAGGCGAACCTGAGGATGAATGGGGCTTCAATGCTCTTACTGCTCGCCAATCTTTATGGAAAGCTGACCGCCCTAGGAGCAACCACAAACTAGTTGGCCACTTGACCATGAACAACCGCCTGCTCCACTTCTTCGTGGTCAAGATGATTGTTCCCCGTGGTGGGAACTATGCTCTAGTTGAAGAGGATGATGTCCTCTTAATGTGGGCCATGCTGAACCACAAAGAGATCAACTGGGTTCAGTTGATCAAATTCCACATGCGCCATGCCAAGGACCAGCAAAAGCCCCCTTATGGTATCCTCCTCACCAAAATTTTCAAATTCTGTGGAGTAGATTTAGCAGGGGAACTCTCTGAGAAAGTGCCCCCTAGAGCTTGCATTGGCACCCATCACCTCACCAAAATGGGTCTTGTTTTCTCAAATGGAGCATGGTACTCACGCATGGAGGGCGTTTATGCCAACATTCCCTTCCAAGCTCCTGCTGAAGAAGCACCTGCTCCTCCTCCTCCTCCACCTCAACCACAAGCTGCAGCCTCTTCATCTGCCCCACAAGCTGACCCTTTTGCATCTCTCTACGCCCATCTTGATCGCCGCTTCGATCGACTTGAAAATTCCCTCCAAGAGTTTTCAATGACCGAGCAGCAACATTTTGAGATGATGCAGCAGCGATATGAAGAGCTGGCTCACCAAATTGCAGAAATCCGCTTCTTCAACCCGGATAATTAGATTTTCTGTTTAGTTATGTTCCTTGTTTTATTTTCTGAATTATGAATAATTTTACTTCTTGTATTCCCCATCTTTATTAATTCAATAAAAGTATCTCATTTCAGTATATATTATTTCTCTTCACTGCTCTAATTATTTTTGATGATTACAAAGGGGGAGAAGAATATATGTTCATATGTTGGATAATGCTCTGATACAAAATATGGATAATTTTGAATATGCTCTAATAATATGGAAAATAGATGCTCTGTTAACAAAATTTGAAAAATCTTATCTGTTTGTTAAATTCTTTTTGATAGGGGGAGAATTATAGATAAGAGATAATAAACAATAGATAAAATGAGAAAAGACATTGGCTGCTGAATTGATTTTTGAAATTGTCATCTGCTATTTGAAAAAGAGATAATGTAGCAGAGTTGTTTTTGCAAAAGATAAGTCTATATTATTTAAACTAACAACCCTCAAGAGATGAACATAGTTGTCATCATCAAAAAGGGGGAGAATGTGTTTGAATATGTTAACAGGTTCAAAAGATGTGCAAGGATTTTGATAATGACAAGTACTCTTGAAGAAACCGATGCAAAAACAAAGACATGAAATCAGAATTGAAGTAACAGCGAAGCTAATCGATTAGGCCATAGATGCTAATCGATTAGGAGCTTTCTGTTTTGGAAGAAATTGCATCAGGTATGAAAGCTAATCGATTAGGGAGCTGAACAATCGATTAGGAAGCCACTGGAATTTAAGGTAATCGATTATACACCAGAGACTAATCGATTACAACAATCAAAAATGGAACTAAGTGCATCAGGTACGATGGCTAATCGATTATGGAAGCTATACAATCGATTAGGAAGCCACTGGAATTTAAGGTAATCGATTGCAAGACATGCTAATCGATTAGGATGCTGCAAAAACAAATTAAATGCATCAGGTACAAGATGCTAATCGATTAGAGGAAGTAAAATAATCGATTAGGAAGTCTCTGACTTGAAGCTAATCGATTACAACGCGAGGGTGTAATCGATTACGCTAGTGGAAAAACAGATTTAAGTGGGAAACCAGGTCATGTCTCCACCATTCTTCAAATTTCCACTAACTGCAACGGCTATGATGGACTAGGGCACTCCTCAACAGCTATCTTGGGTCTATAAATTGAAGAGGAAGACAAGCACAAAAATACAACCAAGAAGCAACAATTCATAGCTCTATTTTGTGTTTTGTAAGCCTATTTCTTGAATATTGTACTTTCACTTGTATGTCCTCTCATCTTGAGAGATTAGAATTTGGGAGAGCTTTTCATTTGTATATTTGCTCTATTGAGAGAGTGTATTGATTGTAAACAAACACCAAACACACAGGTTATTCACTCTAGGTTGAGTGGTTGTTCACTCTAGGTTGAGTGGTTACAAAGGTTGTGGACTCAACCTTTGGGATATTGTGAGATTGAGAGATTGGGTGGGTTGCCCTTATACTTGTGAGGATTGGGTTCTTGAGTGTGGGACACTAGGAAGCCGCAATTGCTCAAAGTTGTATCTCTAGTCTACAATAGTGGAAAATCCTCTAAGTGGGTTGCTTAGAGGCGAGACGTACACCGGATTGGGTGGAACTTGTTACATCGGTTTGCAAGCTTCTCTTCCTTACTCTTTTACTTCCATACACTGCACATTTGTTGATTGGTATTGTTTGGTTGAGAAGAACATACTTGAACTTGCTTAATTTGCTATACCTTAGACATTGCACACCAAGTGTTTGCTAAATTGCCTCAGCAATACTTACCTCTTGTAGTGCATTGCATATCATTGTTACTTGCTCTCATTTGCATCATCTCATAAACTTGATTATAGAAATCAATTTCAAAGGTATTCCAAGCAAAAAATTTATAACTCAATTCACCCCCCCTCTTGAGTATTGAGGCCACTTGAACAACAGGTTAAACGCATTTACCTGTTTTTCTCGACGTCGAGGTGCAGGACCATTAAAGACGTTGCCATGGAATGGTCTCTCCATACGTTCTGACCTTGGCCTATCCTTATCTCTCTGTGGCTGTTGCTATGGCACTGGGGATTTTCCCTTCACAGCTGTTGCTTCCAGGTGTATCTCAATGCCTACGTACTTGGATGCTTTCTTTCTGAACTCCTCAAAACTCGCAGGAGGAATCTTCACCAACGACAGGGCATAGGCAGAGTTTGGTAGTAAGGCTTCTATCACAATATGCAGCTGTAGTGCCTTTGCTAAGTTTGGAACGGCAGCTGCTTCCTTGTAAAATCTCTTAAAGAAATCTTTGAGAGACTCATGTTCCCCTTGCCTAATCTGGGCCAGGGTATGAGATGTCTTAGGGACGTCTTTAGAAATAACAAAATGATCCATAAATTCTATTGCCATTTCTTCCCATGAGTCGATGGATCCTGATGGTAGCCCTTTGAACCAACCGAGGGCATCATCGATAAGGGTGCGGAGGAACATTCTACACATGACATCCTCATCTGCTCCTAAGTACATGGTTTCATACACATATGCATCTATATGTTTAGTGGGATCCGTTTCCCCACCATACTTTCCAATGGAAAGTGGTTGGGTATTCTACAGATGCTTTGGGATGGTCACGCTCATCAGCCTCTGAGAGAAAGGAACGTTGAATCTGTAAGCCCCATGGATTATCGCTGGCTCGTGTCTTCTACGACTAGCTTTCTCACCAGAGTCATGTGTTTGCTCCTTCTCCTTATAAGTGGGGATCTGTGAATACTGGATACTAGCAGACTTTCTTCCCTCAGCTGTATGGTGTGTCCCATCAGTTTGGGATGTTGCTTTCTCTTCCATGCTCTTTCTTTCACGTTTCAACTCCATTAGCTCTTCCATCAGTTTTCGTATCATTTCATCTCTTGGATCGGGTGTAGATATGTTAACCCGTCGGTGAAACTGGGTTTTGTCAATTGACAAGCGCACCAATCGTTTGTAGTTTTCGAAATTTAGATATCGTTCCACTGGGATTGAAAGTCCAATAACAACAGTAATTTTCTACTTACTATGGTAAATGTGAAAGAAATTATAAACAAAAGAATGATTTATATACAGTTTATACAATATTCACAAGATAGTATGATTGAGTGATTCATAGGATAAAAGAAAATAAAAATCTATCTAAAAAAAGTTGAGTTGCAATTTAGAATAGGTAAGATACTTGAGATAAACACAGATAAACAAATTATGTTGGAAATTGGATCCCTAATCTAGAATAACAATGAGGAACTCAAGACATGCATATTTAATCATCAAGTTTCATGTCATTGCAGCTTAAAATCATTATAACCGATCCCTCGTGATATAAATTCTAAGAATTCACCGTAAAGTCCGATCCCTCGTGAGCTTTCTCAGTAAAAACTTGCATTAAGACCTGGCCTTATGGCAACAATGGTTAACAACCCCTATAGAATTGAGATACCAAGGGTATTCCAACTTTTTACTTTCGTCAAAACAAGTTTCAATACGGCATAAATAATCATTCTCCCGTTTGACATTTATACTAATAAAACCAGTTTCGATACACATGAAAATCATTCTCCCGTTTGACGTTCATATTAATAAAAGGTTGAAATACTAACATGGACTTGAATCATAAATATGCAGAGGTCGAATTCACAACATTATACTCAATAGATTAGTTCACCAATTCCAACATAAACAAATTAGTTACACATGGTAAAAGTAAGAACAACACTTACAGAGTTTGACATTACGAAGACGATGGAAACTTCACGATACAACGATCACAATACACCGAAACACACTCAAGTATCTAGAAAACTATTCTAGAACTACAACTCATAAAAGAAGTACTCAAAGTCGAGCACAAGAGAGAAGAGAAGAGAAGTGTATGGAATGGGATGCCATGAATGGTGTTGGATGGCCCTATTTATAGGGCTGAGCAAGGGTGCTGACGCTACGCGTCCCTGTGACGCTACGCGTCAGACCCCTGACTCAGCTCCCATTAAGCAGCTGATAATGGCCACTTCAAATAATTAAAATCAATCATGCTTGGCCACTTGGACGTGTCTCCACTGTATTTTGGCCATTTGTGATGAGTGGGGTGGCCCTTGTGCTGAGTGGAGTGCCCATTATTAGGTCCAAGTGGAGTGGTTGGCCAAAGTGGGAGTGGAGACTGCGCAGCACTAACGCTACGCGTGGCTGTGATGCGTAGCGTCAGCATCAAAAATAGCACTTGATGCTACGCGTGGGGTGAGGCTACGCGTCAGCTCTTCCAGTGTAATTTTCTCTTGATTTCTTAACTTTTTCACTGCAAAACTAGAGAAAATTGATCAAGGGCAGATTATTTCCAACAACATCCATTTATTGAATTTAAATCCTAATTCTCTAACAAATTAAACTAATTTTTATAATTTTTATGAAATTTTTATTTAAACTTTTATTGAAAATTTGAGGACTAACAAATACCCCCAACTTGAGACATTGCTCGTCCTCGAGCAAGAGAGAAAAATAAGAAAATAAAAATTTGAAATCAAATTTTTAAGTTAGTCCGAAAATTTATCACAAAAAATAATTACACAATTTCAACTATTTTGTCATAATCAAAAACTGATATCAAATATAACAAAGATTTAATGATAAAATTGTTTACAATATTCTATTAACAATCAAGCAGAATTTCAGGCTTACCTCACAAGTGTTTATCTCTATGCAATTGGTAACCTGTTTCACTCAATCAATCATAAAATCAAACGAATTTAACTTTGTTTGTCATCTAATCAATGGTTATTTTATTACAGAGTTAATTCGAAAATCACAAGGTCTTTTCACGGGTTGTAATGAGGCTTGGTTTTCAAGAAGTAATGGTTTTTCTTGGAATTCAAAAACCTGAAATCATAAAAGAGCATTTTCATAATTTTTAGGCTTTTCTCTTGATCCAAACTCTCATTTATTTTTATTGATGAAAAATAAATACCCCCAACTTGATTATTTTCACTATTTTTGACTTTTCTTTTCCATATTCTATTTTTTTTGAAAAGAATCAAGTTGCTCATTTTCACTCCCCATTTTTGTAAGAACACTCAAAATATTTTTCATTTATTTCAACTGCTCTTTTAATCAATCAAGTATAGGGAATGGTAAAAATAAATTTAGGTTTTAAGGGTTCCAAAGAATTTTATTTTAGGCTCAAATTGGCTTGCAAGGGATAAAAGATTTTTTTACCAAGGTAAGCTGTTTGGCCCAAGGTTTTGTTTCACCAATAAATGTGCCTTGATCATTTTCCCGAATTCTCTGTACAACAACACAAATCACAGATTAAAGCAAAATCAATTCGAATTGAAAATATGTCGATTAAACCCTCAAGTGTTTAAAAGATCTCTCAACTCACCGGGTTATTGAAATTTGCTTGATGGTTAATAAACTTATTGTAATTAAATTTATCAAAATTCCTAAGTTATAAAGAACCAAATAATTAATTTTACAAAATTGGTTTTATTATGTAAAAACTCTAAGTGTATAAACTAACTTACTAACAAAAATTTGATTTTTTTTTTATAAATAAAATATGCAAAAACAAATAATTACGAAAGCACACACCACACAAATAATAAAATACCATAATATAAAATGTAAATGTGAATGTAAATGTAAATGTCAACTAAAAGCAAATATACTCAAAATAAGATAAAGATGGCATCCTCAGTCCTCCATCTGATCATCATCCTCCTCCTCCTCCTCCTCATCATCAGAGTCAGCCTGTGCGCCAGATGACCCACTAGTCTCAGGGTAGGTAGGCAAATCTCCGGGCCAAGCTACATGTGCTGCAAACTCGGCCGGGGTAACATAAGGTGCTCCCTCTCCCTGTAACCTGTACTGATAAAATTCATCGTGAAGATGAATATAAGCTCTATGAGTGGCAGCCATCATCTGCATCATATGCTGATGCTCAAGTGATATCCGGGCAAAGCCCTGTGTGACAGCATCAGCAGATGGAGGCTACACTGGTGGTCTCCTCCTCCTAGGTCGGGGCTGAGCCTCCTGCTCTAGTGGTGGAAGCTCGCACTGCTGCACAAAATACTCTCTGTTTACTAGAACTTTAGGGACTCTCCCTGAAGAACTAGTAAACTCCGGTGAAGGCACAATGACTCCCTGCCTCCTCAGTAAGGCAGATATAATGAGAGGAAAGGGTATGGGGCGATTCACTTTATACCCAAGGGCATAATAGTGAATCTGCTCGGATATAAGCTCAGGAATATCGATGGTGTGGCCCTGGAGGATGGAATAAAGAAGGCAACAACGCTCAACTGGAAGAGAAGAAAGGTGGGTAACAGGAGTGATATTATGAAGCATAAGATGGGACCACGCCTGGGCTATGGGGGTCAACTGGGTCTTTAGGAGGTTAGATGGACTCCTTCCAACCCTACTCAGGTTGAAAAAGATTCCATCCTTGCTCAAGAAATGAGCAACCTCCTCGAGGGAGTATCCTAACTCTCCCTCAGCAGCAATCTTGTTTCTGTTTTCCTTCCAGAAACAAGTGTCATCCTCGGAAGTAGGCTCCCAAGGGTTACCCAATAGGGTACTGATGGTGTCCCGGTCATAAGAGATATGCCGGCCCCTTACCCAGCTCGTCCGCTGCTGCCCTATATTCGGTGCGTCCTGGCGGGTCCTGAAAGCATTAGCATAAAACTCCATTACTAAGATGGGGTCCCCCTCAGTAGGTAGAGAGAATAGAGGTCCCCATCTCCTCTGCTGCACTCTATCCTATATCTCAGGATAGTCTCCTGCACTCAAATCAAGGACCCTCTCCCAGATCAGTCTCTGGCCCTTGATCTGATGAAATCTTGCCCACTTCGCATCAGTGCAAAATCTGGTGGGATCCCTCGGTCCTAACACCTCCTGTCCCTGAGGATCAGGATCCTCAGAAGTGGTGTCAGTATCTGTGGTCTTCCTCTGTCTTTTAGAGGGACCAGCTGTGGGAATGGATTTCCTAGGTGCCATCTGCAAAAAGTAAAAATTTTAAATTTAAACACACATTAAATAAATCAAACATAAATTATACACAAGCAGACAATTATTTGTAAAATTTGTAAAATATTTTTGGATTTTTAAATATTTAACACAACATGCATAAAATATATACAAGAGATATTTTTGTGTATTTTTAATGCAAGAAAGTATAACAAATACAAACTAAGAAAATTTATTAATTTCAAAAGAAAACAGCAAACAACAAACAAACAGCAAGAATTAAAAACAGAGGCTGACGCTACGCGTGGTGTGACGCTACGCATCAGCCTGTTCTGCCCACGCTACGCGTCTGTGGGACGCTACGCGTGGGATAACAGTTCATCCTCACGCTACGCTTTAGTGTGACGCTACGCGTGGGATGCGCAGTTTTGAAAAATTAACAGGGGTTGCATAGCAGCAACCCCTTTTCAAACCACATTATATCCATTCATTTTCTAATTCCTAACAGCAATCAATCCCAATGGTCTTCTAATCCTAATCCTAACCACATTTATTTCTAAAAATCGAAAATTAAAATAAAACTAAAAAGAACGGATTAGAACACTTACTTGTAGTTCCTTGAGCAATTAGGATTGAAGAGGGCTTGGAAGAGAGAAAGGAGGGTTTCAAAAATTAGGTTTCTGAAAACTAAATGAGGCAGAGAGGAGATTTTAGGTTTTAAACCCTAAGATGGGCCTCTCTGGTTCAGTTTTAAAAACTGAACGTGGGCTCTGACGCTACACGTGGATAGGACGCTACGCATCAGAACCAAAACTCAGAGTCCACGCTACGCGTCACATGGGCGCTACGCGTGGGCTTCTGTTTTTGATTTTTCAAAATTTTGATTTTCAAAAACCTTTTCTTTTCAATTTTAAACTCCTTTTCTTTTCAAAATAAAATTCTATCTAATTATTTTTGAAATATGTCTATTTTTTTTATTTTTTTATATATATATATTAAAAACATTAAAAATAACGAGAAAAGAATGGGTTGCCTCCCATTGAGCGCTAGATGTAATGTCTCCAGCCAGACATTACCTCTGATTAATCAGGTGGTCTCCCAATATTCGTTGAGGAATCACCTGTCTTTTTCTTCCTTCTTCTTCTTTTTCGATGCTTAATTACCTGTTTTTCATCTTTCAAAGCATCGGTTAATTTAAAACAATTTAATTGATTGGGAAGAGGTATACCTGGTTCGGTTGAAAGGTAAACTTTTGCCTCATTACTTATCCTGAGGTGTTCATGAGCACTGAAGCTTACCTCTTCTTCATACACTTTGACTGCAACCGTACTTAGATCAACATCTACTCTGATCCTTGCAGTCTTCATGAAAGGTCTTCCTAGGATCAGGGGGATCTCAGTATCCTCCTTCATATCTAGCACCACGAAGTCAACCTTGAAGTGGTACTTGTCAACCTTTACCAATACAAATCCTAAAAGGCTTTTTGACAGAGCGATCTGCAAACTGTAATTCTGTCTTTGCTTCTTTTAGCTCATATTCACCAATGCGTTTTATTAAATCTAGGGGCATCAAGTTAATGTTAGCCCCTAAATCTAATAACGCATTCCTGATGTTGATATTTCCGATTGTTACAGGAATGGTGAAACTCCCCGGATCTTTACATTTTTTCGGGGTTATACAGTTTGTTTCTTGCTCTGTATCTCTTTGCACATTTTTTTCTTTTTCATTTTTTTCATTTTTTTCTATTTTTTCACTTTCTTTTTCTTCTTCTTTCTTTTTCTCACTCTTTTCTTTACAATCAATTTTTACAATATTAATAGAAATAGCATTACATTGTTCCCTTGGGTTTTGAGTGTTTGCAGAAAACCCAGAACTCTTTAATTCGGCTATTTCTTTTGCGAGCTGACCCATTTGTATGTCTGATGCTTTTTGGGCAGCTTCGTTTGTCTCCACAAACTGCAATAACTGTTGGATAGATTCCTCTATTCTTGTCAATCTTGCATTGTCAGTTTGTTGTTGCTTGAATTGATTGTTAGGGGGTCTGTTGGAAGGTCCAGTGTCCTGTCTCCAGCCAATATTCTGATTTTGACAACCCTGCAGGTAATTGTTAGGGAAAGAATTTCCATGATTGAAAGGATAATTACCTAAGGGTGCTCTTTGATGGTTCATGAAATTAGCTTGCTCTTGCTCATTTCCACAGTAACCACATGGTTGTTCTCCCATGCAGTGCGTACATGCTTTAAGTTGAGCAGGGGGTGGTGATGCTACTTGAGCAATTTGAAGTTTTTCCAATTGCTTGCTCATAACTTCAATTTGTTGGGTCAGTAATTTTTGCTGAGCCAACACTGCATCATTTACTCCCAATTCGAGCATTCCTGGCTTCCTTTGCATATTACCTCTTTCATGCTTTGCTTGTCGGTCACTAATAGCCATTGATTCCAATATTTCTATGGCTTCTTCCACAGTCTTGTTCATTAAAGAACCACCTGCACAAGCATCTAACATCATCTTGAACTGAGGCAATAAACCATGGTAAACGATTCTTACCTTCTCGGCATCATTCAGGTTGTGGTTTGGGCACTTTCTCAAGAGTGCCTTGAATCGTTCCCATGTTTCTCCTAATGATTCATCATTATTTTGAGAAAAAGAATGTATGGCTGTCATTGCTTCAAAATATTTTGAAGGAGAATAAAATCTTTCCAAAAGTTTTCTTTCAACATCGGACCAGTTTGCAAAACTACCCGGTGGACAAGATTTAAACCATTCTTTTGCTTTCCCAATCAATGAAAAAGGAAAGAGTCTCATGTAAACAGACTCTTCTTGATTGGGTTCAAAACCAATTATGCTGCATAACTCATAAAAAATAGTTAAATGTTCATATGGTTCTTCATGATTTAAACCAGCAAATTGGTTGTTTTGAATTATGTTTAAAGTGGCAGGTTTAATTTCCACTGGTAAAACTGGTCCTTGAAACATTCCCGAAACTCGGGGTGGACCATTTATAGCAGCAAACTGTCCCAATGTTCTCCTTTCAGCAGCCATATTTGAATTTTCAAAAATTTTCGAAGTAGAAGAAGAATTAGTTTGTGTTTTAGATTTCAAAGACTTGATTTTCTTTACAAACCTTTCTATCTCAGGATCAAAATAAATTTTACCTGCGGTAGATCGAGTTTGCATACACAAACTAGACAAAGAAAGTTAGTGTAATAATGATAAGAGAAAAAAAATTATCTAAGGTAAAAAAAATATTTACCACGGTAATTAAAATTTTACTGTTTTACTGAAACAATTCAATCCCCGGCAACGGCGCCAGAAAACTTGTTAACCCATCGGTGAAACCGGGTTTTGTCAATTGGCAAGCGCACCAATCGTTTGTAGTTTTCGAAATTTAGATATCGTTCCACTGGGATTGAAAGTCCAATAACAACAGTAATTTTCTACTTACTATGGTAAATGTGAAAGAAATTATAAACAAAAGAATGATTTATATACAGTTTATACAATATTCACAAGATAGTATGATTGAGTGATTCATAGGATAAAAGAAAATAAAAATCTATCTAAAAAAAAGTTGAGTTGCAATTTAGAATAGGTAAGATACTTGAGATAAACACAGATAAACAAATTATGTTGGAAATTGGATCCCTAATCTAGAATAACAATGAGGAACTCAAGACATGCATATTTAATCATCAAGTTTCATGTCATTGCAGCTTAAAATCATTATAACCGATCCCTCGTGATATAAATTCTAAGAATTCACCGTAAAGTCCGATCCCTCGTGAGCTTTCTCAGTAAAAACTTGCATTAAGACCTGGCCTTATGGCAACAATGGTTAACAACCCCTATAGAATTGAGATACCAAGGGTATTCCAACTTTTTACTTTCGTCAAAACAAGTTTCAATACGACATAAATAATCATTCTCCCGTTTGACATTTATACTAATAAAACTAGTTTCGATACACATGAAAATCATTCTCCCGTTTGACGTTCATATTAATAAAAGGTTGAAATACTAACATGGACTTGAATCATAAATATGCAGAGGTCGAATTCACAACATTATACTCAATAGATTAGTTCACCAATTCCAACATAAACAAATTAGTTACACATGGTAAAAGTAAGAACAACACTTACAGAGTTTGACATTACGAAGACGATGGAAACTTCACGATACAACGATCACAATACACCGAAACACACTCAAGTATCTAGAAAACTATTCTAGAACTACAACTCACAAAAGAAGTACTCAAAGTCGAGCACAAGAGAGAAGAGAAGAGAAGTGTATGGAATGGGATGCCATGAATGGTGTTGGATGGCCCTATTTATAGGGCTGAGCAAGGGTGCTGACGCTACGCGTCCCTGTGATGCTACGTGTCAGACCCCTGACTCAGCTCCCATTAAGCAGCTGATAATGGCCACTTCAAATAATTAAAATCAATCATGCTTGGCCACTTGGACGTGTCTCCACTGTATTTTAGCCATTTGTGATGAGTGGAGTGGCCCTTGTGCTGAGTGGAGTGCCCATTATTGGGTCCAAGTGGAGTGGTTGGCCAAAGTGGGAGTGGAGACTGCGCAGCACTGACGCTACGCGTGGCTGTGATGCGTAGCGTCAGCATCAAAAATAGCACTTGATGCTACGCGTGGGGTGAGGCTACGCGTCAGCTCTTCCAGTGTAATTTTCTCTTGATTTCTTAACTTTTTCACTGCAAAACTAGAGAAAATTGATCAAGGGCAGATTATTTCCAACAACATCCATTTATTGAATTTAAATCCTAATTCTCTAACAAATTAAACTAATTTTTATAATTTTTATGAAATTTTTATTTAAACTTTTATTGAAAATTTGAGGACTAACAAGATACTTGCACCATTCTCCTTGAACTCCCGACAGGCGACTCGAAAGCCAAGCGTCTGTTCACTGGTTGTTCTTGGGCAGTAACATCTTCTACGTGCCCATCTGATATGTTTCTCCCATTGCCTTCTATGACGCAAGGCAAGGCTTCGTAAACGAGAGGTGGGAATAACTTTATTGGGTCCCACTGGGCGTGCCAATGATCTGTCCTAAACTGGGGTCAATAGATCCGGTGTAGGGCCAGTCATAAAAGTCAAAGATCAAATAGGATTGAAGACCGGTGCTGCAAGTATCCGGTCTGTATATCGAGAGTTCCAATAAGATGAGAGCGGTCTTGGAGTCCTGAAGGTCCTTCACAACGTCCTCGTACAACACCCTCGGTTAGATAAGACAAATCCTTCTGTAGGTTCATCCCATTTAACTGAGAGTGCTAACAGTTTTTAGAAAAAGTGAATATTTTTTTTAAAAAAATAAATACGTGGCAAATCAGCGGAAGTAATATTGTATATATCACATAGTCATTCACAAACTGTAAATAAATATACTCTTAACAGAATGGGGCACGCAGGCACCCTTAAAAATTATACAGTCATCCGGTGTCTGATTATAAATATTCTATTCTTAATGATTATTCTCAATGGGTTTAGCGTATTGCTGATCTTCACACTCGGGTTCTTGAGTTTCTAATTCCTCTGAAAAATGTTCAACAGTAAGGGTGAGTATAACCCAAGACCCTGATTGGTTCATCCGATGCGGACATAATCCAGTTAACATACAATGTCACATAGATCATACATTTAGCATATTTATAACAATCAAGCATGTTATCATGAAATAAATCGTACATATAACATATTCACAATTATAACAATCAAATATGCTGTAATGAATGCATGAGTTCGGATTTATTATGATTTATCTTTGGTTAAGTCTCATGATACATATGGGCCCAATAAATTGTTTTATCTTCTTCTCATTCTGTGGAATATCACCATTCCAATCATCTAGAGCGATCAGGGTCCGCCCAAGTTCCATGTGGTACAAATGAACTCATTGGTTCTCATCATTAATTTAAATATTTTTGGAACTTGGATCCCTACGATCATAGTTACACTCCGTCATTTAGTCAAAGTACACTAGAATTGCATCGTCTCACCCGGCTATCAGGCGCGACTCTGATGCCATTGGGTTGCCGTTCCAGTTGTACTCCTAAGATTCTTCATGGAGATCGAACGTGAGTGTCCTTCACTGTACCAAGTGTATGCTCTAGAGGTTTTTCTTCTTCAAAAAAATATTTTCATGATGCGAAATGCATTTATCTTATCAATTGATTCCTTGGGTATCTTATGTATTTCCAGTCTCATCATATCATTCTCAAGTTCTTTGAATTTCCTCAATCATTTAAACCTTGTAAGATATTCGTTTATTATTTAAAGAAATATATCTATTATATATATTCTTTTATAAAGAGTAAAATAATATATATTCTTTATGTAAATACGCATAATTTGGATATTAACAATGTATAATAATAATAAAACTAATAATAATGATAACAATATTAAGTTGACAGTAAATAATGATAATAATAGAATAAGAATAATAATTATAACTTACCAATAACTTAAAAAGTAGTGAAGATTAGTTTCCAATTAAAAATTCAAGTGAAAAACACTAAAAATAGAGTTTTCCGAGTAGAACAGAGGTAAATCCGAGTGAAATGAGTATGATTCCGAGTGGAATCATACAGAGAAGGGTTCTCGAAGCGTTCTGGCTAAAAATCTGAGTGAAATGACATTGGAAAAGCTGTTTTCTGACTGAAATAAGTCTGGATCCGAGTGAAATGAAGTGGAATGCTGTTTCCGACTGGAACAGCTTGAATCTGAGTGAAAAATAAGTTGTCTGCATGAGATAGCTATGAATCCGAGTGAAATAAACTGAGTAGAATTTTCTAACTAAAAAACAATAAGTAATCCGAGTGAAACAGAAGCTGAAAAATAATTTTCTTAACTAAATATCTTGAATTCTGAGTGAAACAAATTTCTGAGTGAATTAAAATATAAATCCGTGTGAAGTCAGTAGGAAAAATGGTTTCCTGAGTATCATTGTTTGTAAATCCGAGTGAAAATCATTCTGCTGACTGGAATAACTTCGAGTAAGGTAAATCCGAGTGAAATAATTCTTGATTCCGAGTGGAATCAGGTTGATACAAGTTTTCTGAGTAAAATAGGTGTAACACCGAGTGAAATAATTAAGATTTCGAGTGTAATAAGCACGATTTCAAATAAAATCAAGCTGAGAGGGTCTTCTAAGTAAAACAGTTCTAAATCCGAGTGAAATCAATCTGAAAGAGTTTCCTTAGTGAAGTTAAAATGCCTTCCGAGTGAAACATAATGAAGAAACAATTCTCTGGGTGAAATTAATCTAATTCTGAGTGAAATAAAATAGGATTCTGAGTGGATTTAGTCTAAAAGGAATTTTCTGAGTAAAAATGTTTGTGAATCCGAGTGAAAATGTGTCTCCAAGTGAAATAAAATCTGATTCTGAGTGGAATCAGTATGAAAATAGTTCCTGAGTAAAAATAAGATAAGTTTCGAGTGCAACATGAGTTTACCAAGTGAAATTAGTTAAAAAGGGTTCTGTCTAAATGAAATAATATAAATCCGAGTAGAATAACTGCTTGCTGAGTAAAATAAAGTGTTTACCGAGTGAAATAAGACTGGGAAGCTACTGACCGAGAGCAATAGAGTGTTTTCCGAGTGAATTTACTGAAAAGGTTCTAAGTAAAAGATAACTATATTTTTCTGAGTGAAATTAAGTCAAATTCCGAGTGAAATAATTCAAGAAATAGATTTCCGAGTAAAATAAGACTTGGGAGATGCTGTCCGAGAGAAAAAGAGTGTTTTCCGAGTGAAATATAGTATTTTCCGAGTGAAATATGTTATATCCGAATGAAAATGAGTTGGTAATTAAAGAATCCGATTGAAATGATACCAAAACCGATCGGATTGGCCCAAAACAGAACCTGTTATCATTAAACTCATAGTTTTTCACTGGAAATCACACGGTACCCATGATTCTTAGCATTTTCAGTCCAATAAGTACATGTCATATCACAATTCATCACTCGGTAACAGATATATATATATATATATATATACATGCCTATACAGATATCAATATAAAGCATTTAATTCATACACACTGAATCTGTCCCCACTCGGTTTTCCCACAAGGCACCCAAGAATATACCCCCTTACCTCAATGAAGTTCCTGGAGGAGAAGAAAGAGGCTCCCTTCACTGTCCTGCCTCAAATCCGAGTGAAACAGAGGGGATAGGAGTGGAAAAGAACTTGCTGGAAAGAGAGTGATGAAGAGTGTTTGGTTCGTGTGTGTGGTGTGAGTTCTGAGGACCTTGAACTCGTTTAAATAGGGAGGAAGTGAGTGGGAAGACAAGTGGGAGACAGTTTTTCTGAGTGGTATGCTGAGTCAGTGCCCATTTCCGAGTGGTATGCTGAGTCAGTGTCCATTTCTGAGTGGTATGCTGAGTCAGTGATAATGGAAGGGTCACTAGGGATTAAACAAATATATATGCTGAGTCAGTGTCCATTTCTGGTCGTCTACCATCCATAATGCGCATGATTGGATTTAAATATCATTAAAAGACAAATTTGAAGTCAAAACACACTTCTGTCAGTGAATTCCGACTGGAATATTTGAATACCAAGTGAAATTTACACTCTGTTAACACTTCTGTCAGTGAATTCCGACTGGAATTCCCACCTCCAAGTCTTAATTTGCAATTCTTCACTCGGACTTCCCACTTCCGAGTCTCAGGCACTCGGTTTATCACTCGGTAATACCTCTTCAGACCGAGTCCTCTCTTTCTCAGTGAATCTTCACTCGGAACCCGAGTCTTCCTCACTCAATTCACTCGGTTTAGACCATTTCCTCTCAGACCAAGACTCACACATACTTCTCTCACACGGTTTTAGTCAAGTGGAGTGTATCTCACTCAGAATTAGCTCCCTCCACTATTTCCACTCGGTTTCCTAAGTAAATTCATAGGAAACCGTTCGGAATCCTTCCCAATTGATTCTACAACGCACTTCAATCGGTAGGAAGCATCAAATCAACATAAACATGAGTGTTTATACATTCTTTCACTCGGAATACTTCAATTGGAGTAGTCTCCTTCAGAAAAGGAAGCATTTAACTCGGAACCGAGCCTTTCTACGGTGTTTTGACTCGGATTTTCACCCAGAATTGATTCTTTTGACCATTCTTCACTCAGAATTGCTTCTCAAGTCAGGACTCCACTCGGTGGTAGCCTTCTCAGTCATGTTTTACTCGGAAAACATGATACTGACTCGGAATTCTCTCCTTCACTCGGAATTTCTAATCCTTCACTCGGAATTCTTCTCTGTCACTCGGAACAGAGCCTTTTTCACTCGGTTTTTGCATAATTTCACTAATATTCCAGATAAACTCTATTATTACGTGCAAAAATGACATTTTTGAGGTACTACAGACCATCAACAAGGTATATATTGACTTATTCTTGCTTACAAACCCTCCATAATTAAAATTTACAAGGATAAAATTATTTCTAAAAACAGGGATATTACATTTTCCCCTCCTTTTAGAAATTTCGTCCCGAAATTTAAAGTTAAAACAATTGAGGGTACAATTCTCTCATTTTCTCCTCAATTTCCCAAGTAGCATCCCCATCATCTGTCTGACTCCAAACTACCTTGACCAAAGGAATTTCTTTGCCTCTTAGCTGTTTGAGACGTCGGTCAGCAATCTTAACTGGCGATGCTTCAAAGGTAAGGTTTTCTTTCAGAACAAATTGATCGGGACTTAGAACATGATCAGGGCTTGGTACATATTTGCGGAGTTGAGAGACATGAAATACATTGTGAAGATTTGTCAGCTCGGGTGGCAGAGCAATGCGGTACGTATGAGTTCCTATCTTTTGCAGAATCTGATAGGGTCCTACGTATCTGGGGCTTAACTTCTTGGCCTTTAAAGCTCTTCCTACTCCAGTGGTAGGGGTAACTTTGAGAAATACATGGTCACCTTCTTCAAATTCTAATGGCTTCCGTCGCTTGTCATAGTAACTCTTTTGTCTATCTTGCGAAGCCTTCATTGCCATTTGAATCCTCTGAACTTGTTCTGTTGTCTTCTGAACAATCTCTGGTCCAATTATTGTCTTTTCACCAGTCTCGTACCAACATAAAGGTGTATGGCATTTTCTTCCATACAAAGCTTCATAAGGGGCCATTCCGATGCTTGCATGATAGCTGTTGTTGTAAGTGAACTCAATAAGTGGGAGATATTCTTGCCAACTTCCACCATGTTCCAAGACACAAAGACGTAACAAATCTTCAAGAGTCTTGATTGTTCTTTCTGATTGTCCGTCCGTCTGTGGATGATATACGGAACTTAACTTCAGACGAGTTCCTAGGGCTTGTTGCAGACTCTTCTAAAACTGTTATGTGAAACGAGGATCTCGATCGGACACAATCGCGGTGGGAGTTCCATGTAATCGTACAATCTCCTTGATATAGATCTGGGTGAGTTTCTCTAGGGAATACTTCATATTGACAGGAATGAAGTGAGCGGTCTTTGTTAATCGATCTACGATTACCCAAATAGCATCATATCCAACTGATGTTCTGGGAAATCCACTCACGAAGTCCATAGCAATCTCATCCCATTTCCATTCTGGAATATCCAAAGGACGAAGGGTCCCACTTGGTAGTTGTTGTTCCGCCTTTACCTTCTGACACATCAGGCAAGCTGTTACGTACTTTGCAATATCCCTTTTCATTCCTTGCCACCAGAATAATTTCTTCAAGTCCCGGTACATCTTGGTTGATCCTGGGTGGATACTGTACTTACTTTTGTGTGCTTCATCCAGGATAGATCTCTTAAGATCTACGTTGACTGGAATATAGAGCCTCTGTTGATACTTGATCACTCCATGTTCATCTTTGCTAAACTCTGAGACTCCTTCTTTTGTCTTTTCTGCTAGATCTTGTAATTCCTGGTCATTGGCTTGAGCTTCTTTGATTTGTTCCAAGAAATCATTGGAAATCCTTAGCATTCCAACCATAAGGCTTCCCCTTTTTGGTGTTACTGCTAGGTTCAAATCGTGAAACTGTTCAATCAGTTCTAACTCCTTTGTCATCATATATGATAGACGTAGGGCCTTTCTACTGAGTGCATCAGCCACAACATTAGCTTTTCCAGGATGATATCGGAGTTCAAAATCATAATCTTTGATAAATTCCATCCACCTACGTTGTCGCATATTCAACTCCTTCTGGTCGAATAGATACTTCAAGCTCTTATGATCACTGAAGACTTCGAAGTATGTACCATACAAGTAATGTCTCCAGATTTTAAAGGCAAACACAACAGCAGCTAATTCCAAGTCATGTGTGGGATAATTAACTTCATGCGTTCTTAGCTGTCTTGAAGCATAAGCAACAATTTTTCTTTCTTGCATTAGGACACATCCTAGTCCTTGTTTTGATGCATCACAGTACACTTCATATGGCTTGGCAGGATCTGGCAAAATCAAGACAGGTGCACTAGTGAGTCGTTGGCGTAACTCCGTAAAACTACTTTCGCATTTGTCAGTCCATTCGAATGGTTGATCTTTACGAGTCAGCTTAGTTAAAGGTGTTGCAATTCGAGAGAAATTCTCGATGAATCGACGATAATATCCAGCCAGTCCAAGGAAATTGCGGATTTTCGTCATATTCTTGGGCTGTTCCCAATTTAATACAGCTTCTACCTTTGTAGGATCCACAACAATTCCTTCCTTAGAGATGACATGTCCTAAGAATTTCACTTCTGTCAACCAGAATTCACATTTTGAAAACTTGGCGTACAATTGCCTTGTACACAAAGTGTTCAGAATAATTCGAAGATGCTCCTCGTGTTCCTCATGGCTCTTGGAGTAGACGAGAATATCGTCAATGAATACAACCACGAATTTGTCCAAGTACTCATGGAAGATTCAATTCATGTACCCCATAAAGACTGCAGGTGCATTTGTAACTCCAAAGGGCATAACAAGATACTCATAGTGCCCATATCGTGTTCTGAATACCGTTTTGGGTACATTATCTTTCTTTACCCTGATTTGATGATAGCCTGATCGCAGATCAATCTTCGAGAAGATAGTGGCTCCTCGTAATTGGTCCATCAAATCATCAATCCTTGGAAGAGGGTAACGGTTCTTGATCGTAGCTTTATTTAACTGACGATAGTCAACACATAACCGCATACTGCCATCCTTCTTTTTAACTAGAAGAACTGGTGCTCCCCAAGGTGAGACACTGGGTCTAATCATTCCTTTCTCTAGAAGTTCTTCTAATTGTTCTTTGAGCTCACTGAGTTCCTTTGGTGACATCTGGTAAGGAGCAATAGAGATTGGTCCCACGCCCGGTATAATATCAATGCTGAATTCGACTTCTCTCTCTGGAGGTAGCTCTCATATGTCCTCAGGGAATACTTCTGGAAATTCTTGAACAACAGGAATCTGTTCAAGTTGAGAAGTGACCTTACTTTCAGTTTCAGTAAGGATCATGTATAGTTGGACTTCTTTTGAGATTACCTTTTCTGAGCTAACAAGGAAAGAATTTGTGACTTGATCATATTCAGATGTAGTAGACCCGTGAGAGATGGATCTATTATGACAGTCAATCAGAATATGATTGGCAGCAAGCCAATTCATCCCTAGAACAATGTCTAGATCAATCAAAGGTAAACATATCAGATCTACCTGATAAGCTTTCCCTTCGATGTTAAGAGGACATTCTAGACATATGCGAGTAGAGCAAATGGGCTTATTGGCGGCAGTTGTGACAATCATTTGATAGGGCAGAGAGGTTGTAGGAAGCTTTAAATGTTTTACACAATTCTCAGATATGAAAGAATGAGTGGCTCCAGAATCATATAATACATTTAATAGAGTACTTCCTATAAAGCATGTACCTTGCACAAGATCGTTCTCTTGTGATACTTCTGCACCATTCATGGTAAAAACTCTGGCATTTCCCCCTGGCCTTCCGGTTGAGTTGTTTCCGGGCCTTCCAGGATTATTGTTCTGTCTGAAGTTGTTGTTGCGGGGAACATTTTGCATTCTCGGGGCATTGTTGGTAGAGACATTTGCAGTAGATCCTTCACTTCCTTGACCTGTTGGTCATACTGCCTGTCTTTGAGTTACTTGTTGTTGGTTATTTTTATTCCTGTACCAACAGTCAACATCACGATGTCCGATCCGTCCACAAATTGTGCAATTCCTACTACTTTGGTTCTCCTGACCTTTAGGAGGAATTCGGTTGGCTGAGTTGAAAGATCGGAAATATGGTCGATCTCCTTGAAAATCCCTCCTTTGCTGTCGATCTGGTATACGTCGCTCTGGCCCATGATTAGACGCTCCAGGTCGTCGAAGATTAGAGGTGTTCTCAAATATACGGCATCTGTCAACCAAAGTAGTGAATTGTGTAATTTGTTGACAACATATGGCTTGACGAATCTCATGTCGTAGCCCTGCCTTGAACTTTGCACATCTTGACGCTTCTCCCATATGGGTGTAGTAGGGACAACATTTTGCCAGTTCATCAAACTTAGCAGCGTACTCTCCAACAGTCATATTGCCTTGTTTCAGATTGAAGAATTCCTGCTCCTTTTGCCTCCTTATGTCTTCGGGGAAATATTTAGCAAGAAATTCTGTCTTAAATCGTCCCCAAGTAATGATATGCCCATCAGTAGCTAGTCTGACTCTAGCATGAGTCCACCAGTGTTCTGCTTCTCCAACCAGCATGAAGACAGCAAAGGTTACATAATCCTCATCAGAACATCGCATAGCGACAAAAATCTTTTCAAGGTGTTCAATCCATAGTTGTGCTCCTTCTGGATTGAAGCCTCCTTTGAACTGCGTAGGATTGCTCCTTTAAAAATCAGCTAATCCTTGTCTGGCAGAAGCATGAGGTAACTCTTGTCTTTCTATTACCTCCACAATTCTGGTAAGAAGATTCTCCATCACGTGATTGTTATTTTGGCGTGCCATTAGGAATTTGCTGAAAGAATATCAACAAATAGATTCAGGGTATGCGTTATGTGGAGTATTCCACATAGGATATTTAGTCTTAGGAGTGTTATGGACTGTTCAATATTTCTATCAGAGTACGTGGAAACCTAATGGTCCACTCCACAAGCTTAATGAATCGACTATGCTCTGATACCACCTTTGTAACACCCTCGGTTAGATAAGACAAATCCTTCTGTAGGTTCATCCCATTTAACTGAGAGTGTTAACAGTTTTTAGAAAAAGTGAATATTTTTTTTTAAAATAAATACGTGGCAAATCAGCGAAAGTAATATTGTATATATCACATAGTCATTCACAAACTGTAAATAATTGTACTCTTAACAGAATGCGGCACGCAGGCACCCTTAAATATTATACAGTCATCCGGTGTCTGATTATAAATATTCTATCCTTAATGATTATTCTCAATAGGTTCAGCGTATTGCCGATCTTCACACTCGGGTTCTTGAGTTTCTAATTCCTCTGAAAAATGTTCAACAGTAAGGGTGAGTATAACCCAAGACCCTGATTGGTTCATCCGATGCGGACATAATCCAGTTAACATACAATGTCACATAGATCATACATTTAGCATATTTATAACAATCAAGCATGTTATCATGAAATAAATCATACATATAACATATTCACAATTATAACAATCAAATATGCTGTAATGAATGCATGAGTTCGGATTTATTATGATTTATCTTTGGTTAAGTCTCATGATGCATGTGGGCCCAATAAATTGTTTCATCTTCTTCTCATTCTGTGGAATATCACCATTCCAATCATCTAGAACGATCAGGGTCCGCCCAAGTTCCATGTGGTACAAATGAACTCATTGGTTCTCATCATTAATTTAAATATTTTTGGAACTTGGATCCCTACGATCATAGTTACACTCCGTCATTTAGTCAAAGTACACTAGAATTGCATCGTCTCACCTGGCTATCAGGCACGACTCTGATGCCATTGGGTTGCCGTTCCAGTTGTACTCCCAAGATTCTTCATGGAGATCGAACGTGAGTGTCCTTCACTGTACTAAGTGTATGCTCTAGAGGTTTTTCTTCTTCAAAAAAATATTTTCATGATGCGAAATGCATTTATCTTATCAATTGATTCCTTGGGTATCTTATGTATTTCCAGTCTCATCATATCATTCTCAAGTTCTTTGAATTTCCTCAATCATTTAAACCTTGTAAGATATTCGTTTATTATTTAAAGAAATATATCTATTATATATATTCTTTTATAAAGAGTAAAATAATATATATTCTTTATGTAAATACGCATAATTTGGATATTAACAATGTATAATAATAATAAAACTAATAATAATGATAACAATATTAAGTTGACAGTAAATAATGATAATAATAGAATAAGAATAATAATTATAACTTACCAATAACTTAAAAAGTAGTGAAGATTAGTTTCCAATTAAAAATTCAAGTGAAAAACACTAAAAATAGAGTTTTCCGAGTGGAACAGAGGTAAATCCGAGTGAAATGAGTATGATTCCGAGTGGAATCATACAGAGAAGGGTTCTCCAAGCGTTTTGGCTAAAAATCCGAGTGAAATGACACTGGAAAAGCTGTTTTCCGACTGAAATAAGTCTGGATCCGAGTGAAATGAAGTGGAATGCTGTTTTCCGACTGGAACAGCTTGAATCCGAGTGAAAAATAAGTTTTCCGCATGAGATAGCTATGAATCCGAGTGAAATAAACTGAGTAGAATTTTCTAACTGAAAACAATAAGTAATCCGAGTGAAACAGAAGCTGAAAAATAATTTTCTTAACTAAATATCTTGAATTCTGAGTGAAACAAATTTCTGAGTGAATTAAAATATAAATCCGTGTGAAGTCAGTAGGAAAAATGGTTTCCTGAGTATCATTGTTTGTAAATCCGAGTGAAAATCATTCTGCTGACTGGAATAACTTCGAGTAAGGTAAATCCGAGTGAAATAATTCCTGATTCCGAGTGGAATCAGGTTGATACAAGTTTTCTGAGTAAAATAGGTGTAACACCGAGTGAAATAATTAAGATTTCGAGTGTAATAAGCATGATTTCAAATAAAATCAAGCTGAGAGGGTCTTCTAAGTAAAACAGTTCTAAATCCGAGTGAAATCAATCTAAAAGAGTTTCCTTAGTGAAGTTAAAATGCCTTCCGAGTGAAACATAATGAAGAAACAATTCTCTGGGTGAAATTAATCTAATTCTGAGTGAAATAAAATAGGATTCTGAGTGGATTTAGTCTAAAAGGAATTTTCTGAGTAAAAATGTTTGTGAATCCGAGTGAAAATGTGTCTCCAAGTGAAATAAAATCTGATTCTGAGTGGAATCAGTATGAAAATAGTTCCTGAGTAAAAATAAGATAAGTTTCGAGTGCAACATGAGTTTACCGAGTGAAATTAGTTAAAAAGGGTTCTGTCTAAATGAAATAATATAAATCCGAGTAGAATAACTGCTTGCTGAGTAAAATAAAGTGTTTACCGAGTGAAATAAGATTGGGAAGCTACTGACCGAGAGCAATAGAGTGTTTTCTGAGTGAATTTACTGAAAAGGGTTCTGAGTAAAAGATAACTACATTTTTCTGAGTGAAATTAAGTCAAATTCTGAGTGAAATAATTCAAGAAATAGATTTCCGAGTAAAATAAGACTTGGGAGATGCTGCCCGAGAGAAAAAGAGTGTTTTCCGAGTGAAATATAGTATTTTCCGAGTGAAATATGTTATATCCGAATGAAAATGAGTTGGTAATTAAAGAATCCGATTGAAATGATACCAAAACCGATCGGATTGGCTTAAAACAGAACCTGTTATCATTAAACTCATAGTTTTTCACTGGAAATCACACGGTACCCATGATTCTTAGCATTTTCAGTCCAATAAGTACATGTCATATCACAATTCATCACTCGGTAACAGATATATATATATATATACATGCATATACAGATATCAATATAAAGCATTTAATTCATACACACTGAATCTGTCCCCACTCAGTTTTCCCACAAGGCACCCAAGAATATACCCTCTTACCTCAATGAAGTTCCTGGAGGAGAAGAAAAAGGCTCCCTTCACTGTCCTGCCTCAAATCTGAGTGAAACAGAGGGGATAGGAGTGGAAAAGAACTTGCTGGAAAGAGAGTGATGAAGAGTGTTTGGTTCGTGTGTGTGGTGTGAGTTCTGAGGACCTTGAACTCGTTTAAATAGGGAGGAAGTGAGTGGGAAGACAAGTGGGAGACAGCTTTTCTGAGTGGTATGCTGAGTCAGTGCCCATTTTCGAGTGGTATGCTGAGTCAGTGTCCATTTCTGAGTGGTATGCTGAGTCAGTGATAATGGAAGGGTCATTAGGGATTAAACAAATATATATGCTGAGTCAGTGTCCATTTCTGGTCGTCCACCATCCATAATGCGCATGATTGGATTTAAATATCATTAAAAGACAAATTTGAAGTCAAAACGTACTTCTGTCAGTGAATTCCGACTGGAATATTTGAATACCGTGTGAAATTACATTCGGTTAACACTTCTATCAGTGAATTCCGACTGGAATTCCCACCTCCGAGTCTCAATTTGCAATTCTTCACTCGGACTTCCCACTTCCGAGTCTCAGGCACTCGGTTTCTCACTCGGTAATACCTCTTCAGACCGAGTCCTCTCTTTCTCAGTGAATCTTCACTCGGAACCCGAGTCTTCCTCACTCAATTCACTCGGTTTAGACCATTTCCTCTCGGACCAAGACTCACACATACTTCTCTCACTCGGTTTTAGTCCAGTGGAGTGTATCTCACTCAGAATTAGCTCCCTCCACCATTTCCATTCGGTTTCCTAAGTAAATTCATAGGAAACCGTTCGGAATCCTTCCCAATTGATTCTACAACGCACTTCAATTGGTAAGAAGCATCAAATCAACATAAACATGAGTGTTTATACATTCTTTCGCTTGGAATACTTCAATTGGAGTAGTCTCCTTCAGAAAAGGAAGCATTTAACTCGGAACCGAGCCTTTCTAGGGTGTTTTGACTCGGATTTTCACCCAAAATTGATTCTTTTGACCATTCTTCACTCAGAATTGCTTCTCAAGTCAGAACTCCACTCGGTGGTAGCCTTCTCAGTCATGTTTTACTCGGAAAACATGATACTGACTCGGAATTCTCTCCTTCACTCGGAATTTCTAGCTTTCACTCGAAATTCTTCTCTGTCACACGGAAAAGAGCCCTTTTCACTCGGTTTTTGCATAATTTCACTAATATTCCATATAAACTCTATTATTACGTGTAAAAATGACATTTTTAAGGTACTACAGACCATCAACAAGGTATATATTGACTTATTCTTGCTTACAAACCCTCCATAATTAAAATTTACAAGGATAAAATTGTTTCTAAAAACAAGGATGTTACAATCAGGCGCGACTCTGATGCCATTGGGTTGTCGTTCCAGTTGTACTCCCAAGATTCTTCATGGAGATCGAACGTGAGTGTCCTTCACTGTACTAAGTGTATGCTCTAGAGGTTTTTCTTCTTCAAAAAAATATTTTCATGATGCGAAATGCATTTATCTTATCAATTGATTCCTTGGGTATCTTATGTATTTCCAGTCTCATCATATCATTCTCAAGTTCTTTGAATTTCCTCAATCATTTAAACCTTGTAAGATATTCGTTTATTATTTAAAGAAATATATCTATTATATATATTCTTTTATAAAGAGTAAAATAATATATATTCTTTATGTAAATACGCATAATTTGGATATTAACAATGTATAATAATAATAAAACTAATAATAATGATAACAATATTAAGTTGACAGTAAATAATGATAATAATAGAATAAGAATAATAATTATAACTTACCAATAACTTAAAAAGTAGTGAAGATTAGTTTCCAATTAAAAATTCAAGTGAAAAACACTAAAAATAGAGTTTTCCGAGTGGAACAGAGGTAAATCCGAGTGAAATGAGTATGATTCCGAGTGGAATCATACAGAGAAGGGTTCTCCAAGCGTTCTGGCTAAAAATCCGAGTGAAATGACACTGGAAAAACTGTTTTCCGACTGAAATAAGTCTGGATCCGAGTGAAATGAAGTGGAATGCTGTTTCCGACTGGAACAGCTTGAATCCAAGTGAAAAATAAGTTTTCCACATGAGATAGATATGAATCCGAGTGAAATAAACTGAGTAGAATTTTCTAACTGAAAAACAATAAGTAATCCGAGTGAAACAGAAGCTGAAAAATAATTTTCTTAACTAAATATCTTGAATTCTGAGTGAAACAAATTTCTGAGTGAATTAAAATATAAATCCGTGTGAAGTCAGTAGGAAAAATGGTTTCCTGAGTATCATTGTTTGTAAATCCGAGTGAAAATCATTTTGCTGACTGGAATAACTATGAGTAAGGTAAATCCGAGTGAAATAATTCCTGATTCTGAGTGGAATCAGGTTGATACAAGTTTTCTAAGTAAAATAGGTGTAACACCGAGTGAAATAATTAAGATTTCGAGTGTAATAAGCACGATTTCAAATAAAATCAAGCTGAGAGGGTCTTCTAAGTAAAACACTTCTAAATCCGAGTGAAATCAATCTGAAAGAGTTTCCTTAGTGAAGTTAAAATGCCTTCCGAGTGAAACATAATGAAGAAACAATTCTCTGGGTGAAATTAATATAATTCTGAGTGAAATAAAATAGGATTCTGAGTGGATTTAGTCTAAAAGGAATTTTCTGAGTAAAAATGTTTGTGAATCCGAGTGAAAATGTGTCTCCAAGTGAAATAAAATCTGATTCCGAGTGGAATCAGTATGAAAATGGTTCCTGAGTAAAAATAAGATAAGTTCTGAGTGCAACATGAGTTTACCGAGTGAAATTAGTTAAAAAGGGTTCTGTCTGAATGAAATAATATAAATCCGAGTAGAATAACTGCTTGCTGAGTAAAATAAAGTGTTTAACGAGTGAAATAAGACTGGGAAGCTACTGACCGAGAGCAATAGAGTGTTTTTCGAGTGAATTTACTGAAAAGGTTCTGAGTAAAAGATAACTATATTTTTCTGAGTGAAATTAAGTCAAATTCCGAGTGAAATAATTCAAGAAATAGATTTCTGAGTAAAATAAGACTTGGGAGATGCTGTCCGAGAGAAAAAGAGTGTTTTCCGAGTGAAATATAGTATTTTCCGAGTGAAATATGTTATATCCGAATGAAAATGAGTTGGTAATTAAAGAATCCGATTGAAATGATACCAAAACCGATCGGATTGGCCCAAAACAGAACCTGTTATCATTAAACTCATAGTTTTTCACTGGAAATCACACGGTACCCATGATTCTTAGCATTTTCAGTCCAATAAGTACATGTCATATCACAATTCATCACTCGGTAACAGATATATATATATATATACATGCCTATACAGATATCAATATAAAGCATTTAATTCATACACACTGAATCTGTCCCCACTCAGTTTTCCCACAAGGCACCCAAGAATATACCCCCTTACCTCAATGAAGTTCCTGGAGGAGAAGAAAGAGTCTCCCTTCACTGTCCTGCCTCAAATCCGAGTGAAACAGAGGGGATAGGAGTGGAAAAGAACTTGCTGGAAAGAGAGTGATGAAGAGTGTTTGGTTCGTGTGTGTGGTGTGAGTTCTGAGGACCTTGAACTCGTTTAAATAGGGAGGAAGTGAGTGGGAAGACAAGTGGGAGACAGCTTTTCTGAGTGGTATGCTGAGTCAGTGCCCATTTCCGAGTGGTATGCTGAGTCAGTGTCCATTTCTGAGTGGTATGCTGAGTCAGTGATAATAGAAGGGTCACTAGGGATTAAACAAATATATATGCTGAGTCAGTGTCCATTTCTGGTCGTCCACCATCCATAATGCGCACGATTGGATTTAAATATCATTAAAAGACAAATTTGAAGTCAAAACGCACTTCTGTCAGTGAATTCCGACTGGAATATTTGAATACCGAGTGAAATTTACACTCGGTTAACACTTCTGTCAGTGAATTCCGACTGGAATTCCCACCTTCGAGTCTCAATTTGCAATTCTTCACTCAGACTTCCTACTTCTGAGTCTCAGGCACTCGGTTTATCACTCGGTAATACCTCTTCAGACCGAGTCCTCTCTTTCTCAGTGAATCTTCACTCGGAACCCGAGTCTTCCTCACTCAATTCACTCGGTTTAGACCATTTCCTCTCGGACCAAGACTCACACATACTTCTCTCACTCGGTTTTAGTCCAGTGGAGTGTATCTCACTCGGAATTAGCTCCCTCCACCATTTCCACTCAGTTTCCTAAGTAAATTCATAGAAAACCGTTCGGAATCCTTCCCAATTGATTCTACAACGCACTTCAATCGGTAGAAAGCATCAAATCAACATAAACATGAGTGTTTATACATTCTTTCACTCGGAATACTTCAATTGGAGTAGTCTCCTTCAGAAAAGGAAGTATTTAACTCGGAACCGAGCCTTTCTAGGGTGTTTTGACTCGGATTTTCACCCAGAATTGATTCTTTTGACTATTCTTCACTCAGAATTGCTTCTCAAGTCAGGACTCCACTCGGTGGTAGCCTTCTCAGTCATGTTTTACTCGGAAAACATGATACTGACTCGGAATTCTCTCCTTCACTCGGAATTTCTAATCCTTCACTCGGAATTCTTCTCTGTCACTCGGAACAGAGCCTTTTTCACTCGGTTTTTGCATAATTTCACTAATATTCCATATAAACTCTATTATTACGTGCAAAAATAACATTTTTGAGGTACTACAGACCATCAACAAGGTATATATTGACTTATTCTTGCTTACAAACCCTCCATAATTAAAATTTACAAGGATAAAATTGTTTCTAAAAACAGGGATGTTACACCTCGCGCGTTGATGTGGGTGAAGGGTGGTGTCACCTGCGAAGATTTTCCGACGCTCAAGTCAGTAATAGTATTCCAAGTGAGGAATGTTTTCCAGATAGTAACTGTAAGTGGAAAAAGAAGAAGATCCTCCCTTCGTAAATGAAGAGAGTTCTTATACCTGTTTGGCTCGATATACAAGGACTTGTTAGTGGGGAACAACTAACCTCCATTAATATAACAAATTATTATTAAATATGCACTTGCCAGTATGATTGAGGCAAGTGGCTATTTTATATTGAGCGTAGAGAAAATAGGGCTAGTCTTAGGGAACAAGTTGATTATTTCCAGGAGCAGATTATGGCTCGTAGTGTGGAAAATGGAATCTTTGTCCTTGTCCCTGTAGCAATGCCCTTTGTCTTCTGTATGGTGACATATGTGTTACCCGATGTGTATGGCGTTATCCTGGACAACCGATATAGGGAGAGCGCCTGATATGGATTTAGAGTCTGGATATATACCAATGACACCGATAACACGTTGGAGAACTGTCAAAGACGTTGAAATATGTCTTGTAGAACGGATACCGGTATCGAGACCGGATTAAATACTTTATAGATAAGACATAAGCATAAGGGTTTTCACAATCTAATATAATAATATCAATCACAATCATATACATAATCAATTATGAATGTAGGGTTTTCATAAACATAACGATTATACTTTTATTCACAACCACCCATATAGAATGTCACAGTCACATGAATGTCATGCAATGTTTTTAATACTACTATCTCATTCATTTTATGCATGTGGGCCCTTAAAGTTTTAATTTGCGCTGGGTCAACCAGGAGTTTACACTGTTCCATAATTCTGGATAATAATAAAATAAATGCCTTCATGGCGTATGAATAGCTCAACTGACATGGAAACACCTAGAGACTAGTCAGATTAAGAAAGTTTTTATTGTGAAAGTACCCGACACTAGGGAGCTACCCCTGGTCCCCTGAAGCACCCTTTCACACCCTCTCATCCCAAGGCTCGCAATTAAGCCTCCTCCAATGTATCCTCGGTTTTTATAATTCGTCCCTAGGCAATATCACATCTCATTTTTCTTTAATGATTCATGATGCATGAAGTACTTGCGTATTGAGTTGGTTAAGACTTTTAGAAACTCAAGTATAAGTTATATCTTCGGGGCCTACAATTCACAATATAGCTACCCCGATAAACTACACATTTCCAAACTCTTGAATAAGTTCTACCACACGCAGAAGAATTTCAGTACAGTTTTCTTTATCATTGACAAATCAATATTATTATGATTTGAGTTTCAAAGTCTTAATATATATTACAAACCTTCTTTAGAGCATTTATAGGAAATTAATTTACTTTAGACACAAATTTGAATTATCGATATTTTTTCATCTTTAATTATAATACTTGAAGAAATATATAGTAAAACATTTTTGAAATTAAAACTCTTATTTTCAAAGGTTTAAAATGAAATATTATTGAAGTATCTCATTTCCATCTGAGAATCAAATATTTTCATATATATACATATATGAATATATTATTTTCATAAAACAATATTTTTTTTATAACTAACAATTATTCTAAAATTTAATTAAATAATTTATTTTGAAAGATAAATGTAAATTATAGAAATTATATACTTTTATTGAAAATTTAAGAAATTTTTTTTAACAATAATCTAAATAAACAATAAGAAATTATTATAAATAATTTCTTTTAAAGTAATACTTTAAAGAGTAAGGGATAAGTATATTCTTACAGAGTCTTAGCTTCTCGTCATTTTTGTTATATGCTTAAACTCCACATCACAAGATCATTAATCACATTCAAGTATTGTAATATCATCAATCACAATCAAATATCACCAATCCCAAATATTATCAATCATAATCAAATCAAATAAATATCATTCATGAATATCATAATTTAAAGTTTAATAGTAATTTAATTTAATAAACTTAATCTGAAGTCCTTATAGTCCATTCCTCACACAGGTCTATGTAAGTCCATATAAGTGATAATACTCCAAGTCCTTGTATAGGTTTAGTTAAGTCCATATAAGTTATAAAAGTCCAGATCCTTGTATAGGTTTAGTCCAGTCTATATAGGTTATAATAGTACAGATCCTTGCATAGGTTTAGTCCAACCTATAGCACCCCTATTTTTATTTCTATATTAAAATTTTAAAGGAATTAAATTATGGTTCTTTAGAACTTTTTAATCTACGTATTATTTATAATTTTTTGGAATTTTTGAATTATTTTAATAAAATAATATATTTTAAATAGTTTTAAATTCATATAAAGTGACTTAAAATTAAAAATATTTATAAGAAAGTGAATTTAAATTATAAGAAATTTTTCTAAAATCCATTTCAAGTAGACTTATCTAAAAATTATTGGTTTGAGAAAAATCTTGATTTTTTCCAATCGTTAAAAAATTGGAAACGTATCAATAAATTTTTATTAATAGAAAATTTTAGATTTTTAAAATTTAAACTTTATATTACTTATTATAAAATTAGTGAGGACTGATATAATATCACTAAATTTCAAAAAGGACTAATTTTGAATATTTAAAATATACCGAGTGAAAAGTTACTATTTGGCTTAATAATTCAGCGACATTTACTATGCAAAACACTGTGTATGTACGAAATTTTCAAAAAATGTACAGTAACCAGGTTTGAAATTTCAAAAAATGCACAATACTTTTATATTAAAATAATAGAATGCATAGTAATTTTTTTCCTATAAATACCGAATGAATTCTTTTTTAGAATTCACAATTTCAAATTAAGTTTTCTTAATATAGTAGTGCTAGTGAGATAGTAGTCGAAGTGAGAGAGAGAAATATATTTTTTTAGAAGAAGGTTCTGCTAAAATTCTAAGGTACGAATACCTCTCTTTTAGGGTTATTTTTATATCGTTTTTAGAAATCTATTATTATACTGGAAATAATATTATTTTAAGTTACTATTCTAAATAGTAAATTACTATTTACTATTGCTATTTACCTTTACTATTCACGTTTTACTATTTACCATTATTATTCACGATTTACTATTTACCATTACTATTCACGATTCATTATTTACCGTTACTATTCATGATTTACTATTTACTGTTACTATTCACATTTTACTATTTGTTGTTACTATTCACGATTTACTATTCACTATTCACTATTTACCATTTCTGTTTTAAGTAGTAATCTTAATATTCATCTTGTAACTATATTAAAATGAAATTGGTATGTTTTAGAACTCGGAGACGAGGCGTGTACAGATTTACAATAACGAACCAGTATACAAGAGGTAAGGGGGAGTGAGATAAGAATATAATATGAAAAGACATAAGAATAATAGGAGGATTCTCCTACTCCTTTTAAATTAAATAATATTATTATTTTAAAATATTAACTTGTAACTTAAAATTTATAAAAAAATTTAAATTAAATATTTGATGTAACTAACTCTAAAATACCTATGCAAATACCTAGATAACCTATGCGAACTAGACTGAACCTATACAAGGACTTGGATTATTATGACCTGTATGGACTTATGGACTGAACTATACCTATGCGAGGATTGTACTATATGGACTTACATAGACCCATGCAAGGAATGGACTATAAAAACTCAAAATCAATCTTAATAATCTAAATAACCATTAAGATTTGAATTACATTATAAGTGATATTTAATTTATTTGAATTATTTATAATTGATAAATTTGAATTTTGATTGATATTTAATTGTGATTAATAATATTTGATGTGATTGATGATATTTAGTTATGATTGATAATGCTTGATTTTGATTGATGATTTTGTGATGTGGAGTTTGAGCATATAGCGAGCATGACGGAAAGCTAAAACTCAGTAAGAAATTTCTTACCTTACTCTTTAAATTTTTATTACTTTAAATCTTCTCTTCTTAGAAATTATTTTTATTAACTTTATTTTCAATATTTAGTATAAAAAAAATAGTATTTATTTTAGAAAGAAGATGTAACATCCCTATTTTTAGTAGCAGTCTTAATCTTATAAATTTTGAAGTATGGAGGTTCTGTAAGTGTTAATAAGTAAATAAAATACCCTATAGGTAGTCTGTCATATCCCAGAAATTTCATTCTCGTGTAAAATCATGGAATTTCTCTAGACCATTAATGATATTATTCATTTTCCGAGTGAAACATGTCTTAGATAATAATGTCCGAGTGAAGAAAGGGATCTGTTCCGAGTGACCGAGAGAAATTCCGAGTGAAGGTTATATTTTCGAGTGAGATATGATCGAGGGAACCAATTCCGAGTGGAGTCCTGGCCTCGGAGACAATTTTGAGTGAAGCGTGTTCGAGAGAACCACTTCTGGGTGAAAGGTCCGAGTGACTCGTCTCCGAGTGACTAGTTTTCGAGTGAAACATCTCCGAATGAAACATTTCCGAGTCAAACGTCTTCGAATGACTCGTCTCTGAATGAAACGTCTCCAAGTGAAATGTTTCCGAGTCAAACGTCTTCAAATGACTCGTTTCCGAATGAAACGTAGCTGAGTAAAACGTTTCCGAGAGAAGTACTTCCGAGCGAAGAAAAACTGATTTTGAATGAGTACTTCTCGGACCGAGATATTTCTGAGAAGTGAATTCCCGAGTGGGTTATCTCCGAGTTGAGTGTAACTTTCCCAAATGGGGTGTCTCTGAGTGTGACACTGCCGTGTGGGATTTCACCGAGTGAGACATTTCTAAGTGGGATAACACCGAGTGAGATTTCCGATTTCCGCGTGGTATGTCACCGACTGAAATATACCGAGTGAGTTATTTTCAAGGGAGATACTTCTGGACAGAGAAAGGTTGACTTTGAATGAATACGTTTCCGAGTGAAAAGTTTTTGGGTGAAATAAATATCCGAGTGATGAACCCTTTCATTCTATTCGTACTCGGATGTCTTAAAGTTGCCGAGAGCTTGTGCTCGGGTCCATCCTCGAAATTACCTTCGACTCCGAGTGATATTCCCAAGAAGAATGATTTCTAAGAGGACTGAACTTCGACTCCGAATGATCCTTTCAGTTGTAAGATTTTCGAGTGACACAACTCTGAATGATCTCTCAGTTGTAAGATTTTCGAGTGACACAACTCCGAATAATCTCTCAGTTGTAAGATTTCCGAGTGATGCAACTCTGAATGACCTTTCGGTTATATGATTTCTGAGTTATGCACTTCCGAGAGAAGTATTTTCGAGTGAAGAAATTCAGTCAGAGATATATCTGAGTGGACAATTGTAACATCCTGAGTTGGATTTAATTACCGAGTGAGATTAGTTGCTGATTAATGGTTGATTTAGATTAATTACCGATTAGACTAATGGCTGAATAATAATAATAATGTCAGGAAAAAGACGTATGTGCCCCTGATAGCATAAAAGGGGTTCGATCTCTCTCTCTCTCTCTCACGGATTATTTCACGCTGTTGGAAAAAGAGACTAAGAGAGCTGTGCATTTCTCCCTGCACATGCAACCTGTATCCTTCTTCCTTGCTGTTCTTCATCTCCTTCTACCTCTTCTTCTTCTTCTTCTTCTTCTTCTTCTTCTTCTTCTTCTTCTTGTTCTTCTTCTTCTTCTTCTTCTTCTTCTTCTTCTTCTTCTTCTTCTTCTTCTTCTTCTTCTTCTTCTTCCACTCGAAGACTGTTGGAATCTCGAGTGGAGGTATGTAGCATTAAAGGAGCTCAGAGTAGAAGAGATATTCTACTGATTGTGTGAGGGAGCTGCTCAAGAGAGCGAGCAGAGCACCGAGTGCCTTGGAGGCTGGGATCCTCCACTGTTCTGCCTACACAGCGTTGGATGCCTGGAAGTCCTCCATTAATGGTGAGGGTTGGACTATCAGAGTAAGAGAACAGCTTTGGAATCCTCCACTGGACTGAGTGAGAGGACAGCGTGTGCCTTGGAGGCTTGGAACTCCCCATTGTCCTTGCATGCGGAAGTGCTGAGTGTCTTGGTGGCAGAGCTACTCGAGAGGAAACCGCTTTTGGTTCCTCCAAAGCTGAGTGCCATGGTGGATGACTGGATCAGGTCGTTCTGTTGAGAACGAGTAACCGAAGGACGATCGGTCAGTGCTGTAAGCTCGAGGAGCTTCTAGAATCTTCACTCCAGGTAAGGGGGTGTTCGGGTTATAATTAATGAGAATAAGACACTGTTTGAGTTGTTAGAATGACTAAATCGGGTAAGAGATGATGCTGAGTGAAAGTTTTATGGGTATGTGTATGAATATGTGGAGGTGCACATCGATCGGTCTAGGATCGTGTGTGTGTGTGTGTGAGTCACTTAAGAAATATTTGATGTTGATGTTGTAATATAGTTGTGAATGTATGAGTATGCATGTATATATATATATATGAACCCCGATCAGTTCTGATCATGTGTATATGATTTGAGAAATAATTGATGCTGTGATATTTGAGATGAAGCCGAATGAGTGTATATGAATGTGTAAGGATGTGTGTATGTGAACACCGATCAGTTTCTGATCGTGTGTGTGGCTTGAGCCGATTAAAATTAAAATATCTAATGCTGTGACAATTGATATTTGCTGGCAATGTGATGAATGGGCTTGACAAGTTGGTCACCCTGTGTTGTGAGCACATGCCAGTTTCTGGTAGTTGCACTTGTTGATTGTGATAATATGAAATGGAATGTGTGATTATGTGGTGGAGGACGACCAACGGTATGAATCACCCTGTTTTTGGCTTCAGTGGTCAAGTCGGACCCAGTTAAGCTACCCAGAGGTCTTTGACCCAGTGGTTGAGGGGGAGCCAAGTCGGGCTCGGTGAACCAAGTCGGGTTCACGGGATGTCAAGTCGGACTTCCAGCTGAAGGTCAATCCTTTTAGTATCCGGATACTAGGCGTCAATTTTTATATGAGAGTCAGTTGTGACAATTGATGAATTTAGTATTATGATGAGTATGTGTTTAGTTATATTTTCTGAGTGCAGTTTGTCATAATTGCCGAATAAGAATTGTTATATTTGCTGAGTATACTTTGAGGTATTTGCCGAGTGAAATCTGTGGTAATTACCGATTGATTATTATAATTGCTGATTCATTATTATAATTGCTGATTGATTGTTATAATTGTCGAGTGATTGTTATGCTTGCCGGGTGTGACTTGCGTTCTGATGGTATACTTGCCGAGTAAGATGTCATATTATCCGAGTGAAAATTGATGAGTAAGATGTTGTATTCGTCGAGGGCCAATTTGTTGTATTTGACGAGTATAAATTTGTTATATTTGCTGAACGATTTGATGTAATTACCGAATGTAATCTCATATATTTGCCGAGGGATTGATGTATTTTCTGAGTGGAAAATTGTTATATTTACCGAGTGGAGGTCATTTGTTAAGGTTGTTGAAGAACTGTTATGCTGCTGAGTGTGTATTACAAGAATGCCGAGTGTTAATGAATATAGTACCGAATGGGAGTAAAGTGCCGAGTGTGAGTATGATGCCGAGTGTGAGATAAATGGCTGAGTGTAATATACAATCTAAAGCTAAAGAATCGGATAGGATTATACTCGTATTTTAATTCCATTTTAGATTAATTCACCCTTGCTGTTGTTTTCAATTTTTAGTAACTAGTGACAGGGAAGAGGTCAGGGCCATAGAGGTGCGCCAAGTGGAGGATTGATGCCAAGGAACCGAGTGTTTTGAAATGAATTCCGAGTATAATACATATATATATATATTGATTTTCCGAGTGTTTGATGCTATCTGTATGATGAATCGGTATACTGTGAAGTGAGTATAAATTCTTGATGACTATATGAATGGGGTTTATTTTGAATAAATTCGTATTGCTGTAGTATAGTCAATTACCGAGTGGACCATTCTTGTCCGAGTAAGGGTCCATTGATTTGGTACCTGAGCATCCTTCATATCTTTCTGGGAGAAAAATAACCGTGGGACCCATTTCTGAGTGGACGATTAGGATGTTCCGAGTGAGATTTCCCGGGAGAATGTTCTGAGCGGTGAAGAGTAGTATACTTCTGAGTGAAATTAGAGTGGAGCACTTCCCGAGTGAGGAAAGAGTAGAAAGCTCCTGAGTGAAGAAAGAATAGAAGGTTTCTGAGCGGATAATAATCGAGAGATCCGCTTCCAAGTGAAGTAAAATCAGAATGTCTCCGAGTGAGAAGTAGATTTTCCGAGTGAAGGTGAGTAAAATTCCAAGTAAGGGGAAAAAGCAGAATAATTCCGAGAGAAGGGAAGTTAAGCTTTTCTGAGTGATGAAAAGACCAGTGGTTCCGAGTAGACTTATTTTCCGAGTGATGTCAGAATGAGGAAGCCTTGTTGAGTGAAGATTAAGCTATTTCCGAGCGAGAGATACTCGAGTGCACCTATTTCCAGGTGAGATCCGACTTATTGGCTTTACTCGGATGCCTTGTGCGCTCAAGTGAAGAGTAGCGCTCGCTCAAACGAGTCGGCACTCGCTTAAGCGAATTAGGGGCTTGCTCAGGCGATTGACCCCTGACTCTGTTCCCTTCTTTCGTTGTTCCTAGATAACTAATTTAATAATGGATGTAATTCGGATTTGTTTCAGTCAGAATTTGCTAATTTAAGTGTGATTTTACTACTTTGAATATATTTAAGAGAAGTAAATATTTTTATATTAAGACCGAGTGGATTTTTATATTAAAAGGCGAAAAATTATTTAGAAAAATGGGAAAATTGACAAGGGATGTCACATTTGGTATCAGAGCAGTTCTTTCTAGAGCCGAGTGAATGGGCGAACCGAGTGATTGTGTGAATGTTATGCTGGACTGTGTTTTGCATTTTATTACATTGTACTTATGGTTGTCTGTGCAGCTTGGCATCATTCCCTTGGCACTCCAGTGGCGTTGTGTTTTATGAGGTAAATATCCGACTCCCTGGTAGAGTATTGGTTAATGGTGAGGTGTTTATTCATTATATAGTTATTCTATGGTCGGGAAACTAGTTCTGATATAGGAGGTGGTTTCCTCTCGGAATTTTCTAAATTGATGAGTTTTATATCCTTTGGCACGAGAACCCTATGTGATATATGGTATGAGTGATTTGTTGTAGTTCCCTAGGTTGGGAATTTGAGTATGTGATAAGTGAATAAATGTGAAGTCGGATACATGTTAATTGGGGCAGTGTCTCGGTCTTGGGTGTGTGAAAACCGAGTGAATGATTGAATTGATGTTAGGCCACTAGGTGTTGTAACCCCATTGATTGGGCATGATCTTGTATGATTTGATGTTGTGGGAGTGCCCCACGATGGGCATTAGGTGACCCCTGAGATTTTTGAGTTGGAGGATCTGTTGAACCTTGTTAATGGTTGAGCCTTAGTAAGATAATTGTGTAATAGACCATTGAGACTTGAACCGTCATAAGATGAAATGCAAATACTGAATGTGGTACCGGGTGGATAGTGAATGGTAATGTCGAATTCCGGGTATGTTTTGGTATTGAGTATGGTGATGGTAGAAACAATATGATGATGACGATTGTACGCCCCTGGTGGATTGTGCTTATGATTGGTGAAAAGGCTCACCGATGCTGAAACCTGTTATGTGATTGGAAATCATATTGTAACCTTGAGTTGTATACCTAAGTGAGTTTAGTGAATCATCTAGGCTTTAGTTGATTGACGGCCGGTGATGAGTGATGACATGAAGGATTAATAGACTGTCAGATTATGGTTTTATGATGGATGAGATCCAACGACGAGGTATTCACTCGGTGAGGACTGGAAGCCGATTGATGATATACCGTTCTATGGTGATGGTGACTGATATTCGATGATTATCATCATGTGATTTACACTAGCTTAGGTGTAAGGACGAGGTATGTACCCTGTGAGGGTCGGAAGTCTATTGCTATTATACCATTTTACAGTAGTGGTGATCCGGTCTCAATACCGGTATCCGATCTGCAAGACATATTTCAACGTCTTTGTCAAGACATCAACGTGTAACCGGTGTCATCGGTATACATCCGGACTGTAATTCCGTATCAGGCGTTCTCCCTATACCGGTTGTTCAGGATAACACCATGACACCGGACAACACACACGTCACTGCGCTAAAGACAAGGATTATTGCTACAGGGATCGATCAATAATTCCCTGCACTACAAGCCAAATTCTGCTCACGGGGATGGTCAACTTGTTCCCTAATCCTAGTCTATATTCTCCATGCTCAATATAAAATAGCCACTTGACCCAATCATGCTGGTAAGTGCACAATAAAATAATGCTAATGGGAGTTAGTGGTTCCCCACTAACGAGTCCTCGAAAAACGAGCCAATCAGGTATATGAACTCATTTCATTAATGAAGTAGAGGATCTTCAACTGAATCTATGAACAATTATTCTCTGAAATACATTCCTTACTTGGAATATCATCACTGACTTGAGCGTCGGAGAATCTTTGCAGGTGACACCACCATTCGCCCACTTCAACGCGTTAGGTCGGTATGAAGGACCTCCAGGACGCCCAGTCCGCTCTCTTCACTCGAGGATAACGGATATTTACACCGGATACCTATACATCCGGTCTCCTATACGGTATTTACATACTGTTTGTGATTGACTTGAGTCCGGATCTCTAGACCCCGGTTCAGGACAGATCATTGGCACGCCCAGTAGGACCCGATAAAGTTATTCCCATATCCATTGAAAGAGCAAGTAATCCACAATGGAAGGCGGAGCATAAGATTTCGTGGAGAATCAGCCTGAAGACAGAACTAACCCCAACGTCTTCAGGAAGCTCAACTTTGATTCTCATGGGGGCAGCTCAAAGAAGATAGTAACAGTGTCTAATCCTGATCCTCGTGATGAGCTGATCAGTCGACTTCAGAAGGAACTCGCTGAATTGCAAAGAGAAAGAAGGCAAAGCGAGGATAAAGAATCATCCCGCACACGAAACACTCCCCACGCAACTGATGGTGAAAAGTCCACCACCCTCCAATACTCAAATATCCCTACGTTTGAGGGGGGAGAACAAACTCATGACTCTGAAGATGAAGCTTCCCGAAGGAAAAAGGAGTCAACAACAGCACCCCTAGTGTCTTACAAGCTAAAGGTTCCTTTTTCAAGGAGACTTATGAGCATCCACATCCCCAAGCACCTTCAAACTACTCAGCCACTTTCCATCGGAAAATACAATGGAGAAACTGATCCTATTAAGCACCTTGATGCTTACGTATTTGAAGCCATGTACTTGGGGGCTGATGAAGATGTGATGTGTCGAATGTTCCCTCGAACATTATCTGAGGAGGCCCTAGGATGGTTTAAAGGTTTACTCTCTGGATCCATAGATTCTTGGGCTGAAATGGCAGCTACTTTTGAGACTCACTTTGTCATCTCTAGAGATATGCCCAGGACGTCTCATACCTTGGCTCAGATTAAGCAAGGTGAAAACGAAGGCTTAAAAGATTTCTTGAAGAGGTTCTACAAGGAAGCAGCCCTGGTTCCTAACCTCACAGAGTCTATTAAGCTGCATATCGTTATTGAGGCGTTGCAACCAGGATCAGCTTTTGCTCTCTCATTAGCGAAAAGCCCTCCTGTAACTTTTGAGGAGTTCAGGAAAAAAGCCTCAAAATACGTGAGTATAGAGATGCACTTGGAGGCCATAGCTGCAAAGAAAAAGCCATCAACACCACCTTCCCAAACCTAGAAGGGTAAGGAGAAAACGAGGTCAGAACGCGTGGAGAGGCCATTCACTAATCCCAGAGTTAATAACCACTCTCCTCGACCTCGAGAAAGGCATGTTAATTCCTTCAGCCATTATGCACAACTATCTGCCAAACCATCTCAGATTTTGAGAGAGGTTGGATGGCCAGCTTTCAGCATATATGGCATCAGAAGACCAGCTCCCATGAAAAGACCAGGAAATCCCCGTAAGTACTGCGATTTTCATGAACAAAATGGTCATTCCACTGATGAATGCCAAGCTCTAAAGAACGCAGTTGAGACGCTAATTAGAGAAGGCAAGTTAAAGCAATACATGTTCAAAGAGAAATCCTTTGATAGAGTAGAGCGGAATGAGAAAAGAGAGAGGGATCCAGACGACGGGGATGACAATAACTGTAATCCGGTCAGAAAATTCTCTGCTTCGGAGAAACAAAAGGGTGTGATGATTGATGAAATAGCACACAAAGATAGCATGCCTCAGCAACAGCGTCAAGGCCGGCGTGAAGTCATTGACATGATTGCTGGAGAATTCGCTGGTGGAGGAGCTTCAATTACAGCTCGTAAGAATCATCATAGAATGATTCTATCTGTTCAAGGGAAAGTCAAAGACAATCGCCCTTACAGAGGTGGGATTGAGGCTCCAACAATCTCTTTCTCCGATGAGGATTTTGGCCCAACCATTCCTGGCGGTGACGATGCTGTGGTCATCACTGCAGTGATAGCCAACAAGGACGTCCGAAGAATCCTTGTTGACCAGGGAAGTTCCTGCAATGTTATTTTCTATAATTGCTTTGAAAGGATGGGTTTTAGAGACTCAGACTTACAGCCTTATACGCAGGAACTAACGGCTTTCAACGGAGCAAAGCAATCGACTAAAGGGTATCTTGATACCCTTATTTCGTTTGAAGGCGAACCAGGGGCCAGGACAGTTAAATCCCGAGTGCTAGTGATTGATGTCAAATCACCATTTAATGGCATCATAGGCCGCCCCACATTAAATGCAATAGAGGCAGTTGTATCAACCCCACATCTCCTTATCAAGTTTATTGACAAGGATAATTCTGTTTCATCTATCCGGGGTGATCAAGAGATGGCTAGGTACTGCTACAACCTAAGCCTCAACATGACAAAGCTGGACGCCTCCAATAAAAAAAAGAAACTCAATGATGCTGGAGCAGCCGCTGGATCTGTAAGCCTTGTCGACCTGGACCCTAGGGCGGATTCGAACATTGATCCGTCCAACCCATTAAAGCCCACACCGGATGGAAGTTCCAGGGACATCGTCTTGGGAGATTCTCCAGAAAAGATCACCCATATTAATGACAAGCTAGATACAGAAACGGAACAGCGACTACTGACGCTCCTGCAAGAATTTAAAGACCTCTTTGCATGGACTGCAGCCGATATGCCTGGCATAGACCCTGCTTTCTGCTGTCATAAATTATCCGTCTATCCAGAGACGAGACCGGTAGCCCAGAAGAAAAGGAGATTGGGCCCAGAGAAACAGAAGGCAGCATGCCAGCAAACTGAGGAATTGCTGAAGGCCGGATTTATCAAAGAAATCCGTTATTCCTCTTGGCTCTCGAACGTGGTGATGGTCCGTAAGTCCAATGGTAAATGGAGAATGTGCATTGACTATGTGGACCTCAACCGCTGCTGTCCAAAGGATCCTTATCCTCTTCCTAATATAGATCGGATGGTAGATGATTCCTCTGGTTATCAATACCTGAGCTTCATGGATGCTTATTCAGGTTACAACCAGATTCCGATGTGCGAAGAGGATCAAGAAAAGACAGCTTTTATAAATGATCGTGGTGTCTTTTGCTATACAGTCATGCCCTTCGGCCTGAAAAATGCTGGGGCAACATATCAGCGCATGATCAACAAGGTTTTTGAAGGTATGCATACCAAGCTTGTTGAAGTATACATTGATGATATAATAGCCAAGACACCGGTTGGAGGTGATCATATTGAAGACCTACGCCAAGTATTCACCCGTTTGAGAGAATTTAACATGAGGCTAAACCCGATGAAATGCACCTTCGCAGTCCCTGCTGGGAAGTTCTTGGGTTTCATGTTAACTCAACGCGGTATTGAAGCCAATCCAGGGAAATGCCAAACGATTCTAGACATGCAAAGTCCAAAAAATCTCAGAGAAGTCCAATCCCTGAATGGCAAAGTGGCAGCTTTGGCACGATTCATGCCAAAGATGGCTCATAGATCCCTCCCTCTTTATAAGATACTAAAAAAGTCCAAGAAGTTCGAGTGGGGACAGGAACAAGAGAAAGCATTCCAAGAGCTTAAGGAGGTGTTGTCCAAACCTCCCATTCTCACAAAGCCTGACCCCGAAGACACACTCATCCTATACTTGGCTATTTCAGATGAAGCTTTGGGCGTTGCCTTGATAAAAGAAACTCCCGATGGACAGAGACCGGTCTATTTCACTAGCAAGACCTTACAAGGTGCTGAGATCCGGTATCAAAAAATCGAAAAGGCCGCCCTCGCTGTTGTTTGGGCCTCTCGACGGCTGCGTCCGTACTTTCACACCCATCCAATCATAGTGAGAACGGATTTACCACTCCGCTCTGTGTTAATCAAGCCTGATCTCGCCGGGAGGATGATCAAATGGTCTATTGAACTCTCTGAGTTTGATATATCCTATGAACCCCGAAGCGCTATTAAAGCTCAAGTCCTGGCTGATTTTATTGTGGAAATGACGGGGACTGATCCAGATTCCCCTCGTGTCCATTGGACCATTTATGTTGATGGTTTATCAAATCAAAGGGGCTCTGGAGCAGGTGTAGTTCTAGAAAGTGATGACGGAGTACACCTGGAAATCTCCCTTCGCTTTAATTTCAAAACATCCAACAACCAAGCTGAGTACGAAGCTTGTTTGGCCGGACTGAGAGCTGCAATTGACATCGGAGCTTGTGAGGCGACGCTCTGCAGCGATTCACAACTGGTGATTTCACAAATCTTAGGAGATTATCAGGCTCGCGAACCTCAACTTCAATTATACTTGAACTGTGTCAAGGAGTTGAGAGAGAAATTCTCGAAAATGGAATTCAAGCATGTTCCACGCGAAGAGAATACTAGAGCGGATATACTCTCCAGATTAGCAAGCACCAAACGACCAGGTAGCACAACTACGCTGGTTCAAAGCACATTAACGTCGCCCAGCATTCCTCTTTTCCCTTCTCTAAATGCCATAATGACAAACTCTCTTTATGGAGACACATGGATGGCCCCCTACATCCGTTATTTGGCCGACGGACAGCTACCTACGGATGAGAAGGAAAAGACGAGGATAAGGAGGGAATTACCATACTTCACTATGATTGATGGTAATCTTTACAGAAGGGCACTCTCCGTGCCCTATTTGATTTGTCTCAAAGAGAATGAGGTGCAAGACGTAATGGAGGAAGTGCATGAAAGACAATGTGGACACCACGCCGGAGGAAGAAGCTTAATGCGAAAAATCCTCAGGGCTGGATACTGGTGGCCCACGATGAAGCAGGACTCCATTGACTTCGTTAAAAAATGCGATGCTTGCCAAAAATTCTCTAATCTTCACCACACACCGGCAGAAGAACTCTTCACATCCGCTGTTCCATGGCCCTTCTACCAATGGGGATTGGATATTCTGGGCCCCTTTCCAACTGCTCCTGGGGGCATCAAATATCTCATTGTAGGGGTCGACTATTTCACTAAGTGGATAGAAGCAGAGCCGGTGGTACATATTACTTCAGCCCGAACTCATCGTTTCATGTATGAAAACATTATAACACGGTTCGGGGTCCCAGCACGGATTATCACAGATAATGGCACCCAATTCACGGATAAGAAATTCACAGATTTACTCGAAGGGTTAAGAATAACCTAGATATTCTCATCCGTTGAACATCCCCAAACCAACGGCCAAGCTGAAGTGGCCAACAGGGAAGTGCTGAAAGGACTAAAGAAACGCCTTGGTGAAGCCAAGGACGGATGGACAGACCAGCTATGCCACGTCCTATGGGCATACCGGACAACGCCTCATTCATCTACTAACGAATCCCCATATCGCCTCACATACAGGGTAGAGGCAATGATACCCGTGGAACTGCAGATTGCTTCCACAAGGGTCAAATACTTCTCTGAAGAGTCTAATAATGCTAATTTGGCGTCAGAAATGGATGTCATACAAGAACTCAGAGAAGATGCATTCGTCAGAGACCAAGCTATTAAAGCCAAGGTCGCTCTCCGATACAACAAGCGAGTTCAATCAAGGACTTTCAATGTCGGAGATTTGGTTTTGAGAAAAGCAAGTATAGGGAACAAATTTGCTCATCAAGGCAAATTAGCCCCAAACTGGGAAGGCCCATACAGGGTATCCGAGGTTGCTGGCAAAGGCTCTTACCGCCTTGAGAACCTTGATAGCACTCCAATCCGAAATAAGTGGAACACCCAAAACTTGCGCATCTACTATAGCTAGCTGTTGGAGCAATACATATTCTCCTATCCTCATTTTGGATTGAATACTAGAGAAAATATTTTCCCAGCTACGCTTTCATTGTAATTCTTATTTTTGATTTAATAAGAATCTCTCACAACAATTTAACTCTCTCGAGTTTTTTCTTATGCTGTGATTTTCAGTTTACCCGGCGTATAGAAGCATATTCAGGACGGATGATCTCAACTACTTATTCTGTAGTTGACGATGTAACTCCTCGAATATGTGCAGCACACAAGAGCATACTCAGGACGGATGATCTCAATTACCCATTCTATAATTGACGATGTAACTCCTCAAGTGTGTCTAAGTAACTGAAGGCCCGGATTGTAGGATTAAACCGAACTCTGGGTACGGTTAGTAAGTTCGGCTGAACACCGGTGAAGACCTGGGCTGTAGGACTAAACCGAACCTCAGGAAATGGGTTGTGGGATTGAACCGAACCCCATTCTAAGAACGGTAAAAGGGTAGAACCCAACACCGTATTGAAGGCTTGGGCGCAGTAAGCTGGTTCTTCTTCAAGACCACGCTGAACCCCAAGTAACGGGCGCAGTAGGTTCAGGATTAGCCCTGATCTGAACCCTGTGTTGAAGGCTCGGATTGTAGGATTAAACCGAACTCTGAGTACGACTAGTAGGATTGACCGAACGTCGGTGAAGAATCGTCATTGGATAAAACCAAAAATTGATTGGAGAACGGTTAGTAGGATTAAACCGAACACCAAATACGATATGGATTGTAGGATCAAACCGAACTCCAAACACAACAAGTAAGTTATACTGAACTCCAAATTAATACTCTCTTTTGAAGTTCTTTATTTGGAAGTTTTATAGCTTTGAGTTCTGAGTCATCAATTCTTCAATTGAAACCTGACTCAAACTCCGACACAAAAATAATTCATTCGGGTATGCCACAATCTGAGGCATATTCACCCGAAACCTTTCAGTCAGAAATATTTTAAATCCTCACTCTTAAGAACTCTCACGTGAAAGTCTCACTCAGAGTTTGTTCAAAGTACTGATCACCCAATGATACTGGGGGACAGCATCAACAGTTTAACGAATATCTTGAGGAATGAACCCTTGATGAAACAATCTCACAATCATTCCGCCTCAAGATTAACATTATAAGCCGTTCTCGTGACAATAAAATGTTCACTCACAACGGCGATCTAAAAGGCCTGACTTTCAAGAGGTAAGATACGCTTTCTACTAGGCTTTTATATCAAATTATCCATATTTGACAAAAAGATACTCTATCTCTTCTGTCAAATCAAGTCTTTGGCTATCAAAACGCCTATACATGAAAAACGATAGTTATATACTCCTATCCGTTCTTCATCTCGCATGTACAAATCCGGAATAAAGATTTTATATTATCCGATATTCATTACTTGAATCCGGAATGACTCGATACACATGCATATAAAGGCAAATCGCTTTTTTTATTGATCAAATGAATATTACACGGAGAAATTCGTTCAATAATCTGGAGCTGATCTCGGAACACAGCGAATTTGAATCAATAAAAAAAAGAAAAAAGGAAGGCACTAGTTTTTGCGACTTGTATCTCCTTCCTTCCCTTTACCTTTATCCCCGGTCTTGCCTTTATCTACGCTAGGGCCTGTTCCTGTACTTCTAAGCTTCAGGAGAGAAGGTCCCATTGATTGGCCTTCAGGTAAAGGAGCAAACTCGTATGGCGTGTCTGGCGGACTCTCATGACGGTTTTCGACAATGGCCACCAGTTTCCCTTGATGAAACTCATAGAACGGATCAATACCATTCAAATTAAGTTTCACCTTGGGATTCCGGTATTGAACTTGACGAACAGCCAACCCGAAGGATTCCTTGACTGCTTGATCACACATATCTACAGCTACAGCCAAATCTGCTTTCAGGGTTTTGGCTTCGTCAGTTGAATCCGCCAACTTCAAGAGCAGCTCCTTCTCCCTGCGTGACCAATCTTCTGCTCCTTGAGAATGGACGATCTTAGCTTCCTTCAACTCCTCTTCCAGCTTTGAAGAGCGTTCCTTCTCTGTACAAAGGTCGGCATGGAGGTCAGCATTGATTTTCTTCTGATCAAGAATTTGACCCTCTAACTCCTTGGCAAGATACATCAGTCTGGCAATTTCTTCATCCTTCTTATATCCTTCCTCTTTGGAAGCTTCTAATTTACCTTCTAAATGGAGGATGTTTGCCTTATCCTTAGCAGCAGCAACGCTAAGATCATTAACCTTGCCAACTAACAGGCTGAGCCTCTTATTCTCTTCTGAAAGTTCGCGAACCGATCTCAGGAGCCCGGATAATTCTGCCAGGTGCTTCTGTCCGGCATCGCAAGCTTTGGTTACTTCTTCACTCTTCAATGAGGGCTTCAGCTTGTACGGAGTTTCAGGAACGCCCTCAGGAATAGAACCCTCGTATACCAAATATTGAGCAAGACTGGAGCTACTTTCAAGAGGGCGAGGAACTTTAGGTGCAAAATAAGTCGTTATTGGCTTTGCACCATAAGTGATCGTGTCGCCTGGGGCATCCGGAGCGGGCCCTTCCATACTCTTTCCCTTAGAAAGCTCCGGATCAGCAACCCCCCTTGAAGTTTTTGGTTTCTTGGGAGAAGATTGACGGTCCGAGGTCTTGGAGGAATCACATTTTGACCTTTTCTTTTTATCCCCGACCTTCTCAACCGCAACCTTAGAGGCCGGTTTTTCGGACCCGCTCTCAAGCAAGGGAATATCGTCACCAGCAGATGAAGTTAGAATTATAGTCTCAGCTGTAGCTTTCTTCGAATTCCGTTTTGCTTGGATGTCATTTTTAGCTGCTACGGAATTCATTCCAGCTTTGAGCCCTTTTAGCTTTTCCATCTCTGGTGACACAGTTTCAATTTCAACTGCAAAACCAAACAACATGGTTAGAAATCAAAGACTTCAACGCATGATACGATAAAACATGAAAAAATAGCAGGAAAATTACGTAAATACTCCTCGCGGGTGGACCACGATCCTAATAAGCACCTGCAAGAGAAAGATTGGTGCGAGGCGGTGTAGGATTGAAGGGCTGAAAGAACAGAAACTGAAGATGGGCTCAGTTCGTCCTCCTCAGTGTAGTACGCCTGGGAGGTCAATAAAAAGTGCTCATGCGTCCAAGCCACTGGGAACTTCGGAATCCCATCTTCAGTTAACCAAAAAATTGACTCATCAGGATGGACGCTGATCTTCGTGAAGTAAGACTTGAATGAATGACCATTAACTTTGGCGGAGTCAGTGTACGCCTCGAAGTTGATAACCTTGGAGAGAGTCCGGAGGGATATCAAGCTCACTCCCCCCTTCTCCTTATTTGCACGACGGACCACTTGAGCAAAGTAGAAAAGCATGGCCACCGTCGGTTTGAAGTTGAAGTGCTCCCCAAGCACTTCAAGAGAACGGACTAACCCCCATCCGTTAGGGTGAAGCTGTAAAGGGGCGCAGTCTAAGAATCTCAAAACCCCCATCTGAAACTTTGTGAGGGGAAAGCGCACGCCAAGATTCAAAAATAAAAAGTCATACATATACAGGGACCTTTCATCCGGAGTATGACAAATCCGATCTGATGGCAGCGGAGCTAACACCATAAAGCACTTTTTGTATTTATCCTTCTTGAAGACCGTAAAACGCGGTTCCAACTCCGCTCCATCCTCCCGAGCGTGGACTGATGCCGTTTCGCGGAATTCCTCAGCCACCCAGCTGAATAGGCGCGTCTTTTGGAATTTCACCCAGTCGATCCGGTGTGCAACCACATTACACATCCCGGAGGCTGTCTTCAATATATACTGCTGAAAGGGTGCTTCCCCTCCAGATGATCTTCCCCCAGTCGCTTTCTTCACCACCATTGTGAAAGCTTTTACGCTGCGGTAAAAATCCACATCGTCAGAAAGATACAAATCACCACTCTCAGCACTCTCACTAGAGGAGGATTCTGAAGAGGGTATAATCGCCTTTCGCCTCTGATACGGCGACGCCTCCCTCTCTGAGCATAGTGGCTTCGATTGGAAGACCACTGGAATCCTCCCACCACGAACTGCGGGGTTTCGAGTTAAGGCCCTTCCTCCTCTTCCTCTAGGGCTAACACCACTAAGATTAACACCTTTCCTAGACATTTTCAGATATTAAAACGAGACATAAAAAATGGAAAGAAAGTGGTTACCTAAGGATGGATGAGGATAGTGAATTAAGATTCACAGAGGCAGACACGATAATCTTCTCGAAACTTTTGCAGAGGTTCGTCAAGAGAGTAAGAAGAAATGATAACTGAAATTGCCAAATATGCCTTTTTCAGGGCATGAAGATTCAAATACCGACTCAAAGCAACCTGTCATTTACCCTCAAACGACTCTTCGTTTAGTGGGTTAAAATTGTCGTTTTTAACCCAAAGGCGCCAAAATGCCATCGTTTCGTCACAGAGCTTTCTAAATGGGCCTATTAAATCCAAATTCTAGGCCCAACAAGCCCCTGCGTGACGGTTATTAAGATATGCGCATTTAACGCAATAATGGCTCGCCCACGTGATTAAAGGCATTAAATGTCCAATCATGAGAAACGTGGCCACCATTACCCGAATACCAAGGGTTGCGAAATTCGATAAACTTCTGAGATTCTCATTGTTCTAATCCGCCCTCAAGCGATCCATCACAACGGAACCTTGTTCCCAGAGCGGACATTTACACACCAGTACAATTCCGAAATCCAGACGCACTACGATCGACATAGCTTATATGAGCAAATCTACTAATTCCTCACTTAAGCTAGGGGGCTAGTAGAATACTGATGGTCTCTGATTTCGGATACGAAAATTGAATCCATACGATTGAGAAGCATCCACCTCAATCCGCACTCTTATGATTGGAAAAATGTCTCCAGGACGGATGATCTCAATCACCTATTCTGTGATTCGATGATGCAACTCCTGGTATGAACAATTCCAATCATCACCCCAGGACGGATGATCTCAATCACCTATTCTGTGATTCAATGACGTAACTCCTGGTATGAACAATTCTCATCATCATTCTTACGATGAAAGCTTTTGAAAACTGAGAACTATTTATTCAATCCGTACTCCTACGATCGAAAAGCATCTCCAGGACGGATTATCTAAATCACTTAATCTGTGATCTAATGATGTAACTCTTGGCGTTGTGTACTTTTCCAGAATGGATAACCTCAGTCACCCATTATGTGATATGACGATGTAACTCCTGACGTTGTGTACTTGCCCAGGACGGATGATCTCAATCACCCATTCTGTGATCTGACGATGTAACTCCTGGCGCCATACACACCCCAAGGACGGATGATCTCAATCACCTACTATGTGACCTGACGATGTAATTCCTGGTGTCGTACACATCCCCAAGACGGATGATCTCAATCACCTATGAAGTGATTCGACGATAAAACTCCTGGTACATACAATTCCCATAATCATTCCTATGATAGAAATCTCTGAAAGTCAATCCGCACTTTCGCTCTCAAGTGGTATTCTCCCAGGACGGATATTCTTTATCACCTATTCTGTGATGCAATGACATAACTCCTGGCGTAGAAAAACTCCCATCATTATCCTTATGATGGAGGACTCAAAACACCACTTTCTTACACCTTTGCAGTTCCCCAAACTTGGAACAATACTCTTACAATGGATGACATAGTTTTCTCCAGTGAGAATAACATGAATAAAGTACAGTCATCCGTCCTGTTACACTATTTTACTAAACAACAGATCGACTCCTCTTTTCCCCAAAAGAATTAAGGATCATGCCCCAAAGACAGGCACCTTCTCCTTAATACGCACTTGGGGACATGTATATATTTATCCGTTCTAAATTTATTTGTTGTTTAATCTTCCGAGGCAGTTGTTTCAATCCGACCTCAAGGTTAATCATACAAAACGGATTAGCAACGATTTAAATATACATGAAACGATGAAGACCAATTTCTTAAGTGAAATTCATTCATTGAAAGCGAGATTACACATAATAGTTTAAAGCCAGAGTTGATCCCGGTACACAACTATACATTTTAGATGAAAATACAACTACGGAGGAGGAATTTGTTCTTCAGCTTTCTGTGCCTCCTCAGCACCAGGCTCTTGTGTCCCTTCCTTCAGGACTTCTACAGGAATCTCCCCTCCAGGAGCCTCAGTTCTTTCTTCAGATGAAGGAACCTCAGACACAGGAAGGACGAAATCCGGTCCCATAGTTTGACCCTCAGGAAGAGGAGGCAAACCATACAGGGACATCGGAGGATCTTCGTGACGACCATCAACCACTGCGACTAACTTTCCCCCATGGAACTCATAGAACGGATCTATTCCATAAAGGTTAAGTTTCGCCGTGGGGTTGCGGTAGAAAACTTGGCGTATAGCTAGGCCGAAGGATTCTTCGACAGCCCGGCTGCATATGTCAATTGCTTCTTGTCTCTCAGCTTTCGCTATGGCCAATTCTCCCTGCAACTTGGACAGCTCCCCACTAGATCCTTCAGACTCCGCTCTCCAAGCCTTCAGTCATTCGATCTCAAGAAGGAGCTTCTTCTCCCTTTGAGACCACTCCTCAGCGCAGCTTTGCTTTTATCCTGGCTGTTACGGAGTTCTTCCTCCTTCTCTGCCAGCTTGCCTTCCAAGTCTTTGAAGTCACCTTTAAGCTTGAGATTCTCTTTATTCATGATATCTCCGAACTCCTTAGACTTGGCAAGACAATCTTCCATTAGCTTTATGGTGGCTTTGTCTTTCCCCGAGGAAAGGTTGAGTTGATCCAATTTGTCGCTTAATTCTTCAACCTTATCGACGTTGTCAGCCAACTCGCTGACTGAATAAAGCATTCCAGCAAGTTCGGCTAACTGCCACCTTCCGGCCTCACATGCTTCTTTAATTTCTTTAGCGCTGAGCGTAGGCCGGAGTTTGTACATTGGCTATGGAAGAGTAGCTGTAGTAGATCCCTCGTATGAGAGGAAGGGAGTGAGAAATGAGGTGGTTGGGTAGGAGGTCGGCTTCGCTCCAGAAACCCCGGCAGCAATTCCTTTATTGAGTCCGGAGGAAGCAACAGCTGCTTCCGAGGTTTCAACAGGTTTATCCTCCGGAGTTCTACGCTTCTTGGACGGACCCCCCACAGAATCATTCTTAATTTTTCTCCTTCTCTCAGTGACCGGGGGCTGACCCATGGCTGCACCGATATCGGAGGAACCACCCTCAACCAGCGGAATGTCCCCTTCAGCATCCGAGGTCAGGATGATTAACTCAGGACGATCCTTTGTGGAGGGCTTAGGCTTAATCTCATTTTCGCGGGCAACGGATTTTCCCGCCGCCTTAAATCCCTTCAACTTATTCATTTTCGGAGTTTCTTGCTCTATTTCACCTGCATGAATAAACACAAGAGATTAGCAACTGCAAAATGTTTGATATATTTGACAAAGGAGAAAAAATGAAATAAAATAAGTATTACGCAGATAATCATCCTGGACTCCCCTTGAACTACTTAAAAGACGCCTACACAAAAATACGTTACGACGTGTAGTGTGTGCTTCAAGTGCGAACAACACTTTTGACGACTCGGGAGACAACTCGGATTGATCAGCGTAATACGCGTGGGAGCTCATGAGAAAATGCTTATGGGTCCAACTCAGAGGAAATTTGTTAACACCCTCTTCATCCTTCCAAAATATCGGTTTACTCTTCTTAATGGAGATCCGGGTGAAGTAGGTCTTAAACGACTTCCCATCGACTTTGGCTGAATCGGTGTAGGACTCAAAGTTCACAAAAGAACAGAGAGTCCGGAGCGTCACCAAACCAACACCGCCTTGCTTATTTTCCCTCTGAACTACTTGGGTGTAGTAAAATAACATTGCTACAGTAGGCGTGAAGTTAAAATGTTCACCCAAGACCTCCAAAGCACGAATGAGGCCCCAACCGTTGGGATAAAGTTGGGAGGGTGCACAGTTTAAAAACCTCAACACTCCCATCTGAAGCTCGGTTAGAGGGAAACGAACTCCCAAATAATGAAAGATAAAATCATACATATACACAGAGCGGTCGTTTGGTACGACGTGGCATATCCGTTCTGTAGGGAGTGGTGCATATACCCTATACCACTTTTTCGTTTCCTCTTCCGCATTGAGCGTGAACCTTGGCTGAATCCGGGATCCTTCCTCGTCTGCATGACGGGAAACCAAGTCCTTAAATTCACTGGATACCCAACAGAAAGACCATTTGGCCTGAAGCTCTTCCCAATTCAGCTTGGAAACAGCGATGCTGTAGAGACCTTCAGCTGTCTTCGAAATGGCACTGTCTCCAGAAGATCCCTCTCCAGTTGCTATTTGAAATATCTAGACCGAACTCCTTAATCTACGATAAGAAATTATATCGTCAGAAAAGTGATAATCATTACTCACTTCATCTTCTACAAAGCGACTACAATCAGAGGACGACTCTGAGAAGGGAAAAGTCACTTTCCACGGTGAGTAAGATCCCCTTTCTGAGCGATATGACTCAACCCTAGAAAGAATCCCAAGGATTTTTCCCCACGACTATTAGGGTTGCGAGAAATTGTTCTCCCCCTAAATAAACTACATTCTCTTCAAGCAAGAATAACAGACCCAAAATAAAATGAGGTTTACAGAGGAAGAAGAGATAATTACCTCAGGTAACGAGGATGGAGATGAAGAGCGAACGAAGTCTCGTAGAGTAAGCAACGAACTTCCTTGCGAGATTTTTGCAGAGTTTTGTTAAGAAAACAGAAGCAAGTGGAACTCAGAATCCACTAAGTGTTTCTTTTATAAGAAACGAAGAGGTTCGGTTACCTACTCTGGAAGTTGTGTCGTTCTCGACTAAACGTATTGGTTCACAAGCGAAACGACACAACCGTTCCAAATTCATGGGCGCCAAAACAATAGCAATTCGACGAAGGGCCTATCTACTAGGCCCAAAAGTTTCAAAAACTTCAGGCCCATTAAGCCCAAAACGAAGGTTAATGAGATTGCCATCTCAGACGCAATAATTGCTTGCCCACGTGATTAAAAGCATTAATGTCTAATCATGCAACGCAATTCACGCTTTACAGCCGTTACACAAACTTCAAGAGCTTTCAATTCCAATAAACTCTTGAAATTCTCGTACAACGAATCTTTGTCTGAATCCATTATGACGACACCGACAGACCAGATCTCTTAATCTGAGAACGGTTCTTTGCAAAATGATAATAAATGCTAAAGAAACTGTTATACGCGTAAGCTTACCGATATTCAGACCTCTCGCAGGTTGAGTAGCTTATGTGAACAACCATTCAGTCCCTCACACAAGCTAGGGGACATATGATCCGGTCTCAATACCGGTATCCGATCTGCAAGACATATTTCAACGTCTTTGTCAAGACATCAACGTGTAACCGGTGTCATCGGTATATATCCGGACTGTAATTCCGTATCAGGCGTTCTCCCTATACCGGTTGTTCAGGATAACACCATGACACCGGACAACACACACGTCACTGCGCTAAAGACAAGGATTATTGCTACAGGGATCGATCAATAATTCCCTGCACTACGAGCCAAATTCTGCTCACGGGGATGGTCAACTTGTTCCCTAATCCTAGTCTATATTCTCCATGCTCAATATAAAATAGCCACTTGACCCAATCATGCTGGTAAGTGCATAATAAAATAATGCTAATGGGAGTTAGTGGTTCCCCACTAACGAGTCCTCGAAAAATGAGCCAATCAGGTATATGAACTCATTTCATTAATGAAGTAGAGGATCTTCAACTGAATCTATGAACAATTATTCTCTGAAATACATTCCTTACTTGGAATATCATCACTGACTTGAGCGTCGGAGAATCTTTGCAGGTGACACCATCATTCGCCCACTTCAACGCGTTAGGTCGGTGTGAAGGACCTCCAGGACGCCCAGTCCGCTCTCTTTGCTCGAGGATAACGGATATTTACACTGGATACCTATACATCCGGTCTCCTATACGGTATTTACATACTATTTGTGATTGACTTGAGTCCGGATCTCTAGACCCCGGTTCAGGACAGATCAAGTGGTAGCTAGTATTTAATGATTGATATTACGAGATGTACCCTAGATGATGCATATTAACGGTGTTGTTGTAAATATGTTGATTATAGACTTGAGAGGATTGCCACTAATCCCCATATGGATTAGTGTTAGTTAAGTGAGTGTGGTCGATATGGGCGAAAAGAGTGTAAGGTATGTTGTTCCAGAATGACTCTACATACCATAGGTATTGTGGCAGCGTACACTTTTGTAGCGACTCTATGTAATTGTTGTAACCCTATAGGGATGAGACGTTATCCTATATGTCGGATGCAGCAATTCATAGGTCGGGCAGGTGAGGCTGTAGCTACTCATGGTGATGTTCTGAGTCTATCTGGACATTCTGGAAGGAGAAGATGAGAGTTGTGTTGAGTGGATAGTAGGTGATAGCGTATCAGATGAGAGTAGAAGATTTATTTTAACCCTTGTGTGTTTACCTCCGACCGGATTAGAGGGTATTTCGGTGTGAATTGGCTATTAAGTGATGGTTGATTGTCGGAATAAAAGGGTGATCCTTCAGATAAGGGTGATCGATGTTATTGGTCAAGAAGAGAGATGGTGGTAAGTGGTTATGCCTTGATTGCCACCAATTGGGTAAGTTAACTATAGGGAATAATACCCACTACCGAGTGCTGATGATCTGGTTGATCAACTAAGGTGTGACTCAGTCTTACAGGATCAATTTGCAGTCAGGATGCTATTAAATTGGATCAAGGTTCTGATATCTCTGAAACAACATTCAGGACTTATGGCCACTTTGGATAGGTGGTAATACCGTTCGGTGTGGTAAATGTTCAGGCGGTGTTCATGCATTATATGAATAATATCTCCAGCCTTACCTGGATCGGTTCATAAAAGTATTCATTGGTGATGATCAGATGTATTCCGATGTCATACCTGGAGCATGAAGAATATCTCTACGTAGTGTTATGGTACTGAAGGAGGAGCAATTATTTGCCAAGTCATTAATGTATGATTTTTGGTCGGATGAGACCCAATGTCTGGAAATCGTGATCTCCAAAGATAGTGTTGCTGTCGGTCATCTAAGGTGTGGAGCAGTGATGGCATATGTGAGACCCAAACCTATCACTGGAATCGGAAGTCTTATGGGTCTAACCGGGTGATATTGAGGATTTAGTGAGGAGGTCATGACATTGAGCTGAGATAATGGATGAGGCGAGAATTTGCTCAGGAAAGATTAGTATATTCCGAGTGTGAGAAAGAGGAAATAATCCCGAGTGAAGAAAAGGAATATAATTCTGAGTAAAATCTTTCTGGGAGAAAGAACCACTGAGTGGAGTGAAGTTATGATGTTCCGAGTGAAACGTCATTAAGAGAGTCGTTAATAAGTTAAGAAAACTGTCTGAATGACACTTGTGAGTAAGGCGAAGTCCGAGTGAAATGTCTCCGGTTGAAATGTTTCTGAACGAGTTACTCCGAAGGAGGTATTGCCGAATAAAGGAAAGCTTGAGTTTGAATAAGTGCTTCTCAGGTTGAAGAGTCCTGAATAAAAACTGAGTGGAGTATCTCCAAGTCGTGCGACTTTTCGGGTAAAGTGTCTCTGAGTGTGGTACTTCCGAGTGGGAAGACATCGAGTGAGACATTTCCAGGGGGATAGCATCGGGAGCCACTACTGATTTTTGAGTGGTCTGGCACCGATTGGTGCATACTGAGTGGGTCTTTTTCTAGAGAGAGAGTACTTCTGGACGGAAAATGGAACTTCGAATAAGTAAGTTTCTGAGTGAATGACTTTCGAGGGCAGTAGATATCCGAGAGGAGAATTTATTTGAATTTGTACTCAGGTCGATGTTTGGAACTGCTGAATTTGAACTCAGGTACGTCTTGAAGTGGACCTGGATTCCGAGTGAATTTTTTTTTTGAGTATAAAGATTTCCGGGAGTGAACTGCCTTCAAACTCTGAATAATCCTTTCGAATGAGTATACTCCCGAGTGAATAGTTCCCAAGGGGGTATGTATCCGAGTGGGGAATTCGTTTAATTCGTACTCGGATCCATAATCTGAGTTGCTGAGTCTTTGTTCGGTCCGAGTGTTATTCTCAAGAGGTAAAGATGTGGGACTAATCAAAGGCAATGATGGAATTTGGAGATTCCGAGACTGAGCGGTGGAGCCTGCAAAAGGTGAATTCAGGCAAGCCGTGCTAACTGAAGCACAGAAGTTCTTTTGGATATTTATGGAAGTTTCACTGACTAAAGGTGTAGGTCGGATACCGACTGGATCTTCCCCAGACGTTAACTAACATTCACGAGTTTAATGTCACAACTCCGACTGTATATTCTGAGTGATTCAAGGATTGTGCCGAGTGGCTTTATCGAATTGAAGGAGGACCTGATGATGGAAATACACCAATCGGTATTGGGGTAACTTGTATGTGGGAATTGTAATTGGATATGAGACGGGTGTATTCCAAATCTTTTTCAATCGGTACATTGATTTCGGGGACGAAATCCCTTTTTAGGGGGTGGATGTAACATCCTGAGTTGGATTTAATTACCGAGTGAGATTAGTTGCTGATTAATAGTTGATTTAGATTAATTACCGATTAGACTAATGGCTGAATAATAATAATAATGCCAGGAAAAAGACATATGTGCCCCTGATAGCATAAAAGGGGTTCGGTCTCTCTCTCTCACACAGATTATTTCACACTATTGGAAAAAGAGACTAAGAGAGCTGTGCATTTTTCCCTGCACATGAAACCTGCATCCTTCTTCCTTGTTGTTCTTCGTCTCTTTCTACCTCTTCTTCTTCTTCTTCTTCTTCTTCTTCTTCTTCTTCTTCTTCTTCTTCTTCTTCTTCTTCTTCTTCTTCTTCTTCTTCTTCTTCTTCTTCTTCTTCTTCTTCTTCTTCTTCTTCTTCTTCTTCTTCTTCTTCCACTCAAAGACTATTGGAATCTCAAGTGGAGGTGTGCAGCATTAAAGGAGCTCGGAGTAGAAGAGATATTCTACTGATTGTCTGAGGGAGCTGCTCAAGAGAGCGAGCATAACACCGAGTGCCTTGGAGGCTCGGATCCTCCACTGTTCTGCCTACACAATGTTGGATGCCTGGAAGTCCTCCATTGTTGGTGAGGGTTGGACTATCAGAGTAAGGGAACAGCTTTGGAATCCTCCATTGGACTGAGTGAGAGGACAGCGTGTGCCTTGGAGGCTTGGAACTCCCTACTGTCCTTGCATGCGGAAGTGCTGAGTGTCTTGGTGGCATAGCTGCTTGAGAGGAAACAACTTTTGGTTCCTCCAAAGCTGAGTGCCATGGTGGATGACTGGATCGGGTCGTTCTGTTGAGAACAAGTGACCGAAGGACGATCGGTCAGTGTTGTAAGCTCGAGGAGCTTCTGGAATCTTCACTCCAGGTAAGGGGGTGTTCAGGTTATAATTAATGAGAATAAGACACTGTTTGAGTTGTTAGAATGACTAAATAGGGTAAGAGATGATGCTAAGTGAAAGTTTTATGGGTATGTGTATGAATGTGTGGAGGTGCACACCGATCGGTCTAGGATCGTGTGTGTGTGTGTGTGTGAGTCACTTAAGAAATATTTGATGTTGATGTTGTAATATAGTTATGAATGTATGAGTATGCATGTATATATATATATGAACCCCGATCAGTTCTGATCATGTGTATATGATTTGAGAAATAATTGATGCTGTGATATTTGAGATGAAGCCGAATGAGTGTATATGAATGTGTAAGGATGTGTGTATGTGAACACCGATCAGTTTCTGATCGTGTGTGTGGCTTGAGCCGATTGAAATTAAAATATCTAATGCTGTGACAATCGATATTTGCTGGCAATGTGATGAATGAGCTTGACAAGTCGATCACCCTGTGTTGTGAGCATATGCTAGTTTCTGGTAGTTGCACTTGTTGATTGTGATAATATGAAATGGAATGTGTGATTATGTGGTGGAGGACGACCAACGGTATGAATCACCCTGTTTTTGGCTTCAGTGGTCAAGTCGGACCCAGTTAAGCTACCCAGAGGTCTTTGACCCAGTGGTTGAGGGGGAGCCAAGTCAGGCTCGGTGAACCAAGTCGGGTTCATGGGATTTCAAGTCGGACTCCCAGCTGAAGGTCGATCCTTTTAGTATTCAGATACTAAGCGTCAATTTTTATATGAGAGTGAGTTGTGACAATTGATGAATTTAGTATTGTGATGAGTATGCGTTTAGTTATATTTTCCGAGTGCAATTTGTCATAATTGCCGAATAAGAATTGTTATATTTGCTGAGTATAGTTTGAGGTATTTGTCGAGTGAAATCTATGGTAATTACCGATTGATTATTATAATTGCTGATTGATTGTTATAATTGCCGAGTGATTGTTATAGTTGCCGGGTGTGACTTGCGTTCTGATGGTATACTTGCCGTGTAAGATGTCATATTATCCAAGTGAAAATTGATGAGTAAGATGTTGTATTCGCCGAGGGCCAATTTGTTGTATTTGACGAGTATAAATTTGTTATATTTGCTGAACGATTTGATGTAATTACCGAATGTAATCTCATATATTTGTCGAGGGATTGATGTATTTTCTGAGTGGAAAATTGTTATATTTACCGAGTGGAGGTCATTTGTTAAGGTTGTTGAAGAACTATTATGCTGCTGAGTGTGTATTACAAGAATGCCGAGTGTTAATGGATATAGTACCGAATGGGAGTAAAGTGCCGAGTGTGAGTATGATGCCGAGTGTGAGATAAATGGCCGAGTGTAATGTACAATCTGAAGCTAAAGAATCGGATAGGATTATACTCGTATTTTAATTCCATTCTAGATTAATTCACCCTTGCTGTTGTTTTCAATTTTTAGTAACCAGTGACAGGGAAGAGGTCGGGGTCATGGAGGTGCGCCAAGTGGAGGATTGATGCCAAGGAACCGAGTGCTTTGAAATGAATTCCGAGTATAATACATATATATATATTGATTTTCTGAGTGTTTGATGCTATCTGTATGATGAATCGGTATACTGTGAAGTAAGTATAAATTCTTGATGACGATATGAATGGGGTTTATTTTGAATGAATTCGTATTTCTGTAGTATAGTCAATTACCGAGTGGACCATTCTTGTCCGAGTAAGGGTCCCTTGATTTGGTACCTGAGCATCCTTCATATCTTTCTGGGAGAAAAATAACCGTGGGACCTATTTCCGAGTGGACGATTAGGATGTTCCGAGTGAGATTTCCTGGGAGAATGTTTCGAGCGGTGAAGAGTAATATACTTCCGAGTGAAATTAGAGTGGAGCACTTCCCGAGTGAGGAAAGAGTAGAAAGCTCCCGAGTGAAGAAAGAATAGAAGGTTTTTGAGCGGATAATAACTGAGAGATCCACTTCCGAGTGAAGTAAAATCAGAATGTCTCCGAGTGAGAAGTAGATTTTCCGAGTGAAGGTGAGTAAAATTCCGAGTAAGGGGAAAAAGCAGAATAATTCCGAGTGAAGGGAAGTTAAGCTTTTCTGAGTGATGAAAAGACCAGTGGTTCTGAGTAGACTTATTTTCCGAGTGATGTCAGAACGAGGAAGCCTTGTTGAGTGAAGATTAAGCTGTTTCTGAGCGAGAGATACCCGAGTGCACCTATTTCCAGGTGAGATCCGACTTATTGGCTTTACTCAGATGCCTTGTGCGCTCAAGTGAAGAGTAACGCTCGCTCAAGCGAGTCGGCACTCGCTTAAGCGAATCAGGGGCTCGCTCAGGCGATTGACCCCTGACTCTGTTCCCTTCTTTCATTGTTCCTAAATAACTAATTTAATAATGGATGTAATTCAGATCCGTTTCAGTCGGAATTTGCTAATTTAAGTGTGATTTTACTACTTTGAATATATTTAAGAGAAGTAAATATTTTTATATTAAGACTGAGTGGATTTTTATATTAAAAGGCAAAAAATTATTTGGAAAAATAGGAAATTTGACAAGGTATGTCACAACAATTCCCGAGTGGATCCATTCGGAAAGAAAAGTGGCTTTGAAAGAACACTTCAGGCAAATATATATATATATGTATATATATATATATATATATATATATATATCTGAGTGTGATATTTTTGAATAAGTCCGGGTGAGACATTTCCGAGTGAGTCACTTCCGAGGAAGGAAAAGCTGACCGAGTGTTTCAAACAGAAACATTTTCGAGCGAATTTCCTTTCCGAGTGGAGCCATTCTGAACGAAAGAGGCTCTGAAACTTCTCGGAAAAGAGATATGCCAAACAGCGTCAGAATTGAAAAGGGACATGATCAATAGAACCCGACTAGAACAGGGCTGGGACCGTGACGCCATTCCTAACCAAAAGGTTCGCTCATGCTGGAAGGAGCACCCCCACTTAGTGATCGGTCCACTAGTTCACATAAATCTGAAAAAACTATCACGGACGAGCCACATACAAGGAAACTTGCACCTTTTACTCCAATCATATCATCTATTGCATATTTTAATATGTCTACTCCAATCATGCAAGCTGGCGGTGGAAATGGTCAAAATACAGCTCACTTCTTATCTAAAATCTCCATTATTACCACAATCAACGCACCTAACATCCCATTATGAAAAAGCTTGTCCCCCACTTGTCTTTTGCATTATTAAATCGATACCACAACTCATTCCCAAGTCTAAATTCTCAGAACAACTAAAATTAGTAAAGTCTCTCTTTCTCATTTCCTTCTCTACGTACAAGTCACTCTTGGTCTGAAGCAAGAACAATAAGGGAACGTCTTCAACCAATCTAAGATCCTTCATTAAGGTCAGGGGGTATATTCTCTGGTATTCTGGGGGGAACCGAGTGTTTGGAAAGGGCTAAGGTACTTCTGGTCCTCACCTTTCCAGGGCAGGTTCGGGAATTGTTGTTAAATTAAGATGCTTTAATGTTTATATATTTATTTTATATATTTATTGATATGTATATGATTAATTGGCTGTATTGATTATTATTAATCTTGACGATTAAATGGATATGATCGGTATTGAATTGTGAAAATATTAAGAACCATGGGTGTCTATGTGGATTCCAGTAAGGAAGTATTGAAAGAGGAGATAAATGAGGAAATAATGATGAAGGGTCACCATTTATATCACTGTTATTATTATTATGATTATGAATACAATTATAATTATAATTATGAATATGACTATTATTATTATTATTATTATTATTATTATTATTATTATTATTATTGTTATTGTTATTGTTCCTAATATTATTATTGTTTTAATTATGAATAAAGAAATAAGGAACATACTACTTACTTTTTAAACGAAGCATTATTTTAGCCAAGATATAACTGATATATTTTCTAGAATAAAAATAAATAAAATAATAAAAATATGTCTGAAAAATAAGTGGGACCTTAGAACATGAGAACAAATATTATGAAACTGGAAACACATAGATACCCAAGGATCAAGTGATAAAAATAATGCATTTTTGCATCATGAAAATATTTTTGTAGGAGTAAAACTAGAGCATACACCTGGTACGCTGGAGGACATTCACGTTCGATCTCTGAGGAAAATCTTAGGAGTACAACCGGAACGGAAACCCAATGGCATTAGAGTCGCGCCTGGAGCCAGGTCAGACGATACAATTCTGGTGTACTTTGACTAAATGACGAAATGTAACTATGATCGTGTAGAGCCAAGTCCTAAGATAATATATAATGATTAGAACCTGTGAGTTCATTCATACCTGATGATGATTAAATAATGAATGGGGGACTTGGTGAGCTCCGATCGCTCTAGAATGGAAACGTTGTGCCCAAGAGGCAACTTGAGCAGGACGAATGCAAAAGAATAAGATAATGGTGATGGTGGATTGATTTATCGGGCCCACATGCATCATGAGACTTAACTAAAGATAAATCATAATAAACCAAAATCATGCATTCCATGACAACATTCTTGATTGTTATAGTTGTAAATATGTTAATTGTATGATTTATGTGATATTATCTGTTGACTGGATATGTCCATACCGGGAACCTTCAGGGTCTGGGGTTTATACTCACCCTTTCAGTTGATTAATAACAGAGGATCTAGGGAACCAAGAACCGGAGTACGACGAACAGCAATACGTTGAACCAACTAGGAGCACTCATTAAAAGTAGAATATATGTAGTGAAATATTTATTAATGAATAATAAGACAATGGATGACTGTATCTATTTAAGGGTGCCTGCGTGCCCCATTCTGTTAAGAGTACAATTACTTATAGTTTGAGAATGACTATGTAAATTATCTACTATTTGCTTCCACTGATCTGCCATTATTTTATTTTAAAAAAAATATTCACTTTTTCTGAAAACTTTTAACACTCTTAGTTAAATAGGATGATCCTATAGAAAGGTCTATCTTGTTTAACCGAGGGTGTTACAGAAGACATTATATGAAAATTAATTTATAACAAATTGAGATAATTAAATCTTGAATTAAAGAAAAATTTTGTAATTTTAAGTATTTTTGGTTAATGATTTAAAGATTATTCTCTTTTAATAAAATAAAATTTTCAAAAGAAAATTATTTTATTTTTCCAACTTAATAACTAAAGATATTTGGAAATAATTAAGAATTTAATCTTGTTATATAATGGTAAAAGTTTTATATGAAAAAAGTTTTGAGATATTTAAGGCTTAGAAACTAATTTCAGTGAGATTTGAAAATTTTACCAAATTTATTTCTGTGGGACAGAAATTTAGAGAATTGAGAAAATGTACAGTTTATTGAAATGATGTTGTAAACCTTTAAGGTATTTAATAATTGAGTTTCTAAAAGCCTTAACCAACTAAATATGCGAGTAGTTCATGCATCATGATTAAAGTGAAATTAAATGATATTGTCTGAGGACGGATTATAGAAACCGAGAATACATTAGAGGAGGCTTAATTACGAGCCTTGGGATGAGAGGGTGTGAAAGGGTGCTTCAGGGGACCTGGGGTAGCTCCCTAGTGTCGGGTACTTTCACAATAAAAACTTTCTTAATCTGACTAGTCTCTAAGTGTTTCCATGCCAGTTGAGTTGTTCATATTATTATTATCCAGATTTATGAAACAGTGTAAACTCCTGGTTGGCCCAGTGCAAAATTTAAGGGTCCACATATATAGGTAAGTTATGATAAAGATACTGCATAACATTCATGCATTCATAATTGATTGTGTATGTGATTGTGATTGATATTATTATATATTAGTTTGTAAAAACCCTTTGTTGCTTATGTCTTATTCGAGAATATTATATTTTGTTTCTCACTCCTTTTTCCGTGTTTTTGTTCATATATTTTTAAATTGATGGTTTAGAGGGAAGGATCGAAGAATCTCGGCAGTGAATATAGCACGTTCTAGAAAGGAAGCTCGGTATGAATACTGTGGTCCAATGAATAAATAAAGTTATTAAATAACTGCTTCTGGGCCATGGAGTTTCCTCTCTTTCTTATAAAGTTTAATATTTATTTTCTTTGGATGAATGTAAAATTACTTTATAAAGTTTTAATAATATTTATGAGGTATTTTAGAAATGATGTATTTTATTCCGATAGTTTCCTTTTAACAATCATTTCTTTAGTAAAAAAAATATATGAATTTTTCTAGTATTATTAAGGTGTAACAGAGGGGGTTACACAGTCCATATAGGTTATAATAGTCCAGATCCATGCATAGATATTTCAGAATAATTTACACAAGATACTAAATTTATTATTAATTTTAAGTTGAAAAGTTATTATAATAATATTATTAAATTTAAAAGGAGTAGGAGACTCCTCCCATTATTCTTATGTCTTTTCATATTATATTCTTATCCCACCCTCATTACCTTGCATTGTTACCAAAAGATAGTTCACTTTGCGACTCCGATTTCTAGAAATATTAATACCAATTTATTTCAGTATAGGCATAAGATGAAAATTAAGATTACTATGTAAAACAGAAATGGTAAATTTTGAATAGTGAATAGTGAATAGTAAAATATGAATAGTAACAATAAATAGTAAAACATGAATAGTAACCGTAAATAATAAAACATAAATAGTAATGGTAAATAGTAAATCGTAAATAGTAACAATAAATAGTAATTCACTATTTAAATAGTAATTTACTAATAGTAATAGTAATTTACTAACTATTTGAATAGTAATTCACTATTTTCAATAGTAATTTACTATTCAAAATAGAAACTTAAAATAATATTATATCCACTATAATAATAGATTTCTAAAACGATATGAAAATAAACCTAAAAAGTATAAAAGAGAGTTATTTTTATCTTATGATTTTGGCAGAACCTCCTTCCAAAAATTTTATTTCTCTCTTACTCCTACCACTATCTTTCTAACACTGCTATATTAAGAAAATTTAATCTGAAAATGTGATTTCCTAAACCTCGGCTATTTATAGGAAAATTTTTCACTATGTATTTTATTATTTTAATATAAAAGTACTATGCAATTTTTGAAATTTTTGTTTCTGACTACTGTGAAAGTTTAAAATTTTCATTCATGCATAGTGTTTTGTATAGTATATTTTAAATATTAAGCCAAATAGTAACCATTCACTCGGTATATTTTAAATATTCAAAATCGACCCTTTTCTAAATTTAGCGATATTATATCAGTTCTCACTAATTTTATGATAAGTAATATAAAGTTTAAATTTTAAAAATCTAAAATTTTTTGTTAATAAAAATTTATTAGTACATTTTGGATTTTTTTATGATTGGTAAAAATCAAGATTTTACTCAAACCGATAATTTTTGGATAAGTCTACTTGAAATGGATTTTAGAAAATTTTCTTATAATTTAACTTCATTTTCTTGTAAATATTTTTAATTTTAAGTAACTTTATATGAATTTAAAATTATTTAAAATATATTATTTTATTAAAATATTCCAAAATTTTCAAAAAATTCTAGAAAATCATAAATATTATGCAGATCAAAACGTTCTAAAGAACCATAGTGTAATTCCTTCAAAATTTTATTTTAATATTCTAATAAGAGTCAAATCATAAATATGTAAAAACATAAAATAAAAGTTGTGAATAATAAAGATATTCAAAATTCTTAATATAATTTCATTAATTAATAAATACTAATTAAGTCGTTTTAAAATTCTTATTCAAAATACATATATATTGTTATTTTATAATTTTTTTATTTTTAAACAAAATAATTAAATATAAATACCAAAATTTTATAAAAAATAATAATAAACTAACTAATAGTAAGTATTTCTCACTAAAGGTATATTAATATCTATTTTCTATTTGAGTAAAAAATGAGACGTTAACGCCCCGGCTGCTTTTCAGGAATGAACGACTCTCCCCACAAACCAACACGAGACCTTTCCAGTGTGGTTTGTCCTTAATCACACAATTCCCAAGAACTTCCCAGGAGGTCACCCATCCCAGAATTATTCTAAGTTAAGCACGTTTAATGTAACACCCTCTGTTACACCTTAATAAATTCTAGAAAAATTCATAAAAATTTTTTTATGATTGTTAAAAAGAAACTATCGGAATAAATTACATACATCATTTATGAAAATACCTCATAAATATTATTAAAACTTTATAAAGTAATTTTACATTCATCTGAAGAAAATAAATATTAAACATTATAAGAAATAGAGGAAACTCCATGACCCAGAAGCAGTTACTTAATAACATTATTTATTCATTGGACCACGGTATTCATACCGAGCTCCCTTTCTAGAACGTGCTATATTTACTGCCGAGATTCTTCGATCCTTCCCTCTAAACCATCAATTTAAAACATATAAAACAAAAACACAGAGAAAGGAATGAGAAACAGAATATAATATTCTCAAATGGGGCATAAGCAATAAAGGGTTTTCACAAACTAATATATAATAATATCAATCACAATCACATACACAATCAATTATGAATGCATGAATGTTATGCAATATTCTCATCATAACTTACCTATATATATGGGCCCTTAAATTTTAATTTGCATTGGGCCAACCAGGAGTTTACATTGTTCCATAGGTCCGGATAATAATAATATGAACAGCTCAACTGGCATGGAAACACTTATAGACTAGTCAGATTGAGAAAGTTTTTATTGTGAAAGTACCCGACACTAGGGAGCTACCCCAGGTCCCCTGAAGCACCCTTTCACACCCTCTCATCCTAAGGCTCGTAATTAAGCCTCCTCTAATGTATCCTTGATTTCTATAATCCGTCCCCAGACAATATCATTTTGTTTCACTTTAATGATTTATGATGCATGAACTACTCACTTTATTTAGTTGGTTAAGGCTTCTAGAAACTCAATTATTAAATACCTTAAAGGTTTACAATATCATTTCAATAAACGGTACATTTTCTCAATTCTCTGAATTTCTGTCCCATAGAAATAAATTTGGTACAGTTTTCGAATCTCACTGAAATTGAGTTTCTAAGGCTTAAATATCTCAAAACTTTCTCATATAAAACTTTACATAATCTTTATCAAATTGAATCTTAACAAGATCGAATTTAGAAATCTCAATTATTTCCAAATATCTTTAGTTATTAAGTTGGAAAAAAAATAATTTTCTTTTGAAAATTTTATTTTATTAAAAGAGAATAATCTTTAAATCATTAACCAAAGATACTTAAAATTTTAAAATTTTTCTTTAATTCAAGATTTAATTATCTCAACCTTTTTATAAATTAATTTTCATAAAATGACTTCTTTTCAAATAAATACTAAATTTTTTTATTCTAAATATTAGAAGTAAAGTGAATAAAAATAATCTCTAAGAAGAAATAAAAGATTCAAAATAATAAAAATTTAAAGAGTAAGGTAAGAAAATTCTTACTGAGTTTTAGCTTTTGTCATGCTTGCTATATGCTCAACTTCATATCACAAGATTATCAATCATAATCAAATATTATCAATCACAATATCATCAATCACAATCAAAAATGTCAATCATAATCAAATAATATCGATCAAAATTAAATATCATCAATAATAATCAAATACTAATAATTATAATCAAATCAATTAAATATAATTCAAATTTTAATGGTTATTTAAATTATAAAATTGATTTTGAGTCCTTATAGTCCATTCCTTGCATAGGTCTATGTAAGTCTATATAATCCAGTCGTTGCATAGGTATAGTTCAGTCCATGTCGTATAGGTTATGAAAGTCCAGGTCATTGCATAGGTATGTCAGAGTTAGTTACATCAGATATTTAATTTAAAATTTATTATAAATTTTAAGTTAAGAAATTAATATTTCAAAATAATAATATTATTAAATTTAAAAGGAGTAGGGGACTCCTCCCATTATTCTTATGTCTTTTCATATTATATTCTTATCTCACTCTCTTGTATCCTAATTCGTTATTGAAAATCCGTGCGCGCCTCGTCTCTAAAATCTAAAACATACCAATTTCATTTTAATATAGTTACAAGATGAAAATTAATATTTCTACTTAAAACAGAAATGGTAAATTTTGAATAATGAATAGTAAATCGTGAATAGTAATAGTAAATAGTAAAACATGAATAGTAACAGTAAATAGTAAAATGTGAATAGTAACGGTAAATAGTAAAACATGAATAATAAAGGTAAATAGTAACAGTAAATAGTAATTTACTATTAAAATAGTAATTTACTATTGAAATAGTATTTTACTATTTAGAATAGTAACTTAAAATAATATTATATCGAGTATAATAATAGATTTTTAAAACGATATAAAAATATTCCTAAAAAATATAAAAAAGAGGTATTCTTACCTTGTTATTTTAGCAGAACCTCATTCCAAAAAAAATATTTCTCTCTTACTTCCACCACTATCTCTCTAGCGCCACTATATTAAGAAAATTTAATCTGAAATTGTGATTTTTTGTCGTTCATTCGCTCGGTATTTATAGGAAGAAAAATCACTATGCATTCTATTATTTTATTATAAAACTACTGTGCAATTTTTGAAATTTTCGTTTCTGGTTACTATGCAAGTTTGAAAATTTCATGCATGCACAGTGTTTTACACAGTAAATGTCGGCTGAATTATTAAGTTAAATAGCAACCTTTCACTCGATATATTTTAAATATTTAAAATCAATCCTTTTTGAAATTTAGCGATATTATATCAGTCCTTACTAATTTTGTAATAAGTAATATAAAGTTTAAATTTTAAAAATCTAAAATTTTTTGTTAATAAAAATTTATTGATACTTTCCCAATTTTTCTACGATTGGTAAAAATTAAGATTTTTCTCAAACTGATCATTTTTAGACAAGTCTGCTTCAAATAGCTTTTAAAAAATTTTCTTATAATTTAAATTCACTTTCTTATAAATATTTTTAGTTTTAAGTCATTTTATATGAATTTAAAATTATTTAAAATATATTGTTTTATTAAAATATTTCCAAATTTTCAAAAAATTCCAGAAAATCATAAATAATACGTAGATTAAAAAGTTCTAAAGAACCATAATCTAATTCCTTCAAAATTTTAATATAAAAATAAAAATAGGGGTGTTACATTTAACCTTGGAGTCCTTAAGTGATAGGCCACCAAAAAGGTTAATGCATTTGTTGGTATAGGTAGTACGAATTCATATCTTTAAGCTATCTTCAACTGTATACTCCCATACCTATACAATCTTTAGATCCCTCTCATTTTGGTATGTATTGGGTTCGTTTATGTGCCTCTCCCACTAGAAGCCTGCCAGGAGCCGCTCCTTGTCCGTGCCTATGCATCGACGATCACTCCCCACCCTCAACAATGAACAAGATGTCACATGCCCACCAGCTTCTACTTGGTTCGTCCCCGAACTATACCGTACTAGGAGAGACCATGCTCTAATACCATTTTGTAACGCCCCGGCCGTTTTTCAGGAATGAACGACTCTCCCCACAAACCAACACGAGACCTTTCTAGTGTGCTTTGTCCTTAATCACACACTTCCCAAGAACTTCCCAGGAGGTCACCCATCCCAGAATTACTCCAAGTTAAGCATGCTTAACCTTGGAGTCCTTAAGTGATAGGCCACCAAAAAGGCTAATGCATTTAATGGTATAGGTAGTACGAATTCATTTCTTTAAGCTATCCTCGACTGTATAGTCTCATACCTATACAGTCTTTGGATCCCTCTCATTTTGGTATGTATTCGGTTCGTTCATGTGTCCCTCCTACTAGAAGCCTACCAGGAGCCGCTCCTTGTCTGTGCCTATGCACCGACGATCACTCTCCGCCCTCAATAGTGACCGGGGTGTCACAGGTCCCATAAAGGTAAGTGAAGTAAAGAAAACTTATTTCATTGTGCAATCCTTAAGCTTGTAATATTGCCTAACTAACTTGCTCCACCGTGTTTTAGTTACTAATGTTTATCCTTTTCCTAGTGTGTATCTTGGTTTTGTAGGGTTTGAAGAAGACTTGAAGAGAGTGCTAGGTTGTAATGAAGTCTCTTTGGATCTTATTGACTTCATTCCTTCTAAGGGAGTGGGAGAGAAGTGGACACCAACTATGTAGTGTCCATTTGTAATGTCTTTTGTTTTAGTGCTTAATTTTCATAGGATTAAAGTGTCTTTGTTTTTTTTTTGGATTAAATTGTCCATGTGATAGATTTTTTGTTTTGTTTCATTTGGAGTTTTTGGAACAATGTGATTCTATCTGCTATAGTTTTGATGGTAAGATTGCTTGCATGGATAGGTTTTCATTTCATGATAAAAGAGTTATGGAGCTTAGTTTCTTGAATTGTGATGTTGTGCCTCACATGAATCGGTTTGATGTATATACTGTTTATGAGCTATCCTTAGAGGCATTATTGTACAGCCATGAGATACTTGTTAGAGAGTATACACAAGTTAAACTAAATGATTATGATAATTTGGGCATAGGCTTTGGAGTGTTGTTGTTTGAATTCACTAGGCCATGTCTATTACATAACTTTGCATGCACGTCCTTATGGAAACCTCTTATATCTTACTTTGATGATAATTTGGTGATATGTATATGTGACGCCCCGTGTAATTTTCTAAATAGATTTTTCGCGTTTTTAAAAGATCACTTTAAAATTCATAAATTAAAATCAGAGTTCACATAAAGGTCGATAATAGCGGAATATTATTATGCATACTAGTCGTGAATAATAAAATTCAAGGAATAATTACATAGCGGAAACGATTTTAAAAATAACAGTACATAACACGTTGTATTTATTACAAATCATAAAATTAGAATAAATTAGAAATCCAAGCAATAATTCACATAGGCATCAACCATAGCATCACTCTTCATTCTGGGTGGCATTCACTGTAAAAATTAATGTAAGAGTGAGACAGAATATAGAATAAGTATAAAATAGATAAAATTGCACAAACACAATCAACAACTCATAATGATATGATGAATATACCAAACAAGTCCATTTAATAATTCTTCAATTAGTTAAATGATGTCATGCTGGATCCATTTGGTTTGGTGGGAATACTGCAGTAAAAGGTCTCATAGAGACATCGGTAGGAATTAATACAGTCATGGATCCCTACAGCCCCATGACCAACACATCGGTAGGAATTTATACAGTCATGGATCCCTACAGCCCCATGACCAACACATCGGTAGGAATTTATACAGTCATGGATCCCTACAGCCCCATGACTAACACATCGGTAGGAATTTATACAGTCATGGATCCCTACAGCCCCATGACCAACACATCACAAAAATAGGGCTTTAACTCATCATAGAGTAACCCCCCCACCAGGGTAGGCAATCATGGAACCCCTAAATTCCATGGTGCGTCCAAATGCTTATGATGCATGAATGCCTTTAATTCTCTTTATCATTTAACATACCATGATATCCACATTTCCAAAACCTCTTGGATAATACAAGTCCTCAAGGGACACAATACACATAATAATTCATAAAATCATGGATTTACTGTTTCAACCACATATATCAATAACCACAAGGCATTCATGTATATATATATATATTAATTATATCATTCATAATTATTCACAATCATAATATACAAACTGTGTGATACTCAACAGCATTTATAATAATCCATAATCACTCAAGAATTTAATAAATAATCTTTATCCATAGAAAAAATATCATTTTCTTTCAAAATAGCCTTTTAAAGTGACTTTCAGTATCCCCAACAGTAACACACATTAGCAAAACAGTCATAACATGGGCAAATCAACTCCTTTTTAGATGATTCCACTTTCTATAGCTCAATAATACAATTATCTACAACTTTCATGAAGAACACAGTTTCAGATTCCAATCAGAAATACTACTTATTCACAAAATACCATACTGCCTCAAGATAAGTTTTCCAAAATGTACACAGATTAGTATTTAAAACGTATCTGGAGTTACAAACGTTATTTTGACATGAACCCAATTCTAAATTATTCTTAACACACATATCTACAATTTTCATAAAGACACCAACCCCTAATTCTCACCACAAACTTCCCAGTTTTAAAAACAAGATTCGGATTTCAAATTTTCAAATTTTCAGAATTTTCAGCTTGCACATACTTCAGTAATTTGAGCATAACTTGAGTTACAAAAATTATTTTGATGTGAAACCACTTTCTAAAAATCCACAACTTAATTATCTACAACTTTCATGAAGACATCCAAAGCTGATTATGCACGTACAGTTTCCAGTAAATCAATATATACACAAAACAAAGGATAAATCTTCCATATGAACATGCTGTAGTATTTTGGCTATAACTTGTGCTATACTTATTCAAATTACTTGATTCAGGTCTCAAAATTCAGATATCAAAAAGATCTACAATTTTCATGAAGAAGTCAGAGTTAAATTCACACGTTTTTAATTTCAAAAATGAGCAACAAGTTACGAATAAATTCTGGAATTCTAGAATCAGCATACAATTCTACCCATTTCACAAATATTCACAACCCTGTCCCCTCTTACTTGGTTTGAAGACTTTTAGCTGACTGGAAAAGAGGTCCCCTGGCTGTCCTGGTTCAGATCGAAGGTGTGTTGATGGAGAAGAATAATTGGGAGTTTCAGAATCAGTGGTATGTTTAATAATGCAAAGGCAAGTGGGGAGACAAGCTTTCCCGTGATTGTAATTTAGTGGGCTGTTAGGTGTGTTTGATTGTGGAAATAATGGAAGTTCAGATAAGAAATGAGCTGTAACATTGTCTATTTCTGGCCGTCCTACGTACTAAAGCAATTAGTGGGTTCAAATGCATTAAAAAAATGCCTAAAAGACAAGAAAAAGGTCAAAAGTTACTTCTGCACTTCAAAACCGACTGGACTACCACTTCCAAGTCCGGTTGAGGAGAACTTAGCAGTCCCTCAATTTCTTCTTTGGGCGGATTTCACCCGGTCTTGTACATCTGTCCAAAGTCATCCGATCTTCTTCTTTGAAGTCTTGACATCGTCCTAACTTTGGTGATCAGAACGGATCAGAAGTGGTCTGAGTGGAGTTAAAAGGTGTTCGTTGTTGGAGATTTTGAAGAGGGCGGCATTGAGTATATGGGGCGGTGTAGGGTGTTAAGGGCGGTATTGAGTGTGAAGGCGGTCTTGAGGGTGAAGGGCGGTCTTGAGGGTTAAGGGCGTTGTTGAGTGTGAAGGGCGGTATTGATACATCTTAGTGTATAAGTAATTCCTAAGAAATGTCCATGCTCAAAAAGACGTTCACGTTACTCCGCCAAGGCATTTAACCTCGTCAATGCTTATTACTCCGCCAAGGCACGAGACCCCGCCTAGGCTTATTACTCCGTCAAAACGTGTGACTCCGCCTAAGCTTATTACTCCGCCAAGGCATGAGACCCCGTCTAGGCTTATTACTCCGTCAAAACGTGTGACTCCGCCTAATCTTATTACTCCGCCAAGGCATGAGACCCCGTCTATGCTTATTACTCTGTTAAAACGTGTGACCCCGTTTAAGCTCATTACTCCGCCAATGTACGTGACTCTGCCTAAGCTTTACTCCGTCAAGGTACGTGACTCCGCCTAAGTTTTACTCCGCCAAGGTACGTGACTCCGCCTAAGCTTTACTCCGTCAAGGTGCGTGACTCCGCCTAAGTTTTACTCCGCCAAGGTACGTGACTCCGCCTAAGTTTTACTCCGCCAAGGTAGGTGACTCCGCCTAAGTTTTACTCCGCCAAGGTACGTGACTCCGCCTAAGTTTTACTCCGCCAAGGTAGGTGACTCCGCCAATAAAGAACAGTTCAAATACCATCCAACTATTCAGTAAGCAACTAACAACTTCCAATAGCCAACAGTTCGGAAAACTACACCGTCCAGCAACCAACAAGACGTCACTCAGTCTTGTGGTCAATTAATAAGCTTTCCACTTGGCTTTGTAGGAAAGCCGTACCCTTTCCACTCATTATTATCTTCTTTTCTTGGACGGACTCAATCCGGTCTGCATCATACTGGGTCCTTTCTTTCTTTCATCAGCATTCCAATGTGAGATAGAGGACATCGGGTGGTTTCTGACATCGGATTGCTCAAACGAGCAAGGGTCCTTCTCGCTCAAGCGGAATCCCACTTGCTTGAGCGACTCAACCAGTTCTCGCTCGAAATTCCTCTGAAACCGACTCAAGTACTTTGATTTCTCACTCAGTTTCTGTCACTCGGCTAAGATTGATTCTAAACCGACCCAAGTCATATATGTTGTCAATAGGAATTTCTTCGTTCAGGATTGCAACTTCTGATCCTAATTGACTCGGAACGAGTCTTTGGAATATGCTTGACTCAGGAATGAGTCTCCCTGGGATGTTTGACTCGGAAACGAGTCACTTAGAAATAATTGACTCTGGAGTGAATCCTTTGAAGAACTTGACTCGGAATTTGAGTCTTATCTATGAGAATCTATGAAATTTCTAAATTTCATCCAAAAATAAAATTTTTTGAAGTATAATAGACCATTTATAAAGCGTTCTATTCATTGTTTAACACATATAGACCTTCCATGCTTTATAAATTACAAAATAGAGCTATTATTAAAAGCAGGATGTTACAGTATACATGTATTTAGCTTAAAACCATTTGGCTTCAAAAGGTTAGTGTTTGATCTTGGTGGTTCTTATGCACACATACATGAAGATAATTTACCCTTCTTGTATTATATATGATACTTATGTTTATCCTTGTTTTTGTAGGTTAATGGAGGCTTTGGATTTAAGGATAATTTTTTTCGAGAAGGAGGCAATGATGAGGTCATGGCTAAGGACAAGGGCAACAAGACATTTGAAGGGCTTGAGGGACCAATGACAAAAGCAAGCGCCATGAAGATTCATCTAATGGGAAAGGCTTGGAACTAAGATTATTTCATTGTTTGATCATTTTGGAAGACCCTAAGGGTTCCACGACCATAGTTGGAACCATTGCCTAGCCGCGAAACATTCTGGCAAGGAAAAAAAGAGTTTCTGGTGAGACAGTGAGAACCACGACTTGCCAGTGATTCTAACCCGACTTGCCAATGGTTTATTCTGCCAAGGAAAATAAAAAGGATTTTTTGAGGAACCAGTGAGATTCACGACCTGGCCGTGGTTGCCTCCACTACTAGTGAATCTTGGACGCTGATACACCGTTGTTTTGTTTATTTGTCTTTTCATTTGCACCATTAGGAGGTTATGCAACCCATAAACATAATAACCATTGTTAGTTATTAGTGTCTTTTATTGTTGTTTTCTATATATTCTTGCCAAGGGAATAATGTAATTAGACTTGAGACTTTAATTTTGAATAAAACATCATTTTGTGAGAAGTGTTTTCTCCTTATGTCAAGGGTAATTTCATTTCCCTTGTGACGTCTTGTAACTTATCTTCCTCCATGAGAGTGGCGTCACCCACTTTACCTTCACCATTTCCGAATTTACATTTTTCTTCGTGCATTATTAACTTTCCCAATCCCAATTTCTAAACTACAACAACTACAAAATAATCAAACTCTATTGTAATTAATTGCGAAAGAACAAAACCTTCTATACCCTAAAAAAAATCTGTTCAATTTTTTTCTACAAGATTCATACTTAAAACAATTACCCAATCTAAATTTACCTAATTTAGCTATAGTTATACTTTTAAAAGACGTGCTTTAAACTCTTGAATATTTTATTAAAGCATGAGATGACTATGGGTAAGCCGACAAATTCCAGCCGAAGAGTTTTTTTTTTTTTTTTAAGGTCGAAGAGTGTTTCATTAATTCAACATGTGTTTTTTTTTTCTTTTTCGTTTGTTTGATCGCATGGACGGGCTTGAAAAAAACAAAAGCTTGGAGTGGTGGGTGAAACTTGTTATCGATGATGCTGAGGAAGGTGTGGGAAGTGATGTCGTGGAGATCCAATTCTTCTTCTTCTTCTTCATCATCACAAGAATTGGGTGTGTCACGTTCTGACATGGGCGAGTTTGAGAAACTACCCAATGACATCTTAATGCAAATTCTGAAGCTATTGGGTCCCAAGGAAGCTGCAAAGTTGAGCGTTGTTTGCAAGGCTTTGAGGTTCCTTGTCTCTGATAATCGCCTTTGGGTTCACTTCCTTCAGACTCATCAGTCTGAACCCTCTTGGGATTCTCTCTTCTTTGCTGAGACCACTTTGAGCGCCGGATACCCTCTTCCGTCAGTCTCCTTTCTTCTTCATCACTGTTTTTCAGGGATTGAAAATTTTGTGTTTTGAGGTGAATTTGCTGTTAGTGTTTGGAAAGTTTGTGTTTTGATGAGTGGTGCCATGCTTGGTGGTTATAGCTATGATGGGTCATGCTCAGGAATTGAAATTTTTGTGTTTTGATTAGTCTTGATTGTGAGTTTGATGGATTTTACTGCTAGTGATTGGAAAATTTGTTTTGATGTGTAGTGCAAGTGGTTGGTGTTTATAGCTATGATGGGCCATGCTCAGGGATTGAACTTTTCTGTCATGATGGGTCTTGATTGTTGATGGATTTTGCTGCTAGTGCTGGGAAATTTTGTGTTTCGATGAGTGGTGCGAGTGATTGGTGGTTTTTTCTGTGATGGGTCGTGCTTGTTGATTGATGATGGGCTTTGCAAGTAAATTTGATGGACTTTGCTGGTAGTGATTGGAAATTGTGTTTTGATGGGTGGTGCAAGTGATTTTGGCTTTGATGGGTCGTTCATGTTATTGGTGTTGTGTGCTTTGTTTGATTGGTTGTGGTGCTAGTGATTCAAAATTTGTGCTTTGATGGGTCATGCTGCTAGAGATTATTATTATGTGCTTTGATGCGTATTGTAAGTGAATTTAATAGATTCTGTTGCTTAGTGATTGAAATTTTGTAATTTGATGGGTGGTTCAAGGGATTAATATTGTGTGGTCAATTTGATGAGTCGTCTACATGATTGGTATTTTGTTCTCAATTTGATGGGTTTTGCTTGTAAATTGTGATCTGTATGTTGCAGTCAATTTGTACAGTCTTTGAAGGGATTGTTATTGTTGTGATTTTGAGTGTTTTGAGTTCCCTAAATTACAGAGCTTTCCTTGGCCAAAGGTCCCACCTATCGTTCAAACATATTTATGGCCAGAGAGCACAAGTTCCTGGTTCTATTATCATTGATGGTTAGTCTTACAATTATGTTCTGTGAACTGATGTTTCTCTTGCTCATGATGATTAGATTTTTTTTATAATGTTTCTTTTTGTCGATTCTTCTCAAGGTGGTTCTGGCTACTGTAAATTTGGTTGGAGCAAATATGCATGTCCATCAGGGCGATCTGCAACATTTTTGGTAATAATTTTGGTTGGAACTAAACTAGCACTAACTTAGGCCATGCTTAGTTTGAATGAAAATAGTTTACAAGATTGAAAGTTTCCTTGTTTCTAATTTTTACTGTGCTCATACATTATCATTTTGACTTTTACTAGAACTAAACTTATGCAGATACTACATGGCCATTTCTGTTTCCTTTCACCTATGCTTCATCTTTTCCCCCCTTTTTGATATGCAGGAATTTGGTAACATTGAGTCCCCAACGTATACTAGGCTTCGACATTTTTTTGCAACTATTTACGACAGGTATTGTGTCTCTTTGATTCTCTCTTCTCGTTCGTTGAATAGTTATGGTAAACTCTTGATATTCTATTAACTTTTTAAGTGGACCCTTATTGGTCTCTTTCATTGCACTTGTGTACTAGCATATCTATGTACATATATAGATGAATAGTACTAGAACAACCACTATATTTAAAATGTTACCCCATTCTTTTATGTTGTTTTTGTTTGCATATTTGATATATTGGTTGCTTTCTTGGCAGGATGCAGGTGAAACCGAATAAACAACCAGTTATTGTTTCTATACCAATATGCCATTATGATGGTCAGTATTCAGTAACATTTTAAAGTTTACTTCAATGGCGCTAATAAAGGAAAAACAGTGGATTGAGAACTCCAAACATAATGGTTAAATAATTCAGTTTAACCTTAGCTGTTGATAGTTATTTTATTTTCTTTTGGTACATAGTTGTTCTTTAGTTTTTTTTTTTCTTAAATACTTATACTTAAACTTTTTTATATCAGAGAGAACTCATCCTTTGTGACCTGACCTATCACTATTTCACTGTGGGGTTCCCTTAAATTTGTAACTATGTTGTTTTAAATGTTCTGCTGCTGTCCTGTCATTGCATCTGCCATTTTCAAGGCTGGATAATTGGTCTCCATGCCCTCAACCATCATGGCAAGGGCACAAGCTGTCCTGGAAGTCTTCACTTGGCGGCCTCTCTGAGCTTTTTAACTGGAGTCCTGTGTGCTGTAACATGCACCCTGACATTGAACATGTGTAGTTCACCCATTCATGTGCCCTTATGCTACACCTTCTCATGGGTGTTAGGCTCATTTGGGCTGCATTTATTTGTGTTCAGTGGTTGAATCCGATGTGTTTTGTCCCTCCATCCATCAAATTTGATGTGTTTGAGCTATTTCTTTTCCATTGCTAGCATAGCATTGAGGGGAAGAAAGTAGGCTTATGTCTGTCTCACCTTGGCCTTTGTCCCCAAAGAGGTGTCTGTTCTAGACATGCTCTGTTCGCAATATTTGTCCTGGATTCAGTCTGCGATTGTTCCCAAAAGCAGTCTTCCCTTGGCTTTCCTGTCCTATAATTTGAAATTTTGATACATAGTTTTCCTTAATGTATGATTTTCGGATGTATAATGTTAATCTGTTGCCTCATTCCAGATACTGAATCAGCCAAAGCATCAAGGCGGCAGCTTAAAGAAGCAATTTATGCTTCCTTGTTTGACATGCATGTTCCTGCTGTTTGTGCCGTCAACCAGGTAATATATTATAGTACGGATAATAGAAGTCCTCAAAAAAGAGTTATTCTTTTACTCACTTCAGTGATAAATTATATTAGAAAATACATTGCACCTATTTAATGAGTATTAGCACATCCTTTTCTATAAACACCTATAAGCTCTTTCCAGGGCTTACATATAACTGCTTGTATTCTCTTTATATGTCCACCGATTTCACTAAAGAGAACATGGATTTGCACAAGTCCCCTTGGTCTCTTGCAGAAAAATAGTATGGCTTTGATGGATTTGACTGCCATAATCTATGTTTTCTGTTCTTCTGCTGAAGTTGTAAGAAAGTGAAAGCACCAAAACACTTGATTAAGTGCTCTAGAATTTTTATTCTCTCTCAACTCGAGTAGCCCTTGGAGCGAAGGACCTTTCATTATCTATTAAATGAATGTACTTTTGCATGCATTTTGTGTTATGAATTACGGGTTCTTCTGCCATTTCTTGTTATTTCCAATTTTACTTATTATGTATTTTGTAAAATGTAGGCTACTCTAGCTCTCTATGCTGCAAAACGAACTTCTGGAATAGTTGTTAATATAGGTTTTCAAGTCACATCTATAGTTCCAAGTATGCCTACTGCCTCATTTTCTCTTCCTCTTTCTCTGTCTTTATATTATTCTTAATTTATGCATAACAAAATTTTCTAGCATAAAGTATCTAAAATTGTTGTCTGGATATGGTTCATAGCCGGTCCCAAGCCTGGATAAAGGAGAAGGGTTGTGTTAGGTTAGGCCTCGGCAGCCAACATAAAGTTTACTTCAACCATGCAACGTGACATACATATGGTTTTCATCAACTTGGAAAAAGCTTATGATCGAGTCCCGAGAGATGTGTTGTGGAACGCCTAGGAGAAGAAAGGTGTCTGGGTAATATACATCAGGGCTATAAAGGATATGTACGACAACACAACTACTAGTGTGAGAACGCTTGGAGGGGAGACAGAGAACTTTCCTATAAAGATTGGTCAATATCAGGGGTCGTCTCTAAGTCCATATTTATTCGATTTGGGCTTGGACGTTTTCGGCCAAGTCAATCCAAGAAGATATTCCCAAATGCATGCTTTTTGCAGATGATGTAGTCCTCATAGTGAAGTCAAGGGAAGTGATCAATTCCAACCTAGAGATGTGGCGACAGTCTTTGGAATCAAAATGTTTTCAGTTGAGAAGAAGTAAGACAGAGTATATGCATTCTACGTTTAATAGGATACAAGTTATGACAATTTGGAGGTGAAAATTGGAGATCAAGACATCAAGTCATACCTTAAGCGTCAAGGTTCAAGTATTTGGGTTCGATAATACACGATGAAGGTGAAATTAACGTAGATGTTTCTCATAGGATACAAGTTGGGTGGTTGAAATGGAGAAAAACTTCTGGGATCATGTGTGATTGAAAAGTACTAAAAAAAACTTACAAGAAGGTTTTATTGAACTGTCATAAGGTTTGTACTGCTTTATGGGAGTGGATGTTAGGCGGTGACAGAGCAACATAAACATTAAATGGGGGTAGCTAAGATGAGGGTGTTGAGGTGGATATAAGACCACACAAGAAAAGACCAAATTCATTACAACAGTATTCGGAGTCAAGTTGGCATGGCACCTATTGAAGAAAAAATGGTTGAAAATCATCTAAGGTGGTGTTTGGTACGAGGGATCTTTAAACTTTCTTGGGAATGTTACTTAAAACACTTCCTTACCCATGTTTGGTATGTGATAAAAAAATATTCTCAGGAATGTGAGATTCCCATGAAACTTAATTATGAAGGAATTAAAAATTTCAGTTTCCCATTTCAACGAGTGGGTATCCTATACATTTCCGGGAATAAAAAATTTTAGGACAAAAATGCCCCTATTTTCTTCCTAAATCCTCATAAAACAAAAAGATTCCCGGGTAAGTTTTTTTAATACCAAACATGGGAATTAGATAAACTAAAAAGATTCCCGAGTAAATTTTTTTAATACCAAACATGGGAAATAAGATCCCTCATACCAAACATCACCTAAGGTGGTTTGAGCATGTACAAAGAAGACTTTTAGAAACATCTTTCCAGAGAGTTGAGCAGATGTGTGGGAGTCCTATGGAGAGAGGTAGAGGAAACCGAAAAAATGCTTAAAGAGCTTATTGATAGGGACCTTTTGGTAAATGGAATCTCGAAGGATTTGATACATGATAGTGTGAAATAATGTCATATGATCCATGTAGCCAAGCTCATTTAGTGGGATAAGGCTTTGTTGTTGTTGTTGTTGACTGTGGTTTGGTTATAGTCAATAAATTATAAAGCTTAAACGTCACCACTTTGTTTGATGTATAATTTTTTTTGTATGTTGGGAAGAAAATTTTGACTTTATTGTATACTTTTTCCATTGTTGTGATTGTGATCTGCTTTATCTTTTGACAGTTTTAAATGGTAAAGTATTGTGCAAGGTGGGTGTGGAAGTTGTGGGACTGGGAGCACTGAAACTTACAGGTCTTCTTAGGGAGAAGATGCAACTGAATAACTTAAATTTTCAATCTCTGTACACTGTTCGCACATTAAAAGAGGTATTTTATTCATCTTTATGGTCTGAAATATTTATAGTGAGGGGATTTTACTCGTTGATGACTTGATGTCAATCAGGTACTGTGTGGTGCCATTACTTGTGAAATATAGTTTACATAAAACATATTTACTTCTATTTCATCTTGATTTCCTAAGTTGGATTAGATTTTGGAATTAAAATATTTGACATTGTTGATAGCTCAGTTCATTGGATGTATAAAGATCTTATATTCTGGTCCTTTGCCTTTCTTGCTCTATATTTGTTATCTAAAAAAGCTGCTGCATATGTCCTCCTTGTGCCTGGTTTTAGCAATTTAACATACCACTTTTTAATTACTTGACCAGCTTTTAAAGTAGTAATTAAAGACAGATTGGGAAAAGAAGTTAAAAGTAGTTTGTGCATTTGTTTTTGAAACTTTATTATTTATATTCCAATTTGCCCTTATTTAAAGTCCAACTTCAGAGTTATATTAAAGAGAAATTAGAAAATTCAATAATTATGAAGTACAAGTACGGAAAAATAGTAAATGTTCCTAAAACTTTGTAAAGAGTCTTGCGAAAAGGAATAACAAAAACTTCAAAACTAGTCTTAATTTGGAACAGAAAGAGTACATAAAGAACTTGGTCACTGAAGAGAGGGAAATCTCTTTCTGGTAGAGGAACATTTTGTCTGATGATAATGGGAAGAGGTTTAGGCTTAAATTTGTTTTGTTGGAAAAAAGAACATCTTTTGAGTGTTGTCATCATTTGGTAAATTAATTATCATCTTGATGAAAGCTCTTCCCTGTGTAAACGCAGAGAAAAGGAGGGGGGGTTTTCTGGTCTCCAGAGTAGTGGCTTTAATTCTAGGGACAAAACTGTTTCAACAGAAAATTTTTTGGCAATGCAAGACATGTTGTCATTGTGTGAGAAGGATGTAAAAGAGCCAGGTGGAGACATTTTGTGGAAGCCCCAAATCTTCTTTGCTTACCCTGGAATCTACCCAAGATATAAAATCATTGTAGGTCCTCGCTTTAACATTTAGAAGAGTTGGTTCTTGAGGTGGGATGGGAGTCTCTATGATCAAATGGTTAGGAGTTGAATCACTGTTGTGTTCATTTGTCATAATTAAATTAAATTTCAGAACCTGGTAAAGTGATATCTATCTTTGTTTTACCCCCTTAGCGGATCAAGCCTAAAGGGCTCTCGCATGAGGTGTGTATGATCCTCCTATGAGATGACTGCAGCATGTGGTTGCAGGTGGATGAGACTCTTGGAGTTCAGTGATAAAAATGTGAAACTTTGTGGTTAGGGGATTGGAGCCTTTTAGAAATATTATATAAAACCATTCATGTGTCTACAACTAATAATATAAGTTTTTGGGATGGTGCATGAATCATGGTATGGTATCAGAGCCTATGGATTAAGACCTAACACCAGGAGCTGGAAACGACTTGGTTGTTGTGCTTGTGATTGAGAACTGGAATAGCATCCTATGGATTACTTGATAAATAATACATGTAAATCTATATTGGAAGTGAATATACCTATGGTAGATTAGATTCATTTGAAAGTAATGTGGAATTTTACCATTTGAGCAAATCCTTCATTATATCTTTTCTAGTTTTCTTTAGAATTTAAATGTTATCTCTTTTTTCACTGAAGTGTGTTGTGTTGTTCAAGTGGCCTCAATACTCAAGAGGGGGGGTGAATTGAGTTATAAAACTTTTACTTGGAATACCTTTGAAATTGATTTCTATAACCAAGTTTATGAGAGTATGCAAGTGAAAGCAAGTAAAGGATGATATGCAAAGCACTACAAAGGTAAATATTGCTGAGGCAATTTAGCAAACACTTGGTGTGCAATATTTGAAGTATAACAAATTAAGCAAGTTGAAGTGTGCTCTTCTCAAACAATCAACACCAATCAACACCAATCAATTAATATGCAGTATAAGAAAGTAAAAGAGTAAGGAAGAGAAGCTTGCAAACCGATATAACGAGTTCCACCCAATCCGGTGTACGTCTCGCCTCTAAGCAACCCACTTAGAGGATTTCCACTATTGAAGTTTAGAGATACAAGCTATGAGCAATTGCAGTTTCCTAGTGTCCCACACTCAAGAACTCAATCCTCATTAGCACTAGGGCAACCCACCCAATCTCTTAAACTCTCAATACCCAAAGGTTGAACCCCAACCTTTGTGACCACTCAACCTAGAGTGAAAATCTTTGGTGTTTATGAAGTGTTTACAAGTGAATTACTCTCTTAATAGAGTGAATAGACAATGATAGCTCACACACTTTCTAATCTCTCAAGATGAGAGGATATACAAATGAAATGATACAAGAAAATAGGGCTTACAAAGCACAAAATAGAGCAAAGGATTTGTAGCTTATTGGTGTGTCTTTGTGCTTGTGTTCCTCTTCAATTTATAGAGCCAAAATAGGTGTTGAGGTGTGCCCTTCTTCTTCCTAGCCGTTGCACTTAGTGGAGATTTGAAGAATGGTGGAGACATGAGCTGGTTTCCCACTTAAATGTGTTTTTCCACTAGTGTAATCGATTACACCCTCGCGTTGTAATCGATTAGCTTCAAGTCAGAGAGTCAATAATCGATTATCTAAATTCCTGTAATCGATTAGCATCTGTACCTGATGCATTTAATTTGATTTCGCAGCTTCCTAATCGATTAGCATCTCTTGTAATCGATTACCTTAATTCCAGTGGCTTCCTAATCGATTGAATGGCTTCCTTAATCGATTAGGCATTATACTTGATACATTTAATCCCATTTTTGATGGTTGTAATCGATTAGCTTCAAGTGTATAATCGATTATCTTAATTCCAGTGAGTTCATAATCGATTATCTTCATTTCCATAATCGATTAGATTACATCCTGATGCAATTTCTTCAAAACAGAAAGCTCCTAATCGATTAGCACAAATTACCTAATCGATTATCTTCGCTGTTACTCAGCACCTGATTCCATATCTTTGTTTTTTTGCATAGGTTTCTTCAAGAGTACTTGTCATTATCAAAATCTTTGAACATCCTTGAACCTGTATACATATTCAAACACATGTTGGGAGTGATTAGTTTATATCCTGACATCTTGTAGAATTCTTTTCATTAAATGTTTTCTCACTGAAGTTGATTGAGGTTTTATTGTCACATGGCAACAGAAGTTATGTTATGTTGCTCTTGATTATGAAGCGGAGCTATCAAAAGATACACAGGCATCATTTGAAGCTGTTGGAGAAGGATGGTTTACACTTTCAAAAGAGCGTTTTCAGACAGCTGAGATCTTATTCCAGCCACATCTTGCTGGAGTGTAAGTTTTATATTTCCTGGATACCTTAGATCATGCATATTTGTGTCCATAATAGTAGTTTAGCAATTACCATGTTTGTAGCCACTTATAAATTAACCTGCCATATCACCCAATTTGATGGATTGATCTCAAAAGTGCATTAAGTTGAAAATATAATTCATTTTTCCTTGTTATCTTCAAACCTCCCTACGAACCTCGGTCTCCAATTTGCATTCTATTCATTAATTTGTCAATCATAAGAGTTAAACAATTCATTTTTAATAGGTAGACTCAAACACACGAGTGAAGAGGTTTTATTAAAATGCAGCTATTCCGCATAATGTAAACACTGATAATCTTTCTTTTTTAATTGATATCTCTCTTACAAATTGATTCTATCTATTTGTTTTATGTCCTGACTTTTAATCAATTTTCAATAATTAATCACATGTTAGAATTGTGAGTGTAATTAGATTCTTTTCAACTTAGAATTGGGTCTTATATATTTGGCATATTCCCTCGTGCCATCAACTTTTTACTCAATTAAAACTAGAAACCTTCTCTTGCATTGGTATCCCACACCCTTTAGGTGTGAGACTACCCCGTTCAGGGTATTGAGGTTGTTCCTCTCAACAATGCATTTACATGGGCGTAAACTTAACATTGCATAGGCTCTTCAACCACTTAATTCAGGCTTGCTTACTTCCTCAGCCACAAATAGGCTTCCTTTTTAAAGGTAAAATAAAATTGATATCCTATTTAGATTCAAGCCGAACCGGACCGTTAAGATCTTCCTATCAAGTTTTAATGAAGTTGCATTCTCAAGACTCAAACTTATTACTACCGGACACCGGTTAAGCTACAACAGTTGGGTTTACCTATTCAAGTCCTTATTGTAAATGAACTTCAACTTATTTCTGGTTGGTGGATTATTGTCTCCAAAGCTTTATCCCTTGATGTCCTAATTGATCTTCTCTTTCTTGTTTGTCCTCAACTCTAGAAATTTTCCGTAATTTGAAAGAGGAAGAATGAGTAAATGCACCTGATTAGAAGTTTTGGTAACAAAAGTGGTAACACCTGAGATATTGTGGAGAGGAGTGGGAGGAAAACTATAATATATCTAGCCTTTGTTGCTAGTAAATATGTAATTCTAATAGAAATCTGTCTAAAGTTTAAGCTTAAATTGCTATCTTGGTATAGGCAAGCTATGGGTTTGCACCAAGCCATAGCTCTTTGTGTGGAACATTGCCATGCTGCAGAATTGGCAGGTGACACTGATTGGTACAAGACTGTAGTTTTATCAGGGGGAACTGCATGTTTACCAGGTTTGGCAGGTAACTATCTTTTTTCCCCTTCATTTTTACACACCACTATATCTTTGCAACAGAGCAAAAACATGAAATGGAACTGGAGTACAGAAAACATGTGGCAATAAGCTACTTCTAATAGAGTTCTAATTCACTACTTTTGGGACCATAATGGTACAGAAAGGATAGAGAAGGAACTCCAGGCCTTGCTTCCTCCCTATGTGTTCAGTGGAATTAAAGTCATACCTCCTCCATATGGTGCTGACACTCCATGGTTTGGAGCAAAGATTATTAGCAATGTGAGTTCACTACTCTATCAAATTTTGTTTGCTGCACAAAACATTGTATCTTCGGTGAATGTAGCCCAAAATATTGAACCTTCCTGCAGAACTGGATTCACTTATGTCGCATTTGTTTCATTAGAGAATGTTAGGAAAACATGAACAAATTTTTTAATAATTGGCTAGTTTTGTCTTTTATGAGGTGAGTTTCAGTTTTCACATTCCACATACAGAATGATCTTTTAACCTTCATTTTCTACTTTTCTTAATCAAATCCGGTGGGTCCAATTTTCACATGAGGATATATTTGTAATTTCTAAATTTTCTCCCATATTTTCATAATAGCAAATATTATCAATTGAAATTATTTTTTTACGCTTTTCTTTTTCATACTTTTCTCATTGTTTATTTTCTCACACATTTTGAATAATCCAAACACAATATTAGGGCCTCATTTCCGTTTTTCATTTCTTGAAAACTGTTTACATTTTCAAAATCTTGAAATTTTAAAAATATGCTTGTTTTGATTTTTCGCTGTGTTTTCATTTTAAATTCTTTTAAAATAATTTATTTCAAATGTCATGTTACTATCCCAGAACAAAAGCCAAGCAAAGCACAAATATGAATATGAACAAATCATCGAAAGCAAAGTTTTCCCTGTGTCTCTCGATACCCTTTCACCTTCTCTACTTGTTTAAAATCTAACAAATATAAACATCAACAATTTTACAAATGATAAAAATGCACATTTCCAAGTGAAGCACAGAACAATGAGAATTTCGTAATCTGCACAACACAACATGGATGCTAACCCCATTTCCAGATTCAAATCTGGACTCATCCTTTGGATCCACAAATTGAACTAGAGAACCCCTAAAATCTTCCATCTTGTGAATTTGCACCATGTTTCCAATATCTGTTTTCTTTAGAAATGGAAAAAAGAAATAGCACCTTAAGGATTCATTTGATTTTCATTAATAATCTTGTTTCAGTTTGATTTTTTAACTTTGTAATGGAAGTCTTTGCTTCAAGGCTAAATGACTTTTGAATTGTGTACAGTTGAGCACCTTTCCAGGTCCTTGGTGTGTGACCAAAAAGCAGTTCCAGAAGCCTAGACTAAGCCTCACATGGTGATTATTTTGATACAAAGTTTATTTTTTCAATAATCTATATACTGTGCATCCTCATCCAAGGGGCAGGAACAGAAGAAGTGAAATATAGCAACTGCTCTTGCATGTATAAATGTTATAATTTCCTTGTTTATAAGGTGCCTATAATAAACATTCAACGTGTTAAGAATAATGTTGTAAGATTGAAGACACAAAACCATAAGGTGTAATTAGAAAAAAAAATGATGAGATTGGATTGCATTCTATGCTTCTTCCTTTCGAATTTATGTTGGACTGAGATGGACCTTTAAGAATGTCTCAATGTTAGATGGCGTACTCTCTACATTTTTTTTGTTTTTCACCTTGTGTTTAATTATTATTATTATTATTATTATTATTATTATTATTATTATTATTATTTGTGTGGATTTAATAGATACCATTTTTCATTGTTATAATCATTGAAAAATAATTGAATAAGCCATCAAATTAGTCTCACACTTGATGAAATTTTAAAATTCTTAATTTAGTCTATTACTTTATAAAATCACTTTCAATTTAATCATTTTTAATATAAAATGACAATAAAAGGAAGTACACAAAGACTAAAAGGTTGTTTTAGTTTGATAAGTGACAGTGATTTTGAAAATGTAATTGAATTAATACTCAATAGAGTTTTATTATTCAACAATGTTATTTCCTACGAAAGCCTTAATTAGGAAACATACGAAAAACTGTTGCACACTTCTTTCATTTCAATTGCATGTGTTTATTTTTTTAAAAAATTAATAAAATAAAAATTAATTAATCAAATTCAAAATAAAAATATCATCTAAATTTTCTTATTATTTTCCATTTCATAGTCAAATTTTCCCAAGACTGAAAATGATTTATATATGTTGAAAGTCTTATATTGATTAGAGATATAATTAATTAAAAGTATATAAGATGAGAGTATTACTCGTCTTATGAGCTAGCTTTCAAGGTTTAATACTCAATTTTAAGTTGGTATCCAAAGCAAGATTTTTTTGTCGTGGTTGTTGAGCCTCTATTCTTCACCAACAAATGTATTATCGTTGGTCGGTAGGTTGACAGGATCCCTTGACATTGTTTTTTTTGTCGTAACCACCACAATTTATCTCAAAGGTCACTAATCGGCCTAAATCCGGAGTGTCGCCACCAAAAAAGTCTCCCAAACGCGTTGTTTCAATTGTTGTCTCGTTGGTCTCATTCTACTTGTCGGTCCTTCCTGGTTTTGTTTGATCAAGTTTTGGTAAGTAGGTCTTGGGTCGATGCATTATTTATGTCTCGTAGTTTGTAGTCGTCGTTCACGGTTGAAGATTTTGGTTCAAAAGTTGACTATAAGCCTGAACTTCCCAAGAAATGATTGATTTCCTTTGCCTTTTTTGGATTGTCCATTATCACTATGGAAAAATTGAATGGTAAAAATCATTTGGATTGGTATAATGTGGTTGAAGTGTGATTTCTTGGTCAAGGCCTTTAGGATCATATTACTAAGGTTGCTTTAGAAATTGCAGTGGCTAAGAGAGATAAGTGGAAGCGAGCTAATTATTAGCCCTTACTATATTGTGGCAAGCCATTGACCCTAAGTTGATGTTGTAGTTACTCCCTACAAGACTTATTGTGAGGTCTAGATAAAGACTTGAAATATTTATGCTAATGATATTCAGAGGTGATATGAGTAAACTCGTAACATGACGACTTTTCACATGATGGATCATGACTTGCCTTCCTATCTGAGTTAGGCTCAATTGGTTGATGGTGAACTTAACTTGATGCTACAGAGTGATGATCTTTAGAAGATGATGACTAAACTTGATAATTTGTTCAAGGTACTTATTCCATGGTCATTATTTTTAAAATGGTATCAAAATCTATCTTAGATTTGTTATTGGATCACCCATGAGGGGTTGTATTTTAAACCGTAAAGTTATTGGGTCCCTGTATTTGCCCATGCTCGAAATGTTTATTCTTGAGTGTGAGGAAGTGTGTTGAAAGTCTTATGTTTATTATGAAAAGTATATAAAGTGAGGATAATTTTTTTCCAATGAGCTAACTTGTGTTAGGCCTACTACCAAATTTTAAGAATATAATTTAATATTTTTTTACACTAATTTAATAGTCAATGTTAAAAATATATATTTTACACTGCTTATTAAAATAACTAGTGTAAAATAATTTTTATATATTTTTTATACTGATTGTCTTAAAAACTAATGTAAAAAATATTTTTTACTTTGATTGTTTCAATAATCGGTGTAAAAAATATTTTTTATATCAGTTATTGAAATAACCAGTATAAAAATAATTTTTATATCAGCTATTTTAAAAATTTCATATGAAGAGCTGAAACGTGGGGAAAGAATGATGACACAATTTATTGAATTTCGTTTAAAAAAATTCGAAGAAATAACATTTTTCTTTATTATTAACATTAGTTATACGTAATGAATATGAAGAATTTATGTAAGGCTCGTTTTAAGTTTATTTTTAACAATTTTTTTAGTTTATTTACAAGTTAATTTTTTACCCTATTCTCAAATTAAATTGTATGGTCTAATAGTTATGATAATCTCGTGATAAAAGCTTAATGAGCTTATATTAATTTGTTTATGTAATCACTCTTAATTAATGCTCTTCCACAAAATAAATTAATTGATTTCTTATATTAAATTGAGTTGTTTATAGAATTACTCTTAATTTTTTAAGTGCTCTTCCACAAAATAAATCACCCATTTAATAACCAATTGAAGAAACGAGATTGTAAAAATTAAAAAAAAATCAATAATTAATAATGATCTTACAGACAATTAAATTTCTATTAAAACCAATGTTTTTTTTTGGTCAAACATCGATTTAGTTAACCTAATGGTGAACCAAACAACCTCAAAATTAAGCATTTTACATTCTAGTTATTCTGAAAATGAAATAAACTAATTAAACACCATGCCTGAACAAGTCCTCCAGAGCCATTTTCAATTTCATCCAGTTGAACATGCACGTTTCATGTTAAGTATTAGTCAATAAGAAATTTTCCGTGTATATTGGTTGGTCAACTCCTTGTTTAATGAGATTATGAGAAATGTATGCACATGTTATTTCATATTTGTTGCTTCACTGTATGCAATATGAAGAAGAATGCATTAAATAACAGCAGCACCTCTTTGATCGATAGCAACAAATTGTTTGTGCAATAGGGTATGAAGCATTACCATTCACACAATCTCAAAGCATAAAATACTGCTATAAATAGCCATTAACTCAGGCTCATTTGACAAACGTAATTCCATTACATAATTGGCTAATATTGCTCTCCTTAATCTACTGCCATACACGTTTTCTTTTTGTTTTCTTTCTCTCAGAGTAATTCCAACAAGATATAAAAATGGTAACTGATTGTACAACAATGTAGTGCAATAAAAAGAATGAGAATTTGGTATACGAACATCAGAATAACAAGATTAAGAAGCAGGCCGAAAGCATCAGCAACAGAGATGGACAATTTACAATTGATCTTGAAGTGTCATCTGCTGATGCGGATGGTGGCAATGCAGGACAGGCAAGACCTTCCTTTCCTTCACGACACTCACTGGAAAAGAGGCCAGGAGGGTATTTTCCATAGAGATTAATGTAACTAAACATGGTTGAGGCACAATCATTTGTTAAATCATTCAACACATCAACATAAGGGCAAGCAAAGTCTTTAAATGCCCCACAACAGTCTTTGGGAGGGTAGTTGGGTCCTTTGCATCTGCTTGTGATTATTGTGTAGTTTAAAAACTCAAAATTCACAGAACAACCTGCAAGTGTAAGGGGGAAAATAGTGTTATCAATTCATCATACTACTATTTTGCGTTGGTCAAAATTGGTATATATTATTAAGCAACCTCATAAAAAACCAAGACACAAGTTGTAACCAGCATAACTATAAATAACATCTCAAATTCATGAGTCAGAGGTGGTACTAGATTAAACAAAAAGAAGCAGTATGATTTAAGATTAGTATATCTGGTGAACACACCACAGGTGTACATTTGATCAAGTTGATACATGCAAACTTTTCTCTTTTGGTATACATATATACATATACTAATTCAAAAATTATACAGTAAAACAACCGCATGCTGCATGACCAAAATTCCACAATAGATCAAATACTAACATAAGTAAACTAGAAGCATAGAATAAAACATCCTACTGAACATAGATGAGTTGAAAAAATAATAGTTTACATTGAATAAATCTAGTAGCCATTGTCCTTCAACAGTTATCCAGAAAGGATGTGCCTATGCTAGTTCTTGATATACAAAGCACAACTAAATCATCATTTTTGTTGGGTAAATATAAAGCTGCAGGATACAGAACAAAATAAGGTAATAGTTCATCACTTCATCCACATTCCACAATACTAATAGAAGAAAATTTTGCCAGAACTCTCCTCCAAACTATGGCTAATTTTGGAGCCATAACTTTCTATTGGCCATTCCTAATGCTAATGCATGTATGTGAATCTAAGCAGACACCTTATTTTTTTATTGTATAAAAAACTACCACTTTGATCCTCCGTGTACACACTCAACATCAATTTGGTTTGTATCTCCAAAAACTTGTGACATTAAATTAAACTTTCAAGAATTAAAAGCAACATCAATTTTGAGTTTTGACCATTATATTGATGTGACTTTAAACTTTGGACATGTCATAAACCTTCAGAAGACCAAACTGATGTCGAGTGTATATTTGGAAGACCAAAGTGGTAGTTTCATTTTTCCTTCTGGAAAAAAAGATATTTTTCATGGCAAACCAAGCTTCTTCCTCTTCCTCTTTGCATTTATGAGCAATTAAGAACCTAATTAAAGGAAGGAACAGCATAAAATGTTGCCTTGTCAAATTGAAAAGATCTGTGTTTCCCCATCATCTTACTACTACAAATGAACTCTATTTTTTTCAATCTCATAAAAGAAAAACACTCAATCAGAAAAACCATGACCATAAAATAATAATAATAATAAATAAATAAATAAATAAATAAATAAATAAATAAATAAAAACTAAACAGACCACCAAAAATGTAGGATGCAAATATTAGATATGCAGATATAGGTTCACTCAATTAGCAGAACAAATAAACAAAAAGAAACTAGAACATAATACTATCTATCGGAGATTTTTTTCCTTCAAAAATTAAATAAACAAACAAAAAAAGGAGCTAATTTGGTGATAGATCCAAAGGCATACGTAGAAGATAAAAAAAAAAAAAAGCGAACTAGAAGGAAACAAAAGGAAGATGTTTAACAAAACACAAACCTTTCTTAGCCTGAAGAAGATTCCGACCGGTATGCACTTGAGAACCGAAAATACTATCTGCAACGAGTAAAAAAAATTACCCGGATGTAAAAAACGAAACTTTTCTGCTTTCTGTTTCCAAAATCGTGAAAATTGAAACCAGAAACCCCAACGCAAATTATGAAAAAGAAAAATTACCTGAAAGGTAAGGGGTAGTTAAAGAAGAAACAGAAAAAAACATGAGAAGGAGAAGTGAAGAAGAAAGCCAGAATCTTGGAGTGAAGGAAAAAGCCATGATTTGTTCAGTGGGAGAACAAGGGTAGATCCAGTTGCCGAGAGGTGTTAACTCTGAAGTGGAGATTTTGAAGTAAAGGAAACTAAAAAGGACAATGTCAGAAGGAAATGTAGGTATTATTATTAGTGTTAGTGAGAAATTTTGTTTAATTAGTTAATAAAATAAAGAAATTAGAGAGAGGAATGAGAATGAGAATGGGAATGGGAAGAAGACAGAGAGGCAGACACGATGATTGTTAATGGTTGACAGCAGGAATACGCGCAAATCTGCTCTCGTGGCAACTGTACTACATATCAACCTACCTACGTTTCCTGTTTTTTATTTTTAATAAGTAACCTACTATCATATTTTACTGTTAAGTAAACAGATTATTAGTGGGTACCATGCTAATCAGTTTCTAAGATCTCATTATAAAAAATCACTTTCTAAAATATTTAAACACGTACATCCTCCTAACTAACAATACTCACTCAATTTTTAAAATCATTTTAGCTCTGCTCCACGTAGGATTACAAAACGTTATGTTTTATTAAAATTTAGTTTGAACCTAAAAAATTTTAAACCCTAAATTTTAATTTCCCCCAAATTAACATCATCTTTTTCCCTATTCATACCTGCTCACTCATTTATTTGTACTTGACGATTGAGGAGAAAACAAGTAGTCCTCTCGTAGTGATTTCAGTGCTTATACGGCAACATAATAAGAGGGGTTGAATATGGAGATAGTCCTTTGTTGCGGTTTTCACGCTCACAAGTGAACATGTATTGCTTGTTTTGGACATGTGCAAATTATAAGGTAAGCTTTCAAAATATTCACTGATATGATATCCATACCACTAAAGAAAATGTAAAATCATTATTGTAGTTTTACTTGGGCATCTTACATGTAACACTCCTTTATATACACGAGATATATATGTATTCTTCTTGTTTTTTTAAAAAACTTTTAGAAAGATATACATATTTATCACTCTTTATCTCACGTATACAAGGACGTATGTACATTTGATTTCCTTTGAATATTGAAAGTAAAAAAAACATTATCTTTCAATATTTGTCCATAATGACAAAATAGTTTATAGAAATCATAAGTGATAAATCATTACAATATTATATCTGAATGAGAAAGTTTATCAAAGTTTAACCTTTACCTTGTTACAATTATCTAACTTGATATTGTAATAAGGCAAAGTAAAACTAAACTATACCTCTACTACAAATGTGACCAATCATTTCCTAGTCCTTGAACCATCGAGTTTTTGAATCCTACTCTTGTCATATCTCTTCATCTATCCGATTAAGGATGAAACCACTTTACCCTCTTGTAATTACATATCCTTCCATCTTGAACTGCTAGCTATATATCACATAACATATATTTTGGACATAAAATTCAAACAAGAAAGAGTGAGAAACAAAATATAACATCTTACAGATAAGACATAAGCATAAGGGTTTTCACAAACTAATATAATAATATCAGTCATAATCTTATACTCAAGCAAATATAATTATAGGGTTTCCACATACATAACACTTATATTTTCATTCACAACCACCCACATAGAATGTCACAATCACATGAATGTTATGAAATGCTTATGCTACTATCTCATTCATTTTATGCATGTGGGCCCTTAAAGTTTTAATTCTGCACTGGGCCAACCAAGAGTTTACACTGTTCCATAATTCCGGATAATAATAACATAAATGCCTTCATGGCATATGAACAGCTCAACTGGCATGGAAACACTTAGAGACTAGTCAGATTGAGAAAGTTTTTATTGTGAAAGTACCCGACACTAGGGAGCGACCCCAGGTCACCTGAAGCACCCTTTCACACCCTCTCATCCCAAGGCTCGCAATTAAGCCTCCTCTAATGTATCCTCGGTTTCTATAATCCGTCCCCAGGCAATATCACATCTCGTTTCTCTTTAATGATTCATGATGCATGAACTACTCGCGTATTGAGTTGGTTAAGACTTTTAGAAACTCAAGTATAAATTATATCTTCGGGGCCTACAAATAACAACATAGCGACCCCGATAAACTGTACATTTTTAAACTCTTAAATAAGTTCTGCCTCACGCAGAAGAATTTCAGTACAGTTTTCTTTACCACTCACAAATCAATATTATTGTGATTTGAGTTTCAAAGTCTTAACATATATCCCAAATCTTCTTTAGAGCATTGATAGGAAATTAATTTACTTTAGACACAAGTTTGAATTATCGATATTTTTCCATCTTTAATTATTGATCCGGTCTGGATACCGGCCCCCATTCTTGTGACGTCAGACTGATCTCATATAAGGAAAACCGGTGTCCTGGTTCAACGCTACCACACCGGATATCCGCTGTCTGGCCGTCCGTCCTCACCTCACGACAACATTATTCATTTTCTCCATAACGGTTCTATGTTCATTTTTACAGGACATTTATATAACTGTTGGCTTTTCAGTCACAGCAAGAGAAGAGCCCCTGATAACTTATCAACGAAGACACTGTTTGTAGCAAAATACGTCACATCAATGGCTTCAGAAAGTAAGTGGGTGTGTCAGCAGATTATGCGGAAAATGTGATTATCCTCTCCTCTTCCTAGAGGATCATACTCTGATAATTGACTTACCCTCCTGACACATTCTGAAAGTTGAGCCACCTTGATTGACACAATATACACGCTATCAGAGCTAAGGGACCCACCTGTATCCAACGACTCATTCTCTGACGTGCAACTATAAGTAGCATATTTCAATACAAATGCATGGTATCGTTGTTCTATCTCACATTTTACTGTCACTTCGCTTAAGCATTCATTGAGTTCTTACACTCTTTTAACTTAAGCGTCGGAGAATCTTCGCAGGTGGCACCACCTTTCGCCCCCCTACAACGCGAAACGTTGGTGTGAAGGATCTCCAGGACAACAAGACCGGCCTCTCCCACTGAGAGACCGGATTAATACATCGGATATACACTGTTCCGGTGTGCAAACCCTAAAAACACCTGCACTCTTGTGGCTGGTCCCACACCGGATCCTAGACCCCGGTCCAGACCAGTTCATTGGCACGCCCGGTGGGACTCGATAGAGTTATTCCCATTTTCGCAGAAGTTTGGTTGTCACAATGGAAGGTGATGGGAGAGATTTCGTGGAAGGTCACGTGGAGGATGTGACCCATCAACAGGCTGGAAGGAGACTCGTCTTCGAATCCCCTGTAACTCAAACCCGGAGGATGGTGCAAGTGCAGACGCCTGACCCTCGCGATAAGGTTATCAGGCAACTCAGGGAGGAGCTGATGGAGTTGAAGCGAGAGAGAGGAGGAGCTGGGGACAGAGTAGCCTCTCATGCGGAGGATGCTCATCATGCATCAGCGAGGGATAGATCTACAACCCTCCAGTATTCGAAGATCCCTACGTATGAGGAAAGGGAGCAGACGCAGGACTCTGGTGATAGAGTCAGTATCAGGAGAAGGGAGCAGGTGATGGTGACTTCGGGGACGTACAAGCTCAGTGTCCCTTTCTCAAGAAGGCTGATGAGCATTACCATCCCGAAACATTTGCAAATAACTCAGCCATTGTCGATCGGGAGGTATAATGGAGAGACTGACCCCACTAAGCATTTGGATGCTTACGTGTATGAAGCTATGTATTTGGGAGCGGATGAAGATGTTATGTGCAGGATGTTCCCAAGGACGTTGACGGAGGAAGCTCTCAGCTGGTTTAAAAGCTTACCCTCAGGATCTATAGACTCTTGGGAGGAAATGGCCGCGGCGTTCGAAAGCCATTTTGTCATCTCTAGGGATATCCCAAGAACTTCTCACACCCTGGCCCAGATAAGGCAGGGAGAAACTGAAACTCTTAAGGAGTTCCTGAGAAGGTTTTACAAGGAGGCTGCTTTGGTCCCTAACCTCACGGAGGCCATACAACTCCATATTGTAGTGGAAGCTCTTCAGCCTGGTTCAGCCTTTGCCCTATCTTTGGCAAAGAGCCCACCTACAACCTTCGAGGAGTTTCGAAGGAAAGCTTTCAAGTACGTGGGCATAGAGATGCATCTAGAGGCAACTGCAACAAGAATGAAGCCCTCTGCACCCACTCAGCAACCACGGAGAGAAAAGGAGAGAGTGAGGCCTGAGAAGCATACCTTTAGAGAAGACTTTGTGAACGCTCGTCAGCATCCACGAGATAGGCGTGTATCATCGTTCGACAACTATGCTCCGTTGAACACCAGGCATTCACAAATCATGAGGGAGGTTGGTTGGCCAACTCTGAACGTCTTTGGTATAAAGAAGCCAGCCCCAGTCAAGAGGGGTGGTAACCCACGTAAGTACTGCACTTTCCATGAGCAGACAGGACACAACACTGATGAGTGCAAGGCGTTAAAGAATACGGTGGAAACTCTCCTTCGGGAAGGAAAGCTGAAGCAGTATTTGTTTAAGGAGAAATCTATGGATGAGCCTCAGAGGATGGAGAAAAGGAATAGAGATCCTGATGACGAAGATGATAATACACGCAACCCAGCAAGGAAGTTCACTGCGGCTGAGAAACAGAAGGGAGTAGTGATTGCTGAAGGTGTCCAACAAAGTAATATGCCCCAGCAGCAGAGGCAGGGCAGACGAGAGATGATTGAGATGATAGCTGGAGGATTTGCGGGAGGAGGAACATCAATCACAGCATGAAAGAATCACCACAGGATGATTCTGTCAGTCCAGGGTAAACCGAGGGATAACCGCCCTTTCAGGGACGGTATGACAGCTCCGACGGTGTCATTTACTAATGATGACTTCAGCCCAACAATTCCAGGAGGTGATGATGCAGTAGTTATTGTGGCAGTCATAGCCAACAAGGATGTCAAGAGGATCCTCGTCGATCAGGGAAGTTCCTGTGATGTTATCTTTTATAATTGTTTCAAACGAATGGGTTTCAGTGATGCAGATTTACAACCCTACACACAAGAACTCACAGCGTTTAATGGAGCTAAGCAACCCACCAAGGGATACCTTGACACTTTGATTTCTTTTGAAGGCGAGCCCGGTGCTAGAACGGTCAAGTCAAGAATCCTGGTGATTGACGTGGAATCCCCATATAACGGTATCATAGGCCGTCCAACACTGAATGCGATGGAAGCAATTGTTTCCACTCCTCGCCTCTTGATCAAATTCATTGACAAGGACAACGATGTGTCCTCTCTCCGCGGTGATCAGGAGATGGCTCGATATTGTTATAACCTGAGCCTCAACATGGTTAAATTAGAAGCATTCAACAAGAAGAGGAAGTTGAATGACGGAGGAACAGTGGCAGGGTCTGTCAGTCTCATTGACCTGGACCCCAGAGCGGAATTGAAGATTGATCCACTCAATCCATCTAAGCCCACACCAGATGGTGGTTCCAGGGATGTTGTATTGGGAGATTCCCCAGAGAAGGTCACGCACATCAACGATAAGCTGGAGTTTGCTATGGAGCAACGCTTATTAACCCTTTTGCAGGAGTTCAAAGATCTTTTCACGTGGACAGCAGCGGACATGCCTGGGATGGACCCTGATTTCTGTTGCCACAAGCTTGTAGTGTATCCTGAAACAAGACCGGTGGCCCAGAAGAAGAGGAGGTTGGGACCGGAGAAGCAAAGGGCGGCCTGCGAGCAGACAGAGGAGTTGTTGAAAGCAGGTTTTATAAGGGAGATACGCTATTCATCTTGGCTTTCTAATGTGGTCATGGTGCAGAAGGCTAATGGCAAATAGAGAATGTGTACAGATTATGTGGATCTTAACCGTTGCTGTCCCAAAGATCCATATCCCCTGCCCAACATCGATCGCATGGTGGATGATTCATCTGGTTACCAATACCTCAGTTTCATGGATGCCTATTCGGGGTATAACCAGATTCCGATGTGGGAGGGAGACCAGGAGAAAACCGCCTTTATCAATGACCGCGGTGTTTTCTGCTACACCGTCATGCCTTTTGGATTGAAGAACGCCGGCGCTACATATCAGCGCATGATTAACAAAGTCTTTGAAGGGATGCATACAAGGCTAGTCGAAGTCTATATTGATGATATTATAGCCAAAACGCCTGCTGGAGGAGACCACATTGAAGATTTACGCCAAGTCTTCACTAGTCTTCGGCAGTACAACATGAGGTTAAACCCTTTAAAGTGCACCTTTGCCGTTCCAGCTGGGAAATTCTTGGGATTTATGTTGACCCAACGAGGCATTGAGGCTAACCCTGGGAAATGTCAAGCAATCCTGGACATGCAGAGCCCTAAGTGTCTGAGGGAGGTCCAATCGTTGAATAGGAAAGTTGCCGCTCTAGCCCGTTTCATGCCTAAGATGGCGCACAGGTCCCTCCCCTTGTATAAGGCGTTGAAGAAACACAAGAGTTTTGAATGGGGAGAGGAACAAGAGCAAGCCTTCCAGCAGCTCAAGGCCGTTCTCTCGAGTCCACCAATTCTGGTTAAGCCTGACCCTGGCGAGACATTAATCTTATACTTAGCAATCTCTGATGAAGCTCTAGGTGTGGCCTTGGTGAAAGAAACCCCTGAAGGGCAGAGACCAGTGTACTTTACTAGTAAGACGTTTCAGGGGGCGGAAGGAAGGTATCAAAAGATTGAGAAAGCTGCCCTGGCAGTCGTGTGGGCGTCACGACGGCTGAGGCCCTATTTCCATGCGCACCCAGTATTGGTGAGAACGGATCTGCCTCTCCGTTCAGTGCTTAGCAAGCCCGACCTAGCCGGGAGGATGATAAAATGGTCTATCGAACTATCTGAGTTTGAAATTTCGTATGAGCCTCGAGGAGCCATCAAGGCGCAAGTGTTGGCCGATTTTGTTGTGGAAATGACTGGGGCGGACCCGGCCACCCCTCGAGCGCATTGGACCATTTACGTTGATGGCTCGTCGAACAGCAAAGGTTGTGGAGCAGGTGTGGTGGTAGAAAGTGATGATGGTGTACACCTAGAAATTTCCCTCCGATTCAATTTCAAAACCTCCAACAATCAAGCTGAATACGAAGCATGCTTGGCCGGTCTCCGTGCGGCAATTGACATCGGAGCATCAGCAGTTACACTCTGCAGTGATTCCCAGCTGGTGATTTCACAGATCCAGGGGGAGTACCAGGCGAAGGGACCACAACTTCAATTGTACTTGAATTGTGTTAATGAGTTGAAGGGAAGATTTGAAGTTTTAGAGTTCAAGCATGTGCCCAGGGAAGAAAACACCAGAGCGGACATCTTGTCAAGATTGGTAAGTACAAAGCAGCCTGGCAGCACAACAACGGTGGTTCAAAGCACTTTGACATCGCCCAGCATACCTCTGTATCCTTCTCTGAATGCTGTCATGGTGAACTATCTATATGAGGATTCTTGGGTCATTCCCTATATTCGCTATCTGGCTGATGGTCAACTTCCCACTGATGAGAAGGAAAGGAGACGAGTGAAGAGGGAGCTGCCATATTTTACTATGGTCAATGGTGTTCTCTACAGAAGGGGATTCTCTGTCCCATATCTTTCATGTTTAAGAGAAGACGAAGTTCAAGCGATTTTGGCTGAGGTGCACGAGGGGCAATGTGGGCACCATACTGGAGGCCGAAGCCTAATGAGAAAAGTCCTCAGAGCTGGATATTGGTGGCCCACTGTGAAGCAGGATTCCGCAGATTTCGTGAGGAAGTGCGACGCTTATCAAAAATTCTCCAATCTCCACCATACACCGGCCCAAGAGTTATCTTCATCTGCTGTGCCTTGGCCATTCTACCAATGGGGCCTTGATATTTTGGGTCCGTTTCCCACTGCGCCAGGAGGTATCAAATACTTGATCGTGGGGGTAGACTACTTCACCAAATGGATCGAGGCAGAACCAGTAGTGCATATCACTTCTGCACGTACAAGACGTTTCATGTACGAGAATATCATAGCTCGGTTCGGGGTGCCAGGGCGGATTGTCACTGACAACGGCACCCAGTTTACAGACAAAAAGTTCACGGATTTGCTTGAAGGACTGGGGATAATCCAGATATTCTCATCTGTTGAACATCCCCAAACCAATGGGCAAGCAGAGGTAGCTAACCGAGAAGTGCTAAAGGGGTTGAAGAAGCGTCTGGGAGAAGCGAAGGGAGGATGGACTGACCAGCTATGTCATGTTTTATGGGCATACCGCACTACGCCTCATTCTTCAACTAACGAATCCCCATACCGGCTGACGTACGGGGTTGAGGTGATGATTCCAGTGGAGTTACAAACAAGATCAGCTCGTGTGGAGTATTTTTCAGCTGAAGATAACAACGCCAGCTTGGCATCAGAACTGGACGTCCTCCAGGAGCTAAGGGAAAAAGCTTTCGTCAGAGATCAGGCAATAAAAGCAAAGGCTGCACTCCGGTATAATAAACGTGTCCAGTACAGAGCTTTTAACACCGGAGACCTCGTTCTGAGAAAGGCCAGTGTGGGGAATAAGTTCGCCCACCAAGGAAAGCTAGCACCGACGTGGGAAGGTCCTTATAGAGTTTCGGAGGTGACTGGAAGAGGGTCATACCGGTTGGAGGAACTTGATGGAACTCCAATCCGCAACAAATGGAACACTCAGAACTTACGAGTTTACTATAGCTAGTTGGTAAGACGGCGTGTACTCTTTTTCCTTACTTGAGTTTTTTCCCATTGGGTTTTCTCAAGAAGGTTTTAACGAGGCATGGCCCCAACTACGCTCTTTGTGTAATGTACTTTCAATTTTAATGAGAATACATCTTAACCGCCCTATCATTCTCACTTTTCTTATGTGTTGTGATTTATAGCCGTAGTTTAATACGCATACACCTCAGGACGGATGAACGCAACTACCCATTCTGTAGTTGATGAGATAATTCCTCGAGGAACGGATGAAGACCCCTCGGGACGGATGATCTCAATCACACATCGTGTGTTTTGACGATGTAACTCCTTGAGGTGGAATGGGTTGTAGGGCTGGTCCTTTCTCAAGGCCACAAACCGAACCCCATTCGAAGACAACATGGGTTGTAGGGCTGGTCCTTTTTCAAGGCCACAAACCGAACCCCATTCGAAGACAACATGGGTTGTAGGGCTGGTCCTTTTTCAAGGCCACAAACCGAACCCCATTCGAAGACAACATGGGTTGTAGGGCTGGTCCTTTTTCAAGGCCACAAACTGAACCCCATTCGAAGACAACATGGGTTGTAGGGCTGGTCCTTTTTCAAGGCCACAAACCGAACCCCATTCGAAGACTACATGGGTTGTAGGGCTGGTCCTTTTTCAAGGCCACAAACCGAACCCCATGCGAAGGCTTGGGCGCAGTAGGCCGGTTCATACAGAAAACCATGCTGAACCCCGAGTAACGGGCGCAGTAGGTTCAGGATTAGCCCTGATCCGAACCCCGTGTCGAAGGCTTGGATTGTAGGATTACACCGAACTCCAAGTACGGTTAGTAGGATCGAACCGAACACCGTGTGAAGACTTGAGATGTAGGACCAAACCGAACCTCAAAAGAAAGGCGTAAAAGCTTACCCTTGTCAAAGCTATACTAAAATTCAAAGGCAATGTCCGTCCTCAGTTGTGGAACATCCACCCCGGAGCGGTTGAACGCTAACGTACCCGCTCTACATCTTCGAGGACAGATAAGCATTTCTATCTTTTTAAGAAGTTAAAGAATAATCCTTGAGATAAACTTTCCCTTCCCAATGTACTCACACTTGGGGACAGGGCATGCTTTAACTTAATTATAAATTATTCGTTACAATTTGTTATCTTAATCCGGTGTGATAAGTACGCTCTAAGCAGCTAGGTAACCACGCAGAACGGATTCGCAAAGCATTGAAAACAATAAAGTGTTTTGTATAACACAAAGTTATTCAACAATCACACATTCGACGCAAGCAGTTGAAGAAAAGCAATAGTGAATTTTATTTTCAATAAGAAAATGTGCAGGTTACAAAGTGTTTTAAAGCTGGAGCCGATCCCAGAACACGGCTATGAATGAAAGCATAAAATTAAGAGGCCGACGCTTGATCCTCCGCAGTGGGCACTCCTGCCTTTTCCGTCTTGTCCTCCACTCCAGTTTGGGCACCTTCTTGTGCTTCGGCTCCAGAGGCAGCGGTGGACGTTGTGGGTTCCATACTCTGACCTTCTGGAAGGGGAGGCAATTCATACAGAGATGCATGGGGTTCATGGTGCGATCCGTCCTTATAAACTTCGACAAGTCTTCCCCCATGGAATTCGAAGAACGGATCTAATCCGTACAAATTCAGCTTCACTCCAGGGTTACGATAGTAGACTTGACGAAGGGCCAGGCCGAAGGATTCATACGCCACATTTTTGCATATCTCCAAGGCTTTGGCAGCCTTGGCCTTTGTAGCAGCTAATCTTTTTTGAACCTTGGCATAATCCTCTTCTGAAGGCCCAGCACTCGCACCACCCTTCTTGAGTTCATCAATTTGGGCTTGCATCTCTTTCCGAATGGACTCCCACTCCCCAAGGTCCTTGTTGCGACCGTCCTCCATAACTTTGAGATCGTCAGCAAGCTTAGCCGATCTCTTCTTCTCCAGTTGTAATTCTTCTTCAAGGAGGGCTTGCTTGGTCGCCCATTTCTCCTTCACCGCGAGTTCGGCCTCAAGTTTTTCAACTTGATCCATATAGTCAGCTTTCTCGCTCAGGGACTCAAGTAGGCCAGACAGTTCATCAAGCTGCCAACGCCCAGCCTTGCAAGCACCTCGGACCCCAGCAACGTCGAGGGAAGGGCGGAGGCAATACCGTGCCTTTGGAAGAGTGGGAGGCATGGACCCCTGAAACCACAAGTAGGGGGAGAGGAAGGAGTCACGCGGAGGCTCAAACGCCGGAGGAGGACCATTCCCAGAATCCGGTTCTGAAGCATTCTGTGAAGAAGGGACAGAGGACTCAGGAACGGGTTTCTTTCCCTTGTCCTTTTTCAATTCACCTTCTTCGGCCGTCCTCTGACGCTTCTTCACAGGGTCATCAGAGGAGGGCTTCTCTTGATCTGCCTTCTTTACAAGGTGCCTCTTCTTTCTCTTCTTCTCTGGGACGGCCTCCTCGTCACCCGCTCCAATGACCTCAGCTGCTTCTTCGGTTTCCACCTCGTCGAAGAGAGGAACCTCATCCCCTACCGCAGAAGTCAGAGGAATGAGGGGAGTTTTGGTGGCGTTCCTCTTCGCCTGGATTTCATTTTCCTCAGAGGAGGAGTCATCGTCAGCCATCATGGTCCTTAACGACAACATCTCTGGGCAAGCTTTTTCAATTTGTTCTGCAAAACAAGAAAGGTTGAATAAGCATACAAGAAGAAAAATAACCAGTTCATTAATAACCATACAACATAAGGAGATTAAGAGCGGATGTTACGGAGGTAGGTGTTTCTGATGCCATCCTCGGCCAAGAGAAGACGGCTGGAAAACCCTTTGAGGGTCTTTGAGGCCGTCTGCATGGCGCTCAAGACCTCAACAGAGTGAGGGGAAAGTTCGCTCTCATCTGTATAATAAGCACGGCTCATAAGGAGAAAATGCTCGTGCGTCCAGCTAAGGGGAAACTTGGCAAACCCCTCCTTGTTCTGCCAGAAGACCGGCTTATTTGGTTGAATCCGGACCCGCGTATAATAGTGTTTGAAGGAGCGTCCATCCACCTTCGCGGATTCCGTATAGGACTTGAAATTTACAACCTTTGAGTCACTACGGAGAGTAATGAACCCAAGGCCGCCCTTCTTATTAGCTCGGCGGACCACTTGGCAGTAGTAAAATAGCTTGGCTACGGTGGCGGAGAAGTTGAAATGCTCCCCCAGAACTTCCAGAGCCCGGACAAGACTCCAACCGTTGGGATGTAGTTGTGAGGGGGCGCAGTCTAGGAAACGCAGGACGGCCATCTGGAACTCCGTCAGGGGGAAGCGTACTCCCAGCTTTAAGAAAACGAAGTCGTACATGTAGACCGACCTCGCGTCAGGGACGCCGTGGCATATTCTTTCAGAGGGATGTGGTGCCATCATAGCGTATCGGGCCTTGTACTTTTTATCTGAATATATCTTGCAACGGAAAGAAACCATGCACTCCTCCTCACTTGCATGGTGCGAAGGGATCTCTAAAAATTCCTCCTCCATCCAGCAATAGGGTTTTTTCCTGTTGAGTTTCTCCCAGTCAAGCTGGTGTGCCACAACGTTAACACACCCTTCAGCAGATCGGAGAACCGGCGTTTTACCACGTCCTGGAAGATCCATGGTTATGCAGGCGCGGTGGAACGCGTAGGTACTGTGGTAAAAAGCAACATCGTCAGAGAGGTAACCTTCAGCACTTGACCCCTTATCAGAGCGGCTGGTAGCCCTCGAACCAAGGGGAACCTCAGAGCGACGTGGGGAAGAAGACGCTCGTGAGGAAGAAGCGTCGGCTCTCTCTGAGCGATGGGGCCCAGCCACAGGAGGATTCGCTGGAATCCTCCCACCATGGTGGCTAAGGGGGGCACGAGAGCCAAACCTCCCCCTGTTTGAGGGACCAGCGTCGCCTGCTCTAGGGCGCATGATGGAAATAGAATGACTAAAATTGCAAGGAGTTGAAGGAAAGGGAGGTTACCTAAAGGAAGAGGATCTTTGAGAAGTTGGAGACGACAGAGAAATTCCAAGGAAATTTGAGCAGAGTTTCACTAAGCTTGAGAACAAGGATGGATTCCAAAATCTGCTAAGAGTTCCTTTTATAGGTAACGAAGAAACACATTGTTTCATCGAAGGTCACAAGGCTTGCGTCAAAACGCAACCTCTTCAAATTGAAACGACTCTGTCGTTTCATTACGTACGGGCGTGAAAACAGTAACGTTTCAGTAAACATTTTGGCAAAATGGGCCCCCATTCAGTCTGAATCCAGGCCCAATAGCCCAATCGACGGTTACACTCTTGGGTAATGATGGCTTGTGCGTAAAAAATGCATTTACTGTCCAATCATGCTGTGCGCATTTAATGCCTCCCAACCACTTTTCGAATACCAAGGGTTTCGATTTTCAAAGACTCTTGGGATTTCCATTACTTATTTTATGCTGTCTGAATCCGTTGTACGCAACGCGAGAAGAGCGGTCACCCGTTTATTAGAGCGGACGCCACAGAGCTCCCAGAGACTTTCCAGAATGTACTACCGGCATCCAGATTTCTCTAAGAGTGTTGTAGCTCATATGAGCAACTTAACAGTCCCTCATACAAGCTAGGGGACAAATGATCCGGTCTGGATACCGACCCCCATTCTTGTGACGTCAGACTGATCTCATATAAGGAAAACCGGTGTCCTGGTTCAACGCTACCACACCGGATATCCGCTGTCTGGCCGTCCGTCCTCACCTCACGACAACATTATTCATTTTCTCCATAACGGTTCTATGTTCATTTTTACAGGACATTTATATAACTGTTGGCTTTTCAGTCACAGCAAGAGAAGAGCCCCTGATAACTTATCAACGAAGACACTGTTTGTAGCAAAATACGTCACATCAATGGCTTCAGAAAGTAAGTGGGTGTGTCAGCAGATTATGCGGAAAAGGTGATTATCCTCTCCTCTTCCTAGAGGATCATACTCTGATAATTGACCTACCCTCCTGACACATTCTGAAAGTTGAGCCACCTTGATTGACACAATATACACGCTATCAGAGCTAAGGGACCCACCTGTATCCAACGACTCATTCTCTGACGTGCAACTATAAGTAGCATATTTCAATACAAATGCATGGTATCGTTGTTCTATCTCACATTTTACTGTCACTTCGCTTAAGCATTCATTGAGTTCTTACACTCTTCTAACTTAAGCGTCGGAGAATCTTCGCAGGTGGCACCACCTTTCGCCCCCCTACAACGCGAAACGTTGGTGTGAAGGATCTCCAGGACAACAAGACCGGCCTCTCCCACTGAGAGACCGGATTAATACATCGGATATACACTGTTCCGGTGTGCAAACCCTAAAAACACCTATACTCTTGTGGCTGGTCCCACACCGGATCCTAGACCCCGGTCCAGACCAGTTCAATTATAATATTTGAAAAATATATAATAAAACACTTTTGAAATTAAAACTCTTATTTTCAAAAGTTTAAAATGAAATATTATTGAAATATCTTATTTCTATTTGAGAATCAAATATTTTCATATATACACATATAGGAATATATTATTTTCATAAAACAATTTCTTTTTCTAAAAATTATTCTAAAATTTAATTAAATAATTTATTTTGAAAGAAAAAGGTAAGTTATAGAAATTATATACTTTTATTGAAAATTAAGACAAATTTCTTAACAATAATTCTAAATAAACATTAAGAAATTATCATAAATAATTTCTTTAAAAATAATACTGTAAAGAGTAAGGAATAAGTATATTTTTACTGAGTTTTAGCTTCCCGTCGTGTTTACTATATGGTCAAACTCCATATCACAAGATTATCAATCACTCATCAATCACAATCAAGTATTGTAATATCATCAATCACAATCAAATATCATCGATCACCAATATTATCAATCATAATCAAATCAAATAAATAGCATTCATAAATATCATAATTTAAAGTTTAATAGTTATTTAATTTAATAAACTTAATTCCAAGCCCTTATGGTCCATTTCCTTGTATAGGTCTATGTAAGTCCATATAGGTCATAATAGTCAAAGTCCTTGCATAGGTAATTCAGAGTAAGTTACACAGGATATTTAATTTAAAATTTATTATTTTAAAATAATAATATTATTAAATTTAAAAGGAGTAGGGGACTCCTCCTATTATTCTTATGTCTTTCCATATTATATTTTTATCTCACTCCCCCTTACCTGGAATTGCTACCAAAAGTGAATTCGTTCTGTGCTTTCGAGTTCTTACATCTCCGGCAGAATCTCTTTTAACCAAAAGAATTTACTCCCCACTAATTTCTTACGCACTATCTCTCTAGATTCTCTCTCTAATTTTGGTGTGGAAATGTTGTAAATGAACCATCTATTTATAGGAAGAGAAATTTACTATTTAAGATTACTTAATTATTTATTTTACTATTCATGATGTGAGTATTTACCCACCGGTCACTATTCATGATGTAAGTATTTACCCACCAGTAACTATTCATGATGTGAGTATTTACCAACCGATGATGTAAGCGATGATGTCGGCAGTGGCATTTCGGTTATTTTCTCAAATATTTATTAAAAAATTCAAAAATTCCAAAAAATCATAAATAATGCATAGATCAAAAAGTTCTAAAGAACCATATTCTAATTCCTTCAAATTTTTATTTTAAAATTCTAATAAGAGTTAAATCTTAAATATGTAAAAACATAAATATAAGAACATAAAATATAAATTGTGAATAATAAAGATATCAAAAATTCTTAATATAATTTTCTTAATTAGTGAATACTAATTAAGTCATTTTAAAATCTTCGTTAAATATACATATTTTTATTTTATTATTATTTCATTTTAAAAAATAATTTAAATATAAGTACCAAAATTTTATAAAAATATTAATTAGTTAAAAAATCAACTAACTAATAGTAAGTATTTTCTCATTAAAGAGATATTAATATCTATTTTCTATTTGAGTAAAAAAATAGGATGTTACATTACACACATCAATTTGGACCTTTATAATGACTATAAATACCATTATTTATGATGATCAAAGTAAGTCATTTATTACTCTAAATGTTGTACTTATTTAAGCTTTGAAAAATCTTTGCAGGTACCACCACCACTTGTTCCAAGACAAGAGAAGAGAAGAGAATACTAGATACCAAAGTTGAAGGCACTATGCTCCCACTGAGCCAGTGTGATATAATATCAGACCCCCACTGGATCAACATAATAGTAGAGTGATAGACAGACTCAACACTGGTTGCGAGAGAAATCCCGTTACCCCTTGCATACCGAAAAATTCATATGGTTATCCTAATTAATATTTTAATGAAATTAATCACTTACTGTGAAACCTTTATGTTGGCATTATACATGAAACACCTTATGATTTTTTTTCTTGGTATGACGGTGACCATGTGGATAATGATGATGATAGGAAATCAATAGTTACCACTAATTTGAAGAGGCTAAGTACGCATGCATTCACAAGTCAATGAAGAGTATTGAGTTGGTTATAGAAGCTTAAACAAATAAGAACAAATTGCTTGAAATAGAATTGATGAGTATTGTGTTATGCATGTTTATTGTCATGATGGTTGCCTTATTATATAGACACTATGACATGTTTCTATTTCTATTGGGAAGCTTGAGATGAGTGGTAGGATACGTTAGGGTATAAGGGTATTGATTTTGGGTCTGATACTGATGTCCGTACCTGTAAGCTCATACCGATAGCTACACATAGTATTAGATATTAATGTGAGCATCACAATATTACTCCCCCATAGAGTTTATGATAATTAATATCGTTAACAAGATGATATTTTATAGAGGTTGAGGGACATAATGAAGGCACATATGTTAACACCTGGTTTAAGGGCCCACTAATAGGGTCAATTGATTCTTGGGATGATCTCACTAAGGTATTTGTAAGACATTTCGTCATAGCAACAGATGCACCTAAGACGTCCCACCCTTGGCTTAGGTCAAGTATCCTTTTGGTGACTTTCTAGAGATGTTTTATGAGGATGCATTAATGATTATAGGGTTGACAAAGTCAATCCAACTCCACATTGCCATCAAGGCTTTGTAATTGAAGTCAACATTTGTTATGCCCCTCTTGAAAAGTTTAGGAAAAAACGGCCAAATATATTGGCCAAGAAATACACCTCGCCGCCATAGAACCAATAGTAACCCCAACACCCATATCAGCTCTAGGAGAAAATCCTAAGAAGGAGAAGAATCCTTAAATATTAGGATATGGATTAGTCGCCATGTCCCAAGGAAAATAAGATGTTCAATTTTGATCACTATGCTCCACTCAAAGAAGGTTGAGCCAAATCTTTAGAGAACTTGGCTTTCTACGGTCAAGCGTGTATAAGGTGAGAAAGCCTATGTTGATAAAAAGGCTGGCAATCCAAATAACTATTATGAATTCCATGAGCAACTAGAATACAACATAGATGAATACAGGTAGCTCAAGGACACTATTGAAGTCCTAAACAAAGAAGGAAAATTGAAGTAATACTTCTTCAGAAACAAGTCTTATGATAAGTTAGACCGGTGTTCTAAAAGGCAAAGGAACCAATCCCCTGAAAGTGATGAGGGCCGAGGTCTGAGGAAAGCCACATCGCTTGAGAAGGCTAAACCAAAGGTTGTGGAAGATATCAAGGAGGAGAAATTTCTAGATCCGTCTCCCAAATAGAAAATAGAAGTATAGACCTGATCGTTAATGGTTTCGTCAGGAGGGAGGAGTGTCCAACATCGTCAAGTAGAACCACTTGAGAATGGTCATGTCTCTTCAAGTCAAGACTCCTTCCATTATTTTCTTTTATAATGATTATGGCCCCACCATCTTAAAAGGAGATGATGTGGTAATTGAGGTCATTATAGCCAACAAAGGTGTAAGAAGACTCTTGGTGGATCAAGGAAGCTCTTGTGATTTAATCTTCTATGAGTGTTTCAAGAAGATGAGCTTAACCAATATGTACTTATAATCCTACATCTAGGATTTGACAGCCTTCAATGGGGCCAAACAACCCACCAAAGGCTACCTCGACACAAGGATTACATTTGCAGGTGATCCTAGTAATTAATGTCAAGTTGCCATTCGATGGAATTCTAGGAAGAACAATGTTAAATACTATGGGGGCGATTGTGTCAAGACTATGTATGATAATCAAATTTATTCATAAGGATAATCAAGTCTCATCAATTTAGGGTGATTAAAGATGACACATTTCTATTACAATCTAAGTCTTCATATGGTAAAGGACAAAACCACCATGAAGAAAAGAAAGTTAAATAATGAGGGTACATTAATTGACTTAGTCGGCATGATAAATCTTGACCCTAGAAAGGAGATTAGGATTGATCCTCTAAACCTTTCTAAGCTCACATTAGAAGGAGGATAAAAAATCACAGAGATTCCATCAAAAAGATAACGAATATCAATGATAAGCTTGAGATCAATATAAAGAGGCTGGTGGAGCTTTTCCAGGAATACAATCAACTCTTTGCTTAGAGTGTAGTTGATATGCAAGGCAATAATTCTAATTTATTTTTCCATAAGCTACAGGTACTAGCCCGGATGGTATGAACACCAGAACGGTGTCCCATGTCACTCAGACGCCCTCTATATACGCTTCTAGACACTGACAGCCCTATGTGATCCTGATTCCTTGACCGGAGTCCTTAAGGATCGAAGTTAGGGAAAGTTTGACAAACCTGCTAGGGGCACACCGACGGCCCACCTACAAAGTGTGTCAGGAATATCTGTGAATATGATAATTTTATCCTCTTTTTATGGATTTTGTATTAACACACACCATGTAGGATGACCTCGCCACCCAAATCTATATATACCATATATTTATTCTTCATTAATATACATTCACTAACCCTCGCTTGAGCTTCAATCTTAATTGATTCGATACTGACTTGAGTGTCAGAGTGTCTTTGTAAGTGATATCCTATTTTACCCAACGACGCAAGATACCAGGGTGTTGGCTAGACAATGTAACAACAAGGCTCTCTATTCTCCACTAGACTTAGAGACATAATACTGAATCTCCACTGAACCAGTGTAATAGATTGTGAAAGAGACTCTATCAGTACTGATACTAAGAGCTCCATCCCTACACCAGACAAATCAGATCCCCTAAACATTTCCAACCTTACATTGGAAAAAGGATAAAAAGCCATAGTGCTTGGAGACATCAATCTAATCTCCATCAGCATCCTTCTAGATATCAATTTCATCTAACTCGAATGTTGTATCTCTATCTTTCAACCATAAACTTGCCTCTATGATGTAATTGTGTTGTTATAATAAAGACAAAACAACACTCGATATTTAACAAATATGGATCTTGTAAAATCATATTTTATTTATTTAATTATTACTTGAAAAGTATTTATAATTTAAAAAAAATCCTAAACGAAAGGCATAACTTTAAATAGTGGTAGTACATGTTATACATATGCTAAGGATATAAAGTAATAAAATGACAATGCATAAGGGGAAAGAGAACACCAATCCACAAAAGACAAGCACATAAAACAAGTATTTACTTCCCAACACTAACTTTGCATCAGGCTAAAGGGGACCACATGGACTGTAAAATCCCGTGTTTTTATATTTAGGAAAAATGAATAAATGTGTAAATGAATTTAAATTATGAAAAATTTGAGAATTTGTAGTATTTGAGTAAGTTCAAAATGGAATAAAAAGAGAAATTGGGGTTTTACCTGATGCGTAGCGTCAAGGTGGGATTACGAACCTGACGCGTAGCGCCGTCAACGTCGCGGGCAGAATAAAGACCTCATAGAGACAGCCAGCGAGACAGAGGCTAAAAAGCAGCGTTGAGTTTTCTTCTTTCCCTTTTTTTCTTCTGAGCTCAATCAAGGCTAAATTAGAGGTGGAATTTGAAATTGATGGCGAATTAAAGGTGAGGAACTTAAGGTAAACGCGTGGAATCTTTCAATTTTAAATTCCATGAAGATTTCTTATCTTTGCCTATTTCTTGGGAAAACAAGGGAGCCTTAAATTTTAAGATTCTAAACTAGTTAAAGAGTCCCTTATGGCTTCCAAGTGAAAAATTTATTTAAAGATTTGAGTTCCGTTTTGCGTAGGTTATAAACGGAGTGCCGGAAGCTTAGAGGAGAAAGGGATTTCTTAAAGTAATTGCTAGTTTCGATTGTGGTAAGCTTATAAAGCTTTAAGAATTGATTTTTGAGTGTTTTCTTGAATTAAATTAAATAATCAACGGTTAAATCTCTGAACCCCTTTGTGATTCTTACGATTATAGCGTTTTGGGCGCGTCAGTGCTTACGGTTAAATTGAAGAGCATTGAAATTGAGGTAGGGGGTATTGCAGTGTATACTTGATTAAGGTTATATGAGTTTATGCTATGAAATAAATTTGTGTAATTATATGAATGATATATATATATATATATGTGTGATAGTGTGTGGTTTAAGATATGTTTATGGCCATATGAGGTATTTGGCGATTATGATTGAGGGAATGATGATTGGGACGAGAATTAAAGTATAAATTATTCCTAGAATGGCGTATGATAGATGGTAATGAAATATAAAAATATATATGATATGGATCGACTATGATAATTAGAAGGGGTGGCCGTATGCCATAGATTATATGTTGTTAATAAGATTGATGATTGTATTGTGATTATATATTAACAACTGTATAATGAGTTTGATAAATATGATTGAGGTAATAATAATGATTTCATTGGCAGAGTAATGAGTTACGAGTATGAGATATATAATTATGATGATTATTAGTGATAAGAAAATATTGTTATTGAATATGTGATCATGAGGAATGTGATTAGTATGGATGGATATATTATTCTTAAAGTAGTTTGTAAAATGATATGGCTTTCATAATGATATTTGAATGAGATGGCTTTTATGTCGAGACTTATATTTGATTGATGAAATGGATGATAATTATATGATGAGATTAATTGATGAGACCCTGTGGTCCAAGTAGAGGCCCAGTGGTTGAGACGGATATATGAATTGATGAGATTAATTGTTACATGTTACGTATGCATGTTATGTGGTGTGGACAGCCATTCGGTATGTGTTACCCCTCGCTTTGGCTCCCGTGGTCCATGTAGAGATCCCAGTTGAGCTACCTAGTGGTCCGGGTAGAGACCCAGTGGTTGAGGTGAGGAGCCGGTGTGTGGCTCGGTGAACCGGGTAGAGTTCACGGGATATCGGTGTGACTCCCAGCTGGTGGCTGCTCCGTTAGTATCCAGATACTAGGTATCATATATACTTGATTTGACCATGAGAGTTAGTTATGAATGATTTTGATATTGATATTGATTGGCGATATGTATAAGATCTTTAAAATTGATTGAGAATTATAATAATCCTGAATATTAAGACTTAATTGTGATTGGTTTATGATGATGAGGATCGATTTATAAAATTATGATTAATTTATGATAATGATGTTAAGTGCTATGATAAAAATATTGTGTTAGTATGAGTGATTGTGACATCCCAGCGCTGTTGAGGGCGGGGAGTGATCGCCGGTGCATGGGCACGGACAAAGAGCGGCTCCTGGCAGGCTTCCAGCGGGGAATGTGGCATCCCGGGCACTGTTGAGGGTGGGGAGTGATCGTCGGTGCATAGGCACGGACAAGAAGCGGCTCCTGGCAGGCTTCCAGTGGGAGGGATACATGAATGAATCGAAGACATACCAGAATGAGAGGGATCCAAAGACTGTATAGGTATAGGACTATACAGTCGAGGATAGCTTGAATGAATTCGTACTACCTATACCAACAAATGCATTAGCCTTTTCGGTGACCTATCACTTAAGGACTCCAAAGTTAAGCGTGCTTAACTTGGAATAATTCTGGGATGGGTGACCTCCTGGGAAGTTTTCAGGAAGTGTGTGATTGAGGACAAAGTACACTGGAAAGGTCTTGTGTTGGTCTGTAGGAAGAGTCGTTCATTCCTGAAAAGTGGCTGGGGCGTTACATTGATGATTTTGATAGTATATTAAAAGTGGTTAGGAAATTGATATCGAGACTGGATTGATGAATTTGAGATTCGATTGATAATAATAATGTTTGATTTATGATATCATGATTGAATTTGGATGATATTAAATTAATTTATGAAATTGTGATTGATATATGATGATGGCATTGGATTGAATGATAAGCAAATGATGAGATAATTATTGATCACGATTTGATGAATTGTAAGCTTATTGGAAAGTGGTTTAAAAAGGATTAATGGGTCGGCAAACAAAGGAGGTGTGTGAGCTCCTCCAGGTGATACAGTATCTGCCTTATTCGATTGCATTATGATATAATGTGAGATACTCACCCTTACAATTATTTTCTTTCAATGAATAAGGAAGGGATATTGCGGATGCCACAGAGATGGGTACAAGTGAGCAGCAGAGCAATGCCAGAAGAATTTGGGATATGTATATTGTATGTATTTGTATGTAAATGTATCATCTGATAAATTTGTAATGGTATATGTTGTTTGAGATTGTTTTGATAACTAGTGTGGAAAGTAACTAATGGCACCGAGCCATTGGTAAATACTTACATATATATATATATATATATATATATATATATATATATATATATATATTTGCATCTATATGGGCGCGTGTACATATGCGTAGTATGATATGTCTATGATATGGATGATGTGAGTATGATATGGCATTGAGCCATTAGATAGTTTTGCATACATGATAACCAGGTACTGTTTGAATGAATATAGTAGTGGCACGGAGCCACAATAGATATAATCATGCATTATGGGCAAGCTCTGCTAAAACGTATGATTGAATAGTATCGTGTATGATTGGTATAATGAGTGTGTGATAAAATTGATTGTTGTGTTGATGAATTTGTTTGATTTAGAGGATTATGCATATAGTCAGTTTTATGGATTTGACAAACTGAATAGGTGATTTGGAAATATGATGGGTTTCAGGACCTCCAGAAGGTATCAATAGGTCCTCTAAGACAATCAGAAATTGGGAGCATTAGCCTTGGACCAATTGGAACCCATTTAGGGTGTTTGGTGCAAGGGTTTTGCACTTAATTGACTTAAACTGTATTTTGTGCATAATTTGTGCATATGTTGAAATTTGGGTGGACGGATAGCGCCAACAGTTCCGGAATAGGGAAAACATGTGGCCCATGAAGTTTCGTGGCAATCAGACCTGAAACGGGACAATTGGATAAGTTAAAAGTTGGCCAAAAGGCCTAAAATGTGTGAGCATCAGGTGCTGCCACTGATAAGCTCACGTATAGCGTCATCCTAGCGCGTAGTGCCAAGGCTGCGAGTGGAGGCTCACGCGTAGCGTAGAGCTGGCGCGCAGCCCCAGCACCTGTTTCTTTTTTTTTTTATTTCTTTTCGAATCGAATGGTTTTCAGGTTTCTTAAGTGAGGATATATTTTATATTTTAGGAAATTTTAATGGAAATGAGTGTTGTTCCCGTTTTGGATTAATGAACTTATTTATTTATGAAATTTTTTTTATTTTGAAAATCAATAAATTAAGTAAAAATAAATATAAAATGTAGCAGGATGTTACATGGACCACATCACAAAGGCGTGTGAAGAATAAGACCTCTAAACTTTATTTAAGAATCGTATCATACTTCTATCAGAAACAAACAACTCACATACAGAAAAGCAAAAGTAAACTATTAGTTCATACTTGACGATCCCATGGTCTTCGCCTTTACGATGTTGACATCCAACAACAAACCTTCCTTTCTAAACACTAGCTCTGATGGACTTACCAAAATCATGTGTTGAAGAAGAAAATGTTACTAGGTTTTTGCTTTGCCCCAATTTTTGGTCAACAACTAATTTTAAGGTTAGGAAATGCCAATTTCAATTTCCTATTTCTTTTTCTTCATTCTCAATTCATGGTAATCTTATCAACATTGATATGTCATATTTTTTGTGTATGATAATGTATCTTATGAGAATGGTTCTTTTATGTGAGAGTGAGACGAGCGAATCTGGGCCATATAACCATACAACGGATGATTGAGATTAAAAAATTTTCAAAGTCACATGAACATTTAAAAGGTCACATGACTTTTTAAAAAACTCACATGATTAATTTCAACCATGCATTGTATGATTGTACGACTCAGATTCGTTCATCTCACTCTCATATAATAGAATATTTCTCATATGATACATCATCTCTTTATATGTATGTGTATTAATTTTTTATTTTAAATCAATGATTAGTATAGTATTTTTTTAAGTGTGCTCTTAGTAATGTTTTTTCAAAAGTTACTTCAATTGGCATTTCAATTTTTAGTTATTACTATAGACCCTGAATAATTCTTTATTTTATTTTTAAAAATCTAAAACCTTATGAAATTCTTTTCATTTTTTATGTTATATTTAATAAAATATTTTACTGTAGATAATTTTTAAAATTATAAAAAAACCAAAAAGTGAAACGTTTCTAAATTTTTTATACAATATTTTATTTATATATTTATTTGATTGAGTTTAGCAATAATATGTATTGAATTCTTTACTAAGTATCTCATAAAATAAATAAATAAATTTACTATAATATATCAAAATTTAATTTTTATAATATAAACTAAAAAATATATGAATTAAGATAATGACTTATATTTTTTAAAATGATAAATGATTAGATATTAAGTAAAATATCTAAAAAATTACAAATTTTACCTAAATAATTAAACATATTTTGTCATTTTATATTATGAACTGATAGAATAACTAATTTTATCAAATATTTTTTCATCTTTAAATAGCTACTTTTTCATTAGTTCTATAAAACATTTATCAAAAAACTTTTTCTTTTCATCTATTATGTCATTCTTTCTTTATTTATTTTTAATTATCATAGAATTTAATAATTATATAACATACTATGTATAACTACTAAAATTATGGACAACCAGCTTTAATATTTTTATCAGTTAAAAATAATCACTTTGGGGGAAGAAAACAAAGTTAATGTGAAATCACATTTTTAAAACTTGAACAAACGTTGAATTACTCTGTGATTCAACAAAATAGAAATCGTCAAGAGGGATTTAACTTAAAAAACAATTAGAAGAGTTGGACTCCAATAAAATACTATGAAAATGAAGTGTCCAAAGATGGTACAAATTCAAACCGTTTGGTCCATCCACCTTTAAAACAAACACATAACCAATTCCTATCTCACATTCAAATTTCTCAACAGCTATTCAATATCCCTTGCATCTAACATTTTTTCAAACCCTACTCTAAGACAACTCTTGGATATTGCTACCAGTGGATTTCAGAGCCATGTGAATATTTCCTGGTTATGGTATTGAGAATGACCTTGCTGAAAGTATGATCACTTTTATATCTCGATTCTCATCTATTTAATTGGATGCCTTATCATTCATTTTCATATTTCTCACACATATTTCATAAACAATTTGATGGTTGAATTCAGTCAAACAGCTGAATTATGATTATTTATGATTTAACTTAACTGTGTTAATTTTGGTTGAATTTAAACAACAATAAACACTTAATCAAATGCTTCATATTTTTCATGTATTTTCAAATGTATATATTACGATTTATTTAAAATTTTATAAATGTGATCTATCTAACATACAAAATAAACTTTGAATTTAACAATTAATTAAAATTATACATTCTCTTCAGCCTTGAGCCAAGTTGGCAACAAAATTGTGCCAATGAAATTTAACTTAATTGTATTCTTAAAACTTGAATTAGAGACCAAGATAAGTTAAGACAACTTTGTCAATTGATATGTTTAGATTTTCTTGTTTTCTTTTTATTTTAACCACATGTATCATCTAAATAATCAGAGACAATATTACATAGTTAAATTTAAGACTTTTTGCTCGTCTTAAAAAGTATGTACAGTAAAATCAAACCCAAATATTTTTTATTTGCTCCTCTTAAAAAAGTCTTTCATAGAATATGTATTACTATTAAAAAGACCATTTTAAGAAGAATAATAAATCTAAATTATTCAATCATAGTTATCATAAATTTTTCAACTTACGTATATATGATAACTTAAAAAAACGACTTGACTTTTTATAAAATTCACATAATCTAAAACATCCATAATTTAATCATAACCGAAAACTTAATTATTTTGAAATATCCATGAATTAATTTTATTAACGAACATATTTTTTTCTATCGGCTATTAAATGAACATTCTTGATAAATTTATTCATAGATATCACTTTTTCGACTTGCTATGAGTTTCAGTGAACCAACTTTCACTCAAACTTTATTCCTAATGTCAATATATTTGGTGAGGATATGATATGAGGCTCCCTTTAAACTAGCTATGCATACCGTTAATCAAGGCGTGACCTAATATTTAACACATCCCTTAACTAGATCATATAATGAACATGTGCCAAAATCAACTCATAAATTTGGCCTAGTTTGTTTCTTCCCTTATAAATTTCCAAAATCAACTAAAAGAAAAATTTGGCTTAGTTTGTTTCTGCTCTTATAAATTGCCCGGTTTGATTTCTTTCTTTGTGATGATCAGGCCAGACACACACCCATCTGGTGATTTATCGTTCCATTGTATGGCTAACATTTTCAAGATTCTTTACGCGCAACACACAGGGAAGAATTTCTCAACTTTCTCCGCTGTTAACTTTGCTATTATTCTTCTATTCTATGCTGTCTAATAACTTATAAAATATCTCGTCCATGCAATAAATACACATTTTTTTATCCTATTTACTGTGAAAGGTGACACAAGATTAAAGAAAATCTATATTACGTATTATTATAATTATAAAGCAAAGTAAACTATGTACCATCCCTATCTCCCTGTCACGTTTCTACGTATGCTCTGCATAAACTCTTTACGTTTGATTTGTGTACTCCGTCACCTCAGGCTTCCTTGACGAAGTCTTCTCTTTGATGAGAAAGTCTTCTGGGGTGCCAAGGACTCCTGCTGCTGTAAGTTTAGATGATTCTCAACAGAAGAGCGTTCTGTGCTGCAAGAATAATCCTTGTTAAAAGTTTTCCAAAACCTACAACTATTAACTCAAGTTCAAGCACAAGAAGTGGGCAGGGGGCAAAACCAGACCATGTTGGGAGTGCAGAAGGTGTAAAAATTTGTTCTTTTTACAGTCAATTCACTGTAGGCTGAACAAAGGTTGTAAAAAGGTTTTTCCATCTTCGGTTGTGCAGCTTCCTTCCTGATGGTCTGTTTGGTATACCATCGAGGCAACCAAGTTTCATTTTACATAACAGATTAACTTTTATATTTTGTGTGGCACGCTATGCAAATCCTAATGCTGAACGTGGTTCTGTCTCTGCTTGTTGGGTTGGTTGGAATTTGGAAGTCCCAAAATTGGTGATAAAGTCTATAATAAATACAAGTTGGATGAGCATTGCCAGCATAAGTTAATATGGGCAATTTATCTTAAATGATTACAGTAATTTAAGATGTGTCATAGTTTTCAGTTGCAAAAAACAGCTGATGCAGGATTTATTAGGGTCTTGACTAAATGAATGAGGAACTGGAGAGCACCGAATCACAAGCCACGTAGGTGAGGGGTTCAGCGTAGTTTGTTGGAAGGCTTTAAGAACCTGTTGTGGCCATGTATTTGAGATAAGGAAAGAAACAAAACGACAATATGACCAGGGCAAAAGGATAGCACAGACGAAGACGAAAGGTAAACCATCTAGTACTATAGATCTAATCTAGATTTTGAATTGAAACTTGTAGTTGAGTGGAAGTCTGGAACAATCAATTCACCAGCAAAATTTGGAAATTGCATGCCCGCTAATCCAAAAGATGTAAAAGTAGTGTTTAAAAAAAAAGGGGAAATCCTCCTCTACCATTTCATCTTCACTCAGATAACATAAATCATTAGTATATATCACTCACTCATTCCATATCCTAAAAACAAACTGAATATAGAATATTATCAAGGATTTACTTACTCGACACTTTGATTTCTTCAAGTTCTCCACCAATTCAGCAATCTCAAGTTGCTTCATGACTGCAGCATGTAGTACCTGCAGTAAAAACACAAATTTTAAACACCGCCTATCAGATCAGTATAATCAAAAGTTCTAGATGACTGACAAAAGTATAGATGAATACCCTCTTGGTCTTTTCAAGGTCAAACTCGACAGACTTAATCCTATCCAAGGAATTCATAAGCACTTGCTCTTTCTCTAGAGGCATACCATCAGGTTTGTTGTTAAGTTCTTCAAAGACTTCTTCTAGTCTCTGAATACGTTGTACACATGGAAGAATATATTCTCTTTCAGAAGCTGTTTCAACAGTTGCTGAATGGTTATTGATGTTATGTTCCATGTTTATTGATGGGTGAACATCATTTTGTGTTTTCCAAAATTTGAATCTTAGACACCGGAAGAATGCAACTAGTCTTTCCATGAAAGTTGTTAGCGCTCTTGCTGCATTTAAGAAATTCATTTTTTCTACTTTTCCCTTGACAATGCTGAACCAATTGCTGACTGAAGTACCTGACAAGAAAAGACTTCTGAGTTCAGCAGATAAGGACAACACTGAAATACTTGCCAATAAAATCAGTTAAAAACTCGCACGAACCATAGCTACCATGAGTTTCCAAAACATTCAAATATGACACAGTCACCAGGTATATCTGCAAGACTGCAACTTTGGTTCCTAATAGCATATAAATATAATTGCTTCAACAATTTCATGGCAATACCTTCTGAATCTGGTCTAAAAGCAGCATTCCCCATATCATTAGTTTGCATTGACTGCTCTTGAGTAAGGTGAAATTGATCACTTTCAATCACTTTCACAACTGCTAGAGCACTATCATCACAACTGTAGTAGCCGTTGAGATCTGGATGTTTAACCTACGGAAGATGCAGTCTTAGGTATGATTAAAAGCTCAAGACACACCACGCATAATATGTATGCATTATGTAAAGACATGAGGAACTTTAAATAAATCAAGATCAAAGGTTTCCAAACTGACTTCTTCATGAACAGGGGCTAAACGAGGAAAAGGACAGATCCCTTGTCTATTGGGAGAGGAAAAATCATTAACATCAGACCCTGATTCAGCTGTTGATGTATCACTGCCTCGTTCCTGATATGAAAAAAGAAGTTAAAAGACCATGTGTCTAAAATAAACACTTGTGAATTCCTAATCTCCCAACATCAAGAAGTCGGGCCAAGACTTGCCTTCAGTGGATGCATTTGAAAGGAATCAAATTTCTTTGGGCCGTTGGGTAATCTGGTGATTTGCCTCACAAACGTTGCCTCCACATTACGTACCAGCTAAAGATCAGAATATCTGACATTAGTTGCCTACTAGTTTGACAAGGTAAATCCAATCATATATATTTTCAAAAGATGACATAATAAAATACTACTAAGAAATGCGATATACAAAGAAACATTACCTTCATAATATCAGTGTCATTCCATGGACCCTTGTTAGATCTAAGACATCCACCTTCTGCAGCACATGTACATGAACCACCCAAAAAGTCTGGCAACTGACTGAATAGATTCATTTACAAAATCAATACACTGAATAGAAAGTACAATTCTGTATGATGAAGACTCAGATGTATACCTAGAGTCAACGACTTCCAGTAATTTATATAAAGACTTAGGTTCAAGAATCTGGAAATTTGGGAAATGAATGTGAAGTCAGTGGCAATGCAGCAAAAGATCTTATGAAATATTAGCTGATAGTTATATCATTCACCTGTATCTTCGCAATTGTTTTGGAATCAAGAAACTTCTGTGCGGCAGGCCAAAGTATCTTCTTAAAGCCAGGACCAGCGTTGACAACATACATTTGATGTAATGTCTGCAATTATTAGACATGAAGTTTCATATAGGAAAAAAGAGAGCTGAAAAGAGTTAATTTGTGAAGGGACAAGTTAAAAACCTCAGGATAGTAATTGCTATCTATTTTTGCCATAGCAGACAAGAGATTTGCAGCAGTACGTGAGAAATTTTTCATTCCCTGCATTACACATATGAAATACCCGCTACAATTTAGAAGAAAAACTTTTCAACAACAGGCCGTTCCTAAAATAGAGTAATTGGTCAGGAACAGTCCCCTCACTAAATGTTCTTAAAATAATTAAGCCAGATATCATATTTGATAAAAAGCTCAAAGGATAAGTACATAAGTAATCTAATCGAAAAGCAGTATAAACTATCGGGCATACAAAGAATCAACAGAAATACATCTAATATTAGTCATGAGGAGCATAACTTTCAAACAATTAGTTTTGTGTAAATGCAATATACCAGGCCCTGTACATCCAATATTGTTGTTGTAGATGAAATTCGTCTCTTTGCTGCAATGGAACATGCTGGAAATTTCTCCTGCAGGGCCCTCTCAAACTCCTGGACATGGTATTTCAAATATCGATCTATTGTTGTGATGCGCATTAGGCGGCTTGGATGGGCTTTCCCAAGCCTCTCAATGTAAATTGGTCTACCTTCCTTATCAACTCCATGGTACCCTTGAGGATAATACTGCAATACTTCTTCCAGCTCTTCAAATTCAAAATCCTTCAAAAGATCATTATTGCATCAGAGCCAAATAAACATGTATAAAGTGTATTCTAGCAAAAAACACAAGCTGAAACATTTACAGATTAAAGAAACAAATAATTTTATTTTATCTAGAAGTAACTCTCCTAAAAGCTGATAAGGTAATAGAAGTTCCTGAATGGTTTTATGTCTAACATGCCCCATCCCCTAAGTATTTGTGCTTGATGCACGGACAGAATTGGGGGTAGCAGGGATCAGACTCTTCACCACTTGATCTTAGAGAGGCTCAACATTATGTCCAAGATCAACTTTCCAAAAAGCTTAAGCTATTAAGCAGAAGCTCATCTATGGTTTTATAATTTATTTACATCTTACGCCTCACTTGAAGCATAAACAGTGCATATTTTTGCCTTATGGTGAAATTGAAGAGAAATGGGGTAACAAGGATGGAAAACTTGACCACTTGCTTAGTCATAGAGTTCTAACAAGTAAAACCACAACAAGGACCAGTTCTTGTAAAAGCTTAACTAGTGAGGTGGAAGCTCATGATGGTTTTATATCTAGTTTGTTAAACCAAGGGATTAAGTATTGTCCTTTACTATGCTGAGACATTCTGCAGTCTGAAGCAGACTATACCGTTTTATGGCTACAACATTAATTACAATTACAAATTCACTGTCGTTACCTCAAGGATGGTATCGGTTCCATATTCCTTTCGCCACATAAGCATTTCTTCCCACATCTGAATTGTCTTCTCAATGTGAAAGTCCCTAGCTTTTAGAAACCTAACAATAAGAGAACCACAGATCAAGTGTGAGCAAAAAAATAAAAACACAATATATCGGATTGTGCCCTCTTGAAGTGAGGAATACCTTAATAATGTATGATAGTCATCGTGCCTAGGAGGTAAAGATCCCCTTTCAGTAAGTTTCTGGCGCAATTCATGGACGGCGGTCTCCTCCCGTGCATCTCTTACATCCTCAACCTCAATGGACACAGGTGGAACCCTATAATCAATTTTCCTTTTCCCTCTTTTCTTAAGCGAATGAGTGAACCTAGACGACGCAGTCATCGCCTTCTTCTTGAAGTTTCCGATCCTAGACCACCGCCTCTCATCCTCTGAATTCTCAACATCCGACCTCCTCTCCCTGATTTCATCATTACTACATTGCCCTTCAAATCCTTTCCCACCACATTTCAGCAACAAGCATTGAAACACAACACCATCAGTTACTCACAAAGTCACGCACACCAATCACAGCATACATCAAAAACACCATAACTTTACAAAGAGAAAGCAGAAAAGTACCTGACATTGACATTTTATCTCAATTCCCAACACAAAAACCAATGATAGTTGATCCTAATCGTTGAATCCGGGAATCAAATTCACATCATAAATTTCTGCTCCACATACAACCAAAAAATAAAATTAAAAAAAAAAAAGAGAGAGAGGGAGAGAAAATAAAGAAAACCAAACACATTCAAACTAAACGACATAAGCACCTCACATTTCACTGAATTGTAAGGTACCTGAACTCTGAAAAATTAAAATTAAAATTAAAATTAAAAAACAATGCAGAATCTTTGAATTGAAAAAAAAAGAGAATAACAAGGTTTTCTTTCACCGAATTGTCATTTTATGAAGCTTTTCTTTTTCTAGCTGTTTCTTTCTTTAACCTGAACAACGAGTGAGCAAAACCGAACTCTCGATTGCAAAAGGACTTTGCCGTTTCGCGCAAAGCGCACGAAATCACAACCTTCGACGACGATTGCAGAGTCACTTCCAGTCACACGAAGCGAATGTTAACGCAAAAGGTTTTTCTTTTTTTTTCTCATTATTTTCTAAAAATTTTAAAATTTTTAATGAAGTGAGGTGGAGAAGGATCATATGAAATATATATATATAACTGAATAATAAGAAGGATCATATAGTATATAATATAGTATGTAATATAAATATATATAGGAGTTTAATTAATTAATAGCATGGTTGGATCCGTGGTTGCATTTATTTAGTCCTTGTTCACCCGACACCAAACTTTACCCAAAAATAAACGCATTGAATGAATTACAAGCAATGCTAATGCTTCATTTTTCTTTGGATCACATGACATATTCACAACCACCTCTTCCCATTTTCTAACCATCGTTTTTGCATTTATTATAAAGAAGGAAAGATTGGAGTTTATGGAGAGAGAAGAGGAAGAACATATGCATACCTTTTTGGGTTTGGGAATGAAGAGAGAAGAGGAAGAGAACCGTATGGATCTTTCTCCTCTATATCTACTCCCTACTTCTTTCTTTCTTTTTTCACTTTTTTTCTATTTCATTTTTATTTTTTTGTGCTCGTTTTCTTTTTAATTTGAGATAATAGAAAATCACTTTAAATAAATGTTCACTTTATTCTTAAATAGTATCTTTTTTTATTTTAAAAAATTGTTTGTAATTTAACTAAAGATTTGTCTTATCTGAACAAAGTTACACGGATTAAAAATTAAAATATAATTTTTTATTTAAAAACATTATTATTAATATTCAACTCAATTTCTAAACAATTTTCATATAAATTTTAATTAAATAATTTTATTTTTAATATTTTATCATATAACGTTGCGTAATAATCTAATACCATGATATTAACACTATAAGTTGTTACCTGATTGGTAGCAAATGAACAGAATTACTAGGCGATATATATGTTTAACACAGAAAATACCCGTCCGAGAAGTACTGGGGTGGTTGGTTTGCAGTTGGAGAAACGGAGTTGAGTTGAAGTGAAAAATTTAAAGGTTAATATTTATTTTTTACGTCATTTGAGACGGTGAAAACTCTATTTACCCGTAGGATCAATTTTTAGCTTTTGGAAACATGTTGAAATTCATTCAAAAAAATATATAAATAGCTGCAGGCATAACTAAAATACAAACAAATAATTTACTATTCTGTTAAAGAAAAAGGCAATAATAAAACCTTTTATCTATCTTGCACTGCTAGATTATGTCATTATTCAAAATTATAGGATAAAGTTAATGTAAGAAGTTTTATAATAATTCATACAGTCTGTTAAAGGAGCAAGTTAGTCCCCTTAACCGAAAATATATATTAAATAAAAATAAAAATTATTTACATTTATGGATATGATATTGAAAAGGTAATCATAATTTTATCAAACCTTAATAAAACAACTTTTCAACAAAAATACATAAAAATCCCTAAAAATAATATCCCTAAAAAATTATGAAATTGAAATATAAAAATATAAATTAATAACATGAAAACAAATTTATCACAAATAATTATATTTTAAAAATATATTAATTTACTCATCTAATATATTATTATCTATTTTTTCAATATCATCTAACTACCTTTTTATATATGTATTTTTATTGTCATATAAATCAAATCCTCTAAAAAATATCTTTTAAAGGAATATTATTTTATTTGAGATAAAGACCTTAAAAATATTCATTTATTTGAGAAGGTTCTTATTTATTGTTTGATATAATTTATCTTCTATTTTCTATTATAAATTTTATAAAATAATTTATTTATCAAATAAAATATTGTGAAATGAATTAAGGTCATTGAAAAGGATATTTTCATTGAGATATTAAATTCAAATTTTAACTAACTAAAAAATAAATTTTAATAATGTGAAAGATACACCTGGATACACACTTAGTAATATAATATACTGTGCATATTCGATAAATGACACAAATATAGTACGTATACGTCTCAATTTTTATAAACATAAGGGGGCGTTTAGTTGTAATATTATTTTCCAGTTTTTACTTTTTAGTTATTAAGAAGTTCTTTAAAAAATATAAAAAGATTGTGAAAATATATTTAAATATTGTATTGATTTCTCAGTTTAAAAAATTGAAAAAACGTATTTAAGTTTAACCAGTTTTTATTTTATTTCTTGTTTTTCTTTCATATTTTAAAGAAAATGGAATACCATGTTTTCCATTATTTCCATTTTGAAAAATTTGAAATACTTGTCCCTTTTTATAATGAAAAATTTTGAAAAACTATTTTGGATAATCTTTCAAATAGTGGTTCTTCTCTAGAAAAATTTGGAATACCATTTTCTAAGTATTTTCTTAAAAAATTGATGCATGAATATGTTTTCCATTTTTTTACGTATTATTATATTTTTTACTTTTTTATAAAAAAAATGCTAACTAAACACACTCTAACCTTTTATCCTTATTCTAAAATAAGATTAAGTGTAAGCTTAATAAATTCTAATATCTCACTTCTAAATATGATCTAATCGAGTTGGTTCATGTAATAAGTAGTGTGATATCATTTATGCAAAAGAATTTTGTTGGGAAGCCCACTTGTCATATTTAGGTCTGCGACTTGGACAAACAAAAATACCTATACCTTCAAAGAAGAATACATATGAGAAAAAATGATTACGATATTACATTAATGTTAATATGACTCTTTAAACAAAAGTAGTGTTGGTGACTTTAATGGTCCCAAACAAAAAGGAACATTCATGATCATTGAATTTAATTTGTAATCTTGTCCGTTTATATTGTAATTAAAGTATATTATAACTTTACAATATCTCCTAATTAAAAAAATAGTTTCTATTTCTATCTCAAATCAATTAATCATTATTCTCTCATTTTTATTAAATTGTTTATTTGAGATGAAGTAATAACTATTTTTTTTAAAATTAAAAAACACTATAAAATTACAATACACTTTAATTTTAAAATGAATAGACGAAATTAAATAAATGCAGTGATGATCAATGTTCAAAGAAAAAAAAAGGATGAGTCGGCTGCCATAGTAACAAGAGATGTAAATTAAGGAGTGAAGAATCATTTAATTTAAAATAAAAGTATGTTATAAATATAACTTGCTTTAATTCAACGGTTAATAAAATTGTTATTTTCTTACTTTAAATCCCACATCGTCTTATAAAATTCAAATTCTATTAACATTATTACCCAAAAAGAAATTCTATTAACATTCAACTTATTAACAATTAATTTAAATAATAAAATGTTTGATTTTATTTTTTTATTGAATACTTCAATTAAAAGAGTTAATTTAACTGACAAAAAAAAAGTAGCTAATTTTACCATGCTCTTGATGTTTTATAGGAAATAGTTGTGGGTTAACAACTAATCTAATTAAAATTTTGACCAAGAAGGGAAAAGAAAAGATAATTTAATTTGATGTGATGATAATATCCAATTCTTATCTAAGACGTGTGTGTAAATTTAGAAAGCAACAAGAATTGATGTTGAAGTTATAAACCATGTTTATCCAGAATTGTTGTGGGGAATTTTTCAATTGGAACCAAAACTCAACCAAGTAGTGAAAGAAAAGTAAAATAGATACAATTTGAATGGCAAATAAGTTTGATAGTGATGTGAAAATTAGTGAAGATTGGAGCATCGCGCTTGGCTATAGAAAGCACCGAAAATTCGTGTGATGGCATCTTTGGTAAGTGCTTTATTATATTATTCCAGAGATGGCCCTGTGTCCACTTTACAAGCTTTCTTCTCTTTCTGCTCTTCATACGTGTCCTATTTCACACTCTTCTTTCCTTTTTCACTTTTCTATTCTCTTTCATATTTACCTTGCTTTTTAATTTTTTTATATTTGGACCAATTAGTAAGGATGTTATTGGAGACGCATATTATATATCATCATTAAAAAATGAATGTCTTTCAATTTATTACTTTTTAAGATTTATTGCTTTTTAGTTGTTTATACTTTTTAAGAAATTTATTGAAGTAAAATTGTTTGTTAAAACGTATTAAATAACTTTAAAATATATATAATATTTTAATTATGTGAAATAAAAATTATTATTAAAATATAAAAATAATTAAATAATTAATTAAAAAAAGTTATAACTTTTCAAAAATCATAAACTTTTTCAAATAGCTGAGTTTTGAAAAGCTATAATCTCAAACAATTGTCTTCTAATTTTATTTATTACGAATTGAATTAAATCAGTTATATTTTTTATAACTGTCTTTGAGATTAACGTCAGAATAGAACAAGTTATTTAATAACTTGTTTTTAAAGAACAAAAACTTAAAAAAGTTGTTTTTAAAAAAATTAAAAACTAAAAACTATTTATTTTTTAAAACCACTTATTCTTATATGTAATTTTTAAAATATTAAATAAAATTTATTAAATATTTTAATATTATTTGTATCACTAATTAGATTTACTCTAACTAACATTTAAATATTAAATTGAAAAAGATTATTTATTAAATTTAAATATTATTTTATTTTTTTAAAATATTTTAAATAAGAATTTTTTTATTTATATTTAATTAATAGAAAAATTAATCTGAATTTTAAAAATATATTATTCAAATAAATTTATCAAGCAATCATTTTTTGTTTTTAATTTAAAAACTGTCTTTAAAATTTATATTTTCAAATAGAATTTTTTATTTCTTATTTCTAAAAGTATATTTTGAAAAAAAGTTCACGAAAACAAAAGAACAAAAACAAAAAAGAAAATCATTGAAGTTAAAAATATATTTGATGTTTTATATTATACAATAACACAATTATGTGATATTATTAGTAATGTTTATTAATGCAACACAATGTATTAGGTAGGGAAGAGTATATTTTTTGGTTGCGGTAGAAATCGAAGATAATATCTAAGGGCTAATAACAACTAACATATTATGTTAAACTAACTCGGTTAGCTTTCTTAACATTTTATTTAAGAATAAAATAATGAACATAATATAAATTTAGTACTTATAGTTTAGATTGGTTCAGTTTAACTTTAAATATAAGATCTGAAACGTAATTTAGACAAAAAAAATTTTTTTTGTCATTTACTTGTTTGGTTTTCACCTTGTTTACAAATAAAGCGCAAATACAAGAAAGTTCTAGAGAAATCATTCTAGAGGAAAAAGTATTATTATTACTTTATTAAATGTGTCACTTAATTTATAATTGAGGGCTTTCAAGCCATTTATACAATAATGAGTGAAGGGAAAATGGGATGCGGGGACCCGGATCCACTATCGCCTGGTGTAACCGACTGGGATAGTGAGATCAAGGGGTTCAAGCCTGGATTTTCCTACATTTTAGTAAAACATTAAGGAGTGAGGGCATACGCGTGCCCCCACTAATCCGCGGGAAGAACATGAGCCCCCAAGTCACGAGCGTCGAGTAAGACTCGAGCCGAGTGACTTAAAGCCTATATGAGCCAAATCTGGTTAAAAGAAAAGTAGCTTGTTCAAGTTGAGTAGAGGGGAATCTGAAAGACATATGATTTCCAAGTCAAGTGGAGTGGAATCCAAAAGATATATGATTTCCAAGCTGAGTGGAAGGGAATCCGGGAAGCATATGATTTCCGAGCCAAGTGGAGTAGAATCTGGGAGGCATTTGACTTCTGAGCTGAGTGGAGTGGAATCCAAAAGACATGATTTCCATCTTTGCCAACTCTTGGATAGTCTTTTTTGCCACGTAGACCCTTTTGCCACATGGCGAAGGGTTACTAACCGTCATTTCATTTTTCTATAAAGGTCTCTATGTACCATCTAATAATTGCGACGTTTATGCATCCCCAGGCCATTAATGGTAGGTTTTTAGGATAGGAGGCGTCGCTTCATTAAAGAGGTTGCTTGGATAATCGCGACCCTAGCTTGAGACTGGTGGCTTCCCTACCGTTAGATTTTTCCATACCAAAGGATCGCTTCCCACCTCTATAAATATAATTGTCTTCTTCATTCGAAAGTTTTCACTTCTGTTGTTTCATGTTATTCTATTGTTACCTTACTTCTTCCATTTGATCCACTGCAAGGAGTGATTGCTAGAGTCGTGCTTCCTTCTTACCTCTTTAGCTTTTCTTCTTCATCCCCTTATTTAAGCAAGTTAGTGTATTTTTTCTACTTACCTTCTTTGCCTCCTTTAGGTTAGTGTTCCATGGCCTCTACTATTGGGACATCGTATGCTTGGGTAAGGGATGAGGTTTTGGCCATTCCTTCATCCCTTCAATACGAAGACTCCATTGCCAAATTGTAGGAAAGGGAAAGTTTTAACCACTCTAAATTTACCCGTAACATAGAGTGTGTTAGTTATATGTCTTCTGACCGGGTCTGTCACCAGTGTACAGACACAGGTGAGTTAGATTTTACCTTTGTGTATGAGACCCTGGCTTTTCGTCTTCAAATGTCTTTTCCCTTTTCTGAGTTTGAAATTGGGATTTTAAATGCCTTGAATATTGCCCCGACCCAGCTTTATCCTAATGATGGGCATTTGTGAAAGCCTTCGAGATTTTGTGCGAGTACTTTGGTCGCGCTCTCTCTGTGCCCTTTTTTTTTCTTTACGCTAAAATCCCCAAGGCTGGGGTACCGGCAGAGTGGATCTCTTTAAACGGGGTTACCCATCGTAACCTGATTCAGGCTTTTGACTAATCGTACAAAAATTTTAAAACTGGATACTTTAAAATTCGAGTGGGTTTAAATCTTCCTGGGGAGGACTTTTTGCATTACCTTGACTCTCGTCCTTAATTTCCTCTTTACTAGACCCACACACCAGTTCAATTCCAAGTGTCTTGGGAGTATTTATCTCTATTCGAGCAGTCAGACACAAAATTTTTACTTGAGGATATAGGGTTGTCTTTTAGCTTACAGGCACTAATCGCCTTGTCTCCTAATCCGAGCGCCTTGGACGCCTGGATTCGTAAGTATAGCTTACTTCTCTAACGTCAATTTGATTTGTCTAACTTAGTTTTTTGTTGATTCCCTATGTGTATGCAGACTATATGGCCCCTCACACTCTGTCGCCAAAGGATCTGAAGAAGCGCTACCAGGAGGCTGACCCCAAAGCTGCTGGGAAGAAGAGCGGTACTAAGAAGGGGGTACATCCACCGCCACTCCAACCCCAACCAGTGTTATCATAACCACCGCCACTCCAATTACTGTAGTGATCATAGGGTCACAGTTTGAAAATGAGTCAGGCCGCTAAGTAAAGAAGCATCATCAAGGAGAACCAGCAATGCAACAACATGACAGTTCCAAGTCACCCTAAGTTTTTGTCCAACTCGAGGTCCAGGTTGGGCATATTACAAACATGGTCTAGGTGTCTGAAAGCCCCGAACCGGTAGCTGAGACCCTTGTGACTCAGGGCAGGACTTCTGGGAATTATGACAACGTCATCACCGCCGAGAGGATTACTGGCTCCATGCCTAGTAAGACAGAGGTTGTCGAGCATCTCTGGGAGGCGTTCATGAATGGTTCAATGTCCACCGATCAGAATTTGGCCACTCACTCTAAGATGCTCACTTTCTCATTCCTCGTTTCGTTGATTCGACAATACTTTTTAAGGAGGATAGGAAGAAGTATGCATCTTCGAATCTAGTCACCATGTGCCAGGATGTCGAAATGTTTGGCCTACAAGTGACTTCAATGGCTCGGTCTCTGGAGAAGCAACTCAGTACCCATAAGAGGGCTCTAGCAGCCCTGATAGAAGAGAATGAAGCCTTGAAGAAGGAAAACCAGTTCTTGAGGGGGGGGGGGGGGGAAATAGGGGACGCCCATTTACGGGACGTGAAAAAGATAGCAGCATTGTTGAAGGACAACCTGACTCAATCTGAGAAAGACTCGGAGATCGCCAGGTCTGGGTGGTGTAACATCCCTAATTTTATATAAATAATTAAATATGAAGAATAAATACTAAATAATTATATATGCGTAAATTAATATCCCAAAATGTTGAAAATAATTAAATTAAGATTTTTGGGAATTATTCATAATTTATTGGGGCTTTATGAGCTGAAATTATACCCGATTAAAATATGGGTGCGGACCAAGTATCTCTGATTGAGGTGCTATTGGTCAGGGCTATTAAGAATATTATTGGGAGTCCGAATATGTATTCAAAATAATTTTTAGATAAAGTATTAAGCCCGAACAGAGATCCTGTTTGATTTGAAATGGAGAAGTTTAATGATGGGTTAAAATTTAAAACACTAAACCTCATTTCTTTCCTTCATTTCCCGTGTTGTTTCTTCTCCTTTCATACTCTTTTCCCCCCCTTTAACACTTCATCTTCCACTCTTCTTCTTCTTCCTTTTGAAATCCACAAAGTGGTGGTGTGTTCTCTCCCCTTCCATTTTCGTTCTACTACAAGATTGGAGGGTAAGATAATTGTGCTTTGAAGCTCTCCCTCTCTCTCTCTCTCTCATTTTCATACTCCCTCTCTTCCTTATTGGTACCCACTCATGTTCTTCGCTTGAGGTAAGTTCCTCTCCATTTTTAATGGTGTTATGCCCTAGGTTAGGGGTTATTATGGTTTTTGAGAGGGTAATGCATATGGGTATGTTAAGGGAAGACATTTATGATGGGAAACCCTTAGGAGGGGTGCTTTTAATATGAGTTTTATGAGGGGATATATGGGTATGCGAAAATGACAATAAAAGATAATGGAAAATGATGAACATTGATGATGGTTGTTGAGTTTTGATGAAACCCTAACTTTGTAAATTGAGGGAAATATGAAATATGGGTAGGAGAATATTTATTGATGTTAGGAGAATGTATTCAATGATGTGGGATTATAGCATTGATGGTGGATGGCCATTAATGAGATTAAGTGATTGAGAATGGTTGTTGGAAACAATTAATATGGAAACCCATGAAAGAGTTTAACTTTAAATGCATAATAATAAATTTAGGCACCTAACCCATGATGGTTATGGTGGAGGAAATGAGATAAATGAGGTTGAGAATTAAAATGGCATAAGACAACAAGCAGTTAATTATGAGCACTTGAATCTTGGTAGTTGAATAAAAATTGAATATGTGGTATATTGTATAATGTAGGAAACAACCCCATCGATGAGGTAGGATCTTCGGACCGCGTTGATTTCTACTTCTCTTGAGGTAGGAGGGGTACCATCTTTAAATGCTTGATTTCATCTATTAGTGATGTGTGTATATGGTTATGTTATGCTAATTTGGCTTGGATGAATGATTTGATGATTACTTGATTGAAATGCATTTAGAGTGAATGGTGTTATGTGGCTTATGTTTGTGGGATGATGATTATGATGTTGAATTGACTCATGATTAATGAAAGTTGTTGTTAATGGCTTGGAACCATGATTTTATTGATTGCAATGTTATTGAACATCCCATGATATGTGAATTGATGAATTGTGATTGCCACTAACTAGTTATATGTATGAAATCCAATGAATGTTGGTGATGGTTAAGAATGATGAATATATGGAGTTCCATTAAGTGTTGGTGGTGAATTATGATTATGGAGTGGCATTTATGATGCATAGTATGAGAATGCATTTGATTTGCATTGCATTACATCCATGGCATATCATTCGCTGTCTATGTGGAATGTTAGGGGTTCTAATAGGCGGGCCTAGTGGAAGGGCAGCCCAGTGCATGGGTAAAAATTATGTATTTGTTCCTTAGTGATTCTTGGAATCACGAAGCTGTCCTTAGTTTGGTGACGAGGCACCCTATGTGGTGGGCCCAATAGGTGGGCGGCTCTATGGTGAGTGAGTGACCTCAGTGTCCCTATGGGGCACGACTCTTTTGATGTGTGTTCGGGAGGGGCCCGTAGCACTTATGGCAAGCGATGCCATGTTGTTGAATCCGCAAGTCACGGGGTAACTAGTGCTACAAGTGGGCAATAACGGTTTGGTACTAGTAAAAGAGTAATGTATTGCATGCATGATTTGAGATATAAGTGTATATTTTTACTACTGTAGTAGAGGCATAGTAGCACACATATGCTTGACCTACACTTGATATGATGTTGTTTTTCCTACAGTCGGATCCATAATTGTTATTGATTCCTTTGTGCATATGCATTAGTCATAAGAGCATTTGTATATAGCCGGAGATATGCCTAGTTGGTAGCCCTTGGTGGCGATGGATGATTGATAAATAAAAAGGATGGAAGATGTGGTACTAACATTAAGTGTGTGATGACTTTTATTGAGAATGCCAATGATTTTGATATGCATGTTATGAATATATTGACTCAAGTATGTATTATATTGAGATGAGATGATATGATATGAGAATGAGGCTTGTGATGCTTCTTGAGATATGAATGTTATGAATATATATATATATTGAATTGGATATGTGTGATGTTGAAATGGAATGACATGATATGTGAATAAAGCTTATGATGCTTTTTAAGAAATGGATGTTATACACACATGTATATGTATCATTATAATGTATGACTTAATTCATTTGGTGTATGTTACTCACCTCCTAGTTGTCATTTTAAAGTTTGATGTAGGTATGTGGATATCCTACTCTTTTGGAGGATTGAGCAAAGGGTAGAGGTAAATATGGAAATGGAAGCTTGTAAGCCTTGGCCGACACTCCTTTTTGCAAAACATTTAATATATGCATATGCTTCTTTGTTTCATGAATATTGGATGATAGCATGTATTCTTTTGAGGGTCACTTATGAAAATTGAGCCTTGTATGTTTTGAAAGGCTAATTTTTGATAGTGGTCTTAGTATTGATTGAGGTTAACCAAAATACAATGACCTTGTCTGTCATATTGATGAATGAATGCTGTTTATGAAGTCTCTTAGCCAATTGATGGCCTTGATGTGCATATGGCTTGATGAATTGATTAAATTGTGAAGGTTGTCTATGAAATTTATGCAAAATTAAGGAACCAATAGGGTCAAAATGAGTTTTATGAGTCTTAGATAGTATGTGATGACTCAAATAGCTTAAGTATATAATTTGTGACTTGTTGAAATTGGAATGAGTCAATTCCATTGAGAATTGACCCCTAAGTTGCATAAAAATGCCTCAAAATAGACTAAACGCATTTGTGCGCATAAGTCCCTTGTTTTTAGGAATTTTTAAGTGCGACCAGCCGCCATACATCACAAATACTATATTTTAGCTTATGTCAAAATTTGGTGAACATTGGATTTGATTTGAAAAAGATAGGATGGTTAAAAGTTGGAAAAAAGTGTGTTTTCTGCATAATTTGCAGCAGGGTACTGTCATACAGGGCTTGAATCGATTCACCTAAAGCTCTGAATCAATTTAGAGCCCTGTCCATTTCAAGCACAGCGTGTGAATCGATTCAAATAGGCTTGAAACTACACTGTCTTTGCCTACTGGAACGTGTGAATTGATTCACCTGGGGGCTGAATTGATTCATTCACCTATTTTTCACAATTCTTGGCCCTGAAGCATGCATGAATGAATTCAGCCTGGCCCTGAATCGATTCATGGTGCTATTTTGGTGGAAAATCATAAGTTTTAATGCCTGTTGGGTTCCATTTAACCATTGCATGATCATGTCTCTCTGTGTAAGCGTATTTAATACATTTTAACAATTAAATTGAGTATCTTTAGACCCCATTCTTATACAATTCAATAACTCTCAAATTAAATTATGTTTCCGCTATTCCTTGTGATGATCCTATGTCCGATTGTCCAAGGAGCACTCTTAATTTAAACTAAACACCATCTCATATCTTCATATATGGAATGGGTTCTTTTAATTGATCCGGTGTTACTTGTTAAAGTTATATTTCACGGGTTCTTCCATTCTTTAATAGTTTTAAAAATCGTGAAAAATTTACCCTCATTTCCATTAATTAAATTGGGGTCGTTTCAGGTGGGATTTGGCTAAGTCAAAATTGATGACCGCCGAGGAGAGGTGTTCTTACTGGGAGAGACGCCTCAATGATGTGGAGGAGTCGTACAATTCTCTCTCCATGAAGAAAAAAGAAGTGGAAGCCAACCCTTAAAAAGGCCAGGAGGATTTGAAGGCCTTGGAGGAGGAGTTGGAGGCTCCCATAGCTACGATAGAGAGGGAGGTATCACAAAAGTATGTTGATGCCTTTGAACTTTGTCGTGAGCAAGTCACTATACTGAACCCTACTGTTACTCTTAGTTGGGAAAGGCTCGACCTATTCAAGATTATGGTGGATGGTTAGATTGTCGACCTTCCAGCTTCTGATGATGAGGCCACCGATCCTTCTCTATAGTCAGGTATGATAATAGTCAAGCCAGCTTCTGCTAAGGTGGGAAAGGCACATGCAGATGCAGGCTAGTTCAAAGGTGAGGAAATCCCTCAGGGCAGGACCACTAACACAGAACAGGGCTCAGAAGGAGCTATAGTTTAATCTTTCCTTTATGTAATGAAAAAAATACCTGTGTAGCTTTCTATTTTAATTCGCATATAGCATGAAGAGTGTTTGTCTTTCATATCCTCGTGAGTTGTTTCCCCAGAGTGAGCGTATCTCACTCGGGTTTTTGTAACTTAACGTATTTGTTCCCCAGAAGAATGTTTATCTTCCAGGTCTCGTGAGTTGTTTCCCCTAAGTGAGCATATCTCACTTATGTCTTCGTAACTTAACGTATTTGTTCTCAAGAAGAATGTTTATCTTCTGGGCCTCGTAAGTTGTTTCCCCCGAGTGAGCGTATCTCACTTAGGTTTTTCGTAACTTAACGTATTTGAAAAGATTGTTTATCTTCCATGCCTCGTGAGTCCTTTCCCCCGATTGAGCGTATCTCACCTGGGTTTTATAACTTAACGTATTTGTTCCTAAGAAGAATGTTTATCTTTCGGGCCTCGTGAGTCGTTTCCCCCGAGTGAGCATATCTTATTCTGGTTTTCCGTAACTTAACGTATTTGTTCCCGAGAAGATTATTTATCTTCCAGGCCTCATGAGTTGTTTCCCCCGAATGAGCGTATCTCACTCGGGTTTTCCGTAACTTAATGTATATTTCACGTAAGAAGAATGTAGGCTGAAAGTAGTAACGACTTTTATCAAATAGGGGCCTCATTAAAACCTCCTGGGAGAAAAAACCCTATGGGAAAAAATCTCCTAGGTAGGAAAAAGAGTACCCTCGTTATATATTAACTATGATACAATTTTAAATGTGTGACATTCCACGTCCGAGGAATGTCTTTGCCTGTTAATTACTCTAATCCGTATGCACCCTTTCCTACGACCCCTTTCACTTGGTATGGGTCTTCCCAATTAGCAGCAAATTTCCCGTCCTCGCGTGATCTCCGATTGTTGTCTGTAATACATAGGACCAGGTCCCCTTTTCGCAGGGGTCAAGGTCGGAGCATGGAATTCCATTTCTAGGCAGACTTTTGTTTAGAAGCTTGGATTTTAATGAAACCTATGTCGTGTTCTTCCAAACTGAGATTCAAGTTTTCTTGTGTTCCTACATTGCCATTCTCCTTATCATAGATTATTTACCAAGGAGATAGTTCTCCAAGCTCCATTAGAATCATAGCATCAACTCCAAAGTTGAGTCGGAATAGAGTTTCATGGGTTGAAGAATATGGCTTCATATGGTATGCCTATAGAGCTCCCAATAGCTTCTCTTCCCATCTACCTTTGGCTTGTCCTAGGCGTCATTTCAACTCCTGAAGGATGACCTTGGTTGCCGCTTCAGCTTGTCCGTTTGTATGTGGGTGTTTGACAAAGGAGAATCTCCGCTTGATACCCAGGTTCTCACAAAATTGTATGAAGTCTTTGTCAGTGAATTATCGCCTATTGTCAGAGATGATGGTGTGGGGGAGCTTGTGTCAGATGATATGTTTTCATGTGAAAGTCTGAACCTTAGTAGCAATGATAGAGGCAAGGGGCTCTGCTTCGACCCACTTGGTGAAGAAGTCGATTGTTACGAGGAGGAATTTCAACTAACCTTTGCTGGGCGGAAATGGTCCTAGGATATCCATTCCCCAAGTGTTAAAAGGCCAAGGGGAAAGGACTCCATGCAAGGGCTCTGGTTGGCTATTGATCCGATTGGCGTTTCACTGGCACAAGACACATTTCTTGATGAACTCAGAACAATTTGCACAGAGTGTTGGCCAGAAATAGCCTACTTTGAGAACTCAAGCAGTGAAGGGGAAGACTCCCCTATGGATGCCATAGATTCCTGAGTGGAGCTCCCTCATGACGTAACTGGCTTGTTCCCCATCAAGACACTTCAAAAGTGGCATCATAAAACCTCTTTTGTAGAGTTGCTCACTCAACAACGTGTAATTTACCACCTGTACTTGGAGCTTCCTGGCTTGTAGGGGGTCTTCCGAGAGCGTTATGCTAAGAAGGAAGTTTGTAATCGGGGTCATCCAAGTTTCGTCAGTCAAAGTTGTGACTACCTAAAATATCTACTTTGATTCCATAATCGTGGGCTCCTCCAGGGTCACCTATATAATTATTTTCAAATTGCCAGCTTTGATGGTACTGGCAAGTTTCAAAAGTAAGTCGACTCACTCCTTTTTCACCCTCAAGACATGGATGACTCGGGAGAGCTTAAGCTCTATAGCTAACCGGTTTACATACGCCAAATACTTTGCTAGGGCCGGGTCTCTCGTTTGATACGATCCTTCTACCTGTCTGCCCACTAGTTAGGAGTCAGTTTTCACCTATACACACCAGGCTCCTAGATCTAGCACCGTTCATAGACCAGCGATCAGGCCTTCATACTCCGCTTGGTTGTTACTAGATTTAAAGCCAGTGGGGGATTCCGGTATAATTCCTGCCCCACTTCATTTAACATTGGAGGACCCGTCAATGGAGAGGGTCCAAAGGGCATGTTCAACATCATAAGCATCTTTGTCATCCCCAAACTCCACCAGGAAATCCGCTAGGACTTGCGCCTTGATGGGGCCTCTTGCTTCGTATCAAATACCATACTTAGAAAGTTCCTTTGCCCATGCCACGATCTAACCTGCGAGTTTGGGTTTCTGAAGTATCTTGCTTAGAGGTTGGTCAGTTCTAACAATAATCTGATGACTGTGAAAATAGGGTCGGAGTCGGCAGGCAGCCACCACCAGACTGTATGTAAAATTTTCAACCTTTTGGTATTATGTTTTTGCCCCTTGAAGGGTTTTACTAGTGAAATAGGTTGGCTGTTGGATGGGAACTTCTTCCTGGACAAGGGCTGAACCGACTACGTCACCCCCAACTAAGAGATAAAGTATGAGCTCCGACCATGGGTTGGGTCTGGTTAAGATAGGAGGAGATGCAAGGTAGGCCTTCAGATCTTGGAAAGCAGTTTCACACACTGAGGTCCACGTAAAAGTATCCATCTTCTTCAGTATCTTATAAAAGGGCATGGATTTCTTCGTAAATTTTGAGAGGAATCAGGACAAAGCAGCGATCTGACCGATGAGACGTTGAACATCCTTGATGTTTTAGTGGCTTTTCATTTCCAATATGGCGTGACACTGATCGGGATTTACGTCAATTCCTTGATATATTAACATATAGCCCAAGAATTTGCCACATTGAACCCTAAAGGAACATTTTTTAGGGTTTAGACACATGTTGTGCTGTCAGAGCTCGAAAAATATCTCTTCCAAAGTCCTAGACATGTGTCTTTATCTCCCTGGTTTTGACAATCATATTGTCTACATACACCTCTATATTTCGACCAATCTGGTTTGTGAAAATTTTGTATACCAAACGCTGATAGGTGGCTCCAGCATTTTTGAGGCCGAAGGGCATGACCTAGTAACAGAAATTGGCCCCGCCCTTGGTGAAGGCTGTCTTCTCCTTGTCCCTTGGATCCATACAGATTTGGTTATAACCCGAGTACGCATCCATGAAACTCAGAATCCTGTAGCCTAAGGTATCATCCACCAACCGGTCAATATTAGGTAAAGGGTAAGGGTCTTTAAGACATACCTTATACAAGTCGGTAAAGTCAACACATATCTACCATTTGCCGCTTGCTTTCTTTACCATGACAACATTAGATAACCAAGTCGAGTATTTACTTCCCGAACGAAATTTGCAACCACCAGTTTATCTGTTTCTTTTTTGACTGTTGCTCTCCTGTTAGGCCCCAACTTCCTGGGCTTTTGGGAGACATGCTAGGCATCTGGCTCTATGATGAGCGAATGGCAGATGACATTAGGGTCAATGTTGGGCATGTCTATAGGATTCCAAGTAAAGAGGTCCGCATTGGCCCTCAACAATCAGATTAAAGTTTCTTCAATGGTTGGGTTGAGAATTGTGTTGATTCTCATAAACTAGCCAGGATTTTGGCCAATCTAAATGAGTTTCAGGGACTCTATCGGTTGAGGTCTTTCGTATTGTCTGTCATCATAGGGATTAAAGCCGGTCTTGATGTCCTCCTTGACTATAAAAGTCTCTTTAGGTTGTAGGTTCTAAGAGTAACATTCCTGTGCGATCTCTGGGTCAGCCCTTACTACCTTGACTCTTTCGTCTCCGAGAGGAAACTTCATGGTCAAATGCATTGTAGAGACTATGGCTCCCAGGGTGTTGAGGGACGGGTAACCCAACAACGCATTGTAGGAGTAGGGGAAATCAACCACTAAAAGCTTGACTATAATGGCTCTGTTATTTGCTCCATCTCTGAAGGTGGTCTTTAATTCAACATAGCCCAGTGGCTGCATAAAATCACCCGTAAAATTGAGTAAGGCACCACCATACCTTTTCAACTAGCTTGGGGGCAAGCACAACTTCTGGTAAGCCTTCTAGTGTAGGATGTCTGTCAAGCTTCCTTGATCCATAAGTACCCTCTCCATAATATAGTCGGTAACCCCCATGGTAACCACCATTGGTTCATCTCTATTAGGTCCTACTTCAGGAAAGTCTGAGCTGTCAAAGGTTATAACTTCTATCCCTATACTTCCATGTAAAAAATTCACCTGTCTTGCATGTTGGTGACGGTTTGCTTGGACCCCGGGGAATGCCCCGAAGATGGTATGGATGACCTGTCTCTCGTCATCCCTCTCAACTTCCAGTCTCTACGATTGGGAATGCTCTACATCCATGCAGGGGCAATCTCTTGTCTAAATTTCCACTTGATCTGAGGGTTCTCTCTCCCTTTTCTGATTCTCCTTGCGTGCGATGTCACTTTTACAGTCGATAAACTTTCCTCAAGTGCCCCTAGCAAATCAAGTGTTCGATCTGGTTCTGAAGGGAGCAACAATCCTCTGTTCCATGTCTGGGAGCTCTATGGAACTCACAGAATTTGGTTGAGTCAGTGCCTTTGGGACCTTCCCCTGGAGGGGGAAGTATGAGTATACCCATGTTGTATACCTCATGTATGATCCTGTAGTGTCTGTTGGTTAGGGAAGTAAAGCGGCTGTATTTAGGAGCGGTATAAGCTTCAAAGCGTTTGTCTCGGTTTGGTCTAAGCTTCTCCATCTAGGTTCAGCTTGGGAAATGTTTCACTATAAGTGTCCAATACGCCCAACCTTTTTTTCTTCCATACAAATGTATTGAGCTACGCGTTGTCTGAAGTCATCCATATCAAAGGGCTATTTTTTTGCCAGGGAGTTTGAAAATATGCTCAGGCAGAGGCTGATTTACACAGCGTGCAGGGTGACTACAGAGCTCAAGTCGCGTATTTGGATGGCCTGCTCAAAAAAATGGGCCATGTACTACTTGAGGGTTTCATTGGGGTGTTATCTTAAGTTCACCAAGCTGTGAGAGGTTTGCTGCACCGCTTGGCTGGTGGCAAACTGACTCAAAAACTTCTTAGTCAACTCAGAGAAATTGGTTATAATCCTCGGGGGAGGTGCAAGAACCAGCGTAACACAGATTTGGCCAGCGTGGTGGGGAAAGTCTGACAAAATAAGGAATTCAAAGCTCTTGTGATCAGCATGGTGGTAGTGAACATCTGTGAGATGTTCTTTTGTTTCCCCCCTTTTGTCATACTTCTTCATAGCTGGGGGCTTGTAATTCGACGGAATTGGCGCACTCATGACTCATTCCACGAATAGGTGGGAAGCATAGGGATGCACAAACTCGTATTTTTCTGTGCCCCAAGTCTGCTGTGAGTCATGATCGTCAGTGTCCTGTCCGGTGGACTGAGTATGGTAGTGGCCCGAGGCTTCTCTTTCTTCCGTCCTTCATGTGCGTAACTCTGCATTTTCCTTTAGTAAGTCTGCTACCGTATGCTGCAATGCTTCTACAACACTCACGAGCTTCTGGATTTGGTCATTACTATTGACTTCCTACCGCTGGCTTTCATCTCCTTCATGATGGCTATGGTTGTTACGGGTTGTCACCATCTTGGCTCAACTGGAAAAGAACTGGTGTGTGGGAACTGTTTCATCGGGCCCTACAGTGGGTGCCAAAATGTTCACAAATAGAGCGTAAATGCAAAAAAGTCCTAGAGAAATCACTCTTGGGGAAAAGTATTATTATTACTCTATTAAATGTGTCACTTAATTTACAATTGATGGCTTCCAGTTCATTTATACAATAATGAATGAAGGGAAAATGAGATACGGGGACCCGGATCCACTATCGCCTGGTGTAACCAACTGGGATAGTGGGATGGTTTAAGCCTGGATTTTCCTACATTTTAGCAAAAGATTAAGGAGCGGGGGCATATGCGTGTCCTCACTAATCCGCGGGAGGAACACACTTTTTTTATAATTGGTTACACAATTTAAGATTGATTAGATTGATTGATAAACACCTCTAACAATTAAGAAATGAAATAAAAATAATATACTTTGATGATTCCTTCAAGGTGTGTTTTGAATGTGATTACAGGTTTAAGGATTTTGATAATGACAAAACACTCTTGAAGAATTCCATGCAAAAACAAAGATATGGAATCAGACTCAGAAAAATTACGAAGCTAATCGATTAGGGAGTCTCAGCCAATCGATTAGGCAGCTTCTGTTTTGGAACCACTGCATCAGGACATTAAGCTAATCGATTACAGCATTTCAAATAATCGATTACAGAGCCACTGGAATTACAATAATCGATTACATGCATGGCTTAATCGATTACCAAAACCAAAAATGGCATTAAAGGTATCAGGTATAACAACTAATTGATTAAGAGAATTCAGCCAATCGATTAGAAGACTACTGGAATTAAGCTAATCGATTACTATGACTATATAATTGATTAAGAAGCTACGAAGCTAAATCAAATGCATCAGGTATCACTGCTAATCGACTACAAGGCAAAGTTCAATCGATTACCAAGCTTATGACTTGAAGCTAATCAATTAGGCAATGGGAACTAATCGATTACATAGCGAACAGAGATGAAAAATTCAAAGTGTAATCGATTACAGCTTAAATCATAATCGATTACTATAGTGGGAAAACGCATATTAGTGGGAAACCAGCACATTTCTCCACCACTCCTTCAGACACCCACTACATGCAACGGCTAGGAAGACCAAGACACTCACCAAAGCTCAGAAATGACTCTATAAATGCAAGAGGAACTCAAGCATAAAACACACAATAAGAAGCTATCATTCTTTACTTACTCTTGTGCTTAGTAAGCCCTTATTCTTGTATATTCTGAATTTTTATTTGCATATTCTCTCTTCTTGAGAGTTATAGATTTGAGAGAACCTTCACTTGTACATCTACTCTATTGAGAGAGTCACTTACTTGTAAACACCAAACACCAAAGTTCACTCTAGATTGAGTGGTTGTTCACTCTAGGTTGAGTGGTTACAAAGGTTGGGGTTCAATCTTTGGGATATTGTGAGATTGAGAGATTGGGTGGGGTGCCCTTATACTTGTGAGGATTGGGTTCTTGAGTGTGGGACACTAGGAAGCTGCAATTGCTCAAAGTTGTATCTCTAGTCTACAATAGTGGAAATCCTCTAAGTGGGTTGCTTAGAGGCGAGACGTACACCGGATTGGTGGAACTCGTTAAATCGGTTTGCAAGCTCCTCTTCCCTACTCTTTTACTTTCATATATTGTGCTTAATTGGCTTGTGTTGATTGATTGTGGCTTGCATACTTAAACTTGTTTAATTTGGTAAACTTTGAATACTGCACACCAAGTGTTTATCAAATTGTCTCAGCTATATTTACCTTTATTTTACCTTGCACATTTCATTAAACTTGATTTCTCTTGCATAATCTTGTAAATTTGAACATAAGAATCAAGTTCAAAGGCATTCCAACTAAAAGTTTTAAAAACTCAATTCACCCCCCCTCTTGAGTATTGAGGCCACTTGAATAACACAAGGGTTAAATATGTTCTTAGCCCCTATAAAATTAACAAATTTTATTTTTTGACATCCCAGGCGCTGACGAGGGCGGGGAGTGATCGTTGATGTAGAGACACGGACAAGGAGTGGCTCCTGGCAGGCCTCCAACGAGGAATATAACATCCCAAGTACTATTAAGGGTGGGAAGTGATCGCCAGTGCATAGGTAAGGAGCAACTCTTGGCAGGCTTCCAGTGGGAGGGACCTAGGAATAAACCGAGTACATAGCAGAATGAGAGGGATCCAAAGACTATATAGGTGTGTGACCATACAATCGAGGATAACTGAAAGGAATTAATTCACACTACCTATACTAACAAATTCATTTGATCTTTGATAGCTCATCACTTAAGGACTCCAACATTAAGCGTGCTTAACTTGGAGAAATTATGGGTGTCGCGACCAGGGTCTCGGCGCACGACGCGGACTGGTTAAAGAGAAGTAAAAGAAAATTGAAATTGCATTGAAATGAGGCCCTTGGGAGGCCTAAAGAAAATAAAGGGTTCAAGGAGTCGCCACTAATATTTATTAAGGAAAATATTAGGAAAACCTTTAAACAGCACTGGTTTTTTTAAAAAAAATGAGATTCTGTTTAGTCCGAGAATCGAATTACAGGAGGGGAAGGTATTAACACCCCACACTGTCCGTAAAAAAACGGTTATCCAAATTGATCATGATTAATTTTTTAAAAAAATATGATTATTAAATATTTCATCCTTCATAAAAAAGAAAACAACAATGATAGATAATATACATAATAATATATATATATAAGAATAAAACAAAATTAATAATAGAACATATCTCCTAAATTTTCTTTTTTTTAGTTCTAAGAAAATAAACAAACAAATGACTAAAAGACCATAAAATAAAAAAAAATAATAAGACGTTTTGTCTTAATTATTTTCTAGTAAAAAAAAGTCCATTGATTTTATTGAGAAATATATGGTTCATAAAAAACATAAATAAATAAATGAAAAAAGTAAAAAAACATAAACATAAGAAAGGAAAAAAATAGAATTAAACACACCAACATGAAAATAAAGAAATATATGTACACTTGATTAATTAAAATTGACAAATGAACCTCATTTAATTATTTTTTGAAAAAAAGTAAAAAATTAAGATTAATAAGATGTCTCATCTAAATTAATCTCATTTTAAATTTAAGAGAAAGATAGATGAATAAATAACACACTATTTATTAGTCTTTTTTTTGTCATTTTTTATGATAATCATTTTTCTTAATTATCAAAAGGTTACTAAGAGAAAATAATAGGAAATCATGACAATAATAAAATAAATAAATAAAAATAAATAGGTAGAAAAATAAATACATAAAAATAAAAGGGCAGAAAAATAAATACATAAAAATAAAGGGGTGGAAAAATAAATACATAAAAATAAGGGGGTGGAAAAGTAAATACATAAAAATAAAGTGGCATAAAAATAAATAAATAAAAATAAAGAGGCAGAAAAGTAAATAAATAAAAATAAAGGGCAGAAAAATAAATACATAAAAACAAAGAGGTAGAAAAGTAAATACATAAAAGTAAAGGGGTGGAAATGTAAATACATAAAAATAAAGGGGTAGAAAAATAAATATATAAAAATAAAAGAGCAGAAAAATAAATAAATAAAAATAAAGTGGCAAAAAAGTAAATACATAAAAATAAAGGGGCAGAAAAATAAATACATAAAAATAAATAGGCAGAAAAATAAATAAATAAAAATAAGGCTAAATACATCTTTTGGTTCCCTATCTCTTAAGTTATTTTTAGATTGGTCCTTTATTATTTTTTTATTTCAAAATAGTCCCTTAACTTTCTAAAAATGTGTCAATTTGGTCCTTTCTAGAAAAGTTAGGGAACCATTTTGAATCAAAAAAAGGACCAATACCTTTTTAAAAAGTTAGAGGACTATTTTGAATTAAAAAATGATAGGGGACCAATCTGGAAATAACTTAAGAGATAGAGGACCAAAATGTGTATTTAGCCTAAAAATAAAAATAAAAATATAGAAAATAAATAAATAGACTAATAATTGCAGAAATATAAAGTGCGGATAAATAAAGTGCAGAAAAATAAATTAACAGAAACAAAAGTGCATAAAAGTAAATAAAGAAAAATAAAAGTGTAGAAAAGTAAATAAATATGAATAAAAGTGTAGAAAAGTAAATAAATATGAATAAAAGTTAGAGGACTATTTTGAATTAAAAAATAATAGGGGACCAATCTGGAAATAACTTAAGAGATAGAGGACCAAAAGGTGTATTTAGCCTAAAAATAAAAATAAAAATACAGAAAATAAATAAATAGACTAATAATTGCAGAAATATAAAGTGCGGATAAATAAAGTGTAGAAAAATAAATTAACAGAAACAAAAGTGCATAAAAGTAAATAAAGAAAAATAAAAGTGTAGAAAAGTAAATAAATATGAATAAAAATACAAATAAATAAATAAATAAAGACAAAAAATGCAGAAAAATAAATAAACAAATAAATAACTGTAGAAAGATAAAATGCAGGAAAATAAAGTACAGGAATATAAATAAAGAAAAAAAAGTACAGAAAAATAAATAACAATTGCTTATTCTTTCCTCCCTTATTCTTTCCTCTTGGCTTCAGCATCCATCGGCTATTGCTTGAGAGGAATTATGGAAGAGAGTTGATGAAAGGAGAGGTGTGGTAGGAAATGAAGAGGGATTGAGTATTTATAGAAATGGAGACTGGTTACTATTCTAATGGTCACTATGCAATTTTTTAGGCTAAATACATGGTTTGGTCCCCTAACTATTTAAGTTTTTTCAAATTGGTCCCCTATTTCTTTTTTTTCAAAGAGGTCCCCCTAGTTTTAAAAACGCGTCTGGTTGGTCCTTCCGTCATCTCTGTAGTTAACGCTGTAGGAGACTTCTCTGACGTGGCATAGAGACGTTGCAAAAATTGAACATTTCCTCCATTAAAGTCCCATTAAAGGTCTAGGGTTAGTGTTTTGACATTGGAATTGGTCCAGAACATAGACAACTTCACTTGCCCGTTACAATTGTGTCTGATAGCCAACTCTGGAGGTTCTTTGTTCAGCAATGGAAGCATCTCAATTCCTGCTATTCATCCTTATTGTGAATGTGTTGGGAATCATAAAGTTGTGCTTCGAACATCAAAAACAATGGTAAACTATGGAAGACAATTCTGGGGGTGTAGAAAGTATCGGGTAATGTAATTATTTGTGATTGGTACCTTACTTTTGTAGGTGGTTTTGTACCTGTATGGACAAGTTGATGGCATTTTCTCAGTGTGGTTTATGTTGTTAATGGTGTTTTTGTAGGGGGTAGCTGGTGATGGGAGCTGTAATTTCTTCCAATGGGTCACAGATACTGCCCAAGCTGAGAAGGATCTATTAATTATCAAACAGAGGAAAAGAATAATCGCATTGAAGAAATCACTTAAGGAGTCAACAAGATGGAACAAGTGGATGTACTGTTTTTGTGTGTTGTCTACCTTATGTAATGTGTTTGTGATATTTCTTTGTTGGTCACAGTGAATTAAATGTGGGTATGCTCTTGTTTAGTGTACTTTAGTTAAGTTTAGGGTATGGACTCCTGTTGTTAATTTTAGTTGAGTTGTTATTGTAAGTCTTATTTTGAGTTGGTATTTTCAGTTGTAAAGTTCAGTTGTTAATGAAGAAATGTACAATGGAGTTGGGAAATTCAGTTGTTCAATTTGAAATTGATTTTTTTATTTCAGTTGCGAATATTTAAGTTACGATAGTGTTAACATTAAAAATAACCAACCATTAGTTGCGAGAAAATAAAAGCATTAACATTTCCAAAATAGCATTCATAGAAATTAACATTGTTCTGTCTTAGAAGGACATAACAGAAAACAGTATACACACAAAACAGTTACTCTTAAGTGAAATGTAACATTGTTCAATCACTGAAACACATAATGATTCAAATTTTGTTGCGCCTTGGTGTTAACTTTGGCCTTTGTTGGACCGGATTTGTAGAAGCAATGGTGCGACGTTTTCTTTTTGTTGGGGTTGCAGCAGTTATGGTTGTAGGGCCTGTTGTTTGGTTGCTGGAAGATTGTTGGGTGTGGGGTTCGTCTTGAAGTGGTTTGGAAGGACATATGGTTTTGTTGTGGCCTATAGTTGCACAAACACTACATTTGGTTTTCAAACCCTTCCTAGACATCCTGATGTCATCCTTTTCAAGTGGATCCTTGTTCCTCGACCTTTTAGGCCTGCCAGCTTGCCTCTTGAATGGTGGAGGCTGTACATTGTTTGCTTCAACCTTGTCCCACATATTTTTTCCAATGGTGGGTAAGATAATGGGAGAATAACACTGAGCATATGCTGCCTTTCTATACATTGCTGGGATATATGTATATGGAGTTTCATTAACCTCTAGCATACAGGAAACTGCATGATTACAAGGGATTCCTGTCAACATCCACTTCCTACAGTTACATTCCCTGGCCTTCAAGTCCACAATGAATTTGTCAGCATGGTTAATGTGGCTAACCTCATAAACACTGTTTCCTGACCACCTGCACATGAGAGGATGATAGTTGTGTGTTAAATTTGCATACATGCAGGTCTAATAGCATAGAAAGATCAGACAAAAACTAACCTGACTTGGTACATATTGCAGTAAGTTTTTGATTTCTCAATTCTTTGTTTAATCCTTGGAAGAACATCATCGGTAAAGGATTGCATCCTAGTCCTGTTGTTGGCCCATCATTCCATCATGTAAGTCTTTATCTCTTCTACCATAGTAATGATTGGCTTCCCCCTCGCTCCAATGATCACTGAATTAAATGTCTCAGACATGTTATTGACCAACACATCACTTTTTGGTGCAAATGAAAATCTGGACTTGCTCCAGTGTCTTGGAGATATTTTGATCAAGTCCCTGTATGCTGCCTCATCTTGTTCCTTGATCTCTAACATTGTCCTTTCCCAAGCATGTGTGTAAGTCGATTTTGCTGCCTTCCACAGTAAGTCCTTTAGTTGTTTTCCTGGATGTTTCTTCCTGAAGTTGCTATATAAATGTCTAACACAGAATCGTTGATCAACACCTGGTATAAGCTCTTCCAATGCATGAAGCAAACCCTGAAATATAGACACCAAATGGCACTACAGTTAATCATCTAATAGACAAGCTAGATTCAAAACACATTTACTGGTTTAAGGGTTCAAGGTAAAACCCAATTTGTGACTTAGGGGGCTAGATTATAACACTTTTTCTTAGTTAAGGGACCACAATAACATGTATACTTAGTTAGGGGACCTGAATGAAAACATGTATACTTAGTTAGGGGACTTGAATGAAAACATGTATACTTAGTTAGGGGACCACAATACAATTGCAGACCTGATTATATATAATTGCCTATGTTCAATCCTGGTCTGGTACATGCTATGTACTTCCCGCAGACAGTATATTGCACATGGTACATATTCAGTATGTTGCACACACAATTGCCATAGTATATTGCCTATATATTGAGCCACAGGCACTGCTCAGGTTCACACATAATAGCATACAGTATATTACACATAGTATATTCACACACAGTTGCATACAAACCAAATTCAAACACATAGTCATATACCTTCTGTTGATCAGACATAAATGTGATGCCTTTACAGACCTGGGCTCCACCTAAATCCCCAATGAGTAGTTCCAAAAACCATTTCCATGAGTCTGTGTTTTCACACTCAACCACACCAACAGCAATGGGTAGCATCTGATCATTAGGGTCTCTACCCACTGCACTAAGCAATTGTCCACCAAATGGCCCTTTAAGAAAGCACCCATCCAAGCCAATTATCTTTCTGCAATGCTTAAAACTGTCTTTGCACTCTCTCAGACAAACATAAAACCTGTGAAAAGATGTGGCAACTGCTCCATGATCATCACTAACTTGGCCTGCATTTGCAATTGGTTGTACATTCAACTTCATAGTTGAACCAGGATTCGAACTTAGTAAAGCATTGCAGTAGTCCCACAGTTCTGTATACTGCTCCCTGAAGTCACCATCCACAATCCCTATTGCCGCTCTTTTTGCCCTATAAGCCTTGGACTTGGTTACCTTTGCATGCCAACTATCTTGAGCTCTATTACATATGTCTTGTAGTTTCAGATTTGGATTTTCATTCACACCAGTCACCAATTGTTTAGAAAGCTCCTGTGCTGCCTCCCACAAGAGTGGCTGTCAATTATGGTCCTTAGCTGCCATGTTTGTTCACCTGATAGCTTCCCACAATAAGCATAAAATTCACACCCTTCAATGCACCTGACCCTCACCCTTTTCTTATCATTTTTTTCAAATCTAAGATCTTTACCATTTGCAATGGCATATGCAATGATTGCTTCTTTAAACTGCTCCTTAGTCAAGAAGAAAGTACCCTTCTCCCAACGAAAACCCTCCATCTGTGCAGGCATCTTGAAGGTTGGATACCTTTCACTTTCACTTTCTTCTGATTCACCACTATATAGTTCATCAGAATCATCCTCAAGGTCAGAAACTACCTTCTTGCCTTTGCCTTTGCCTTTTCCTTTGCATGTGTCTTTCTGATCACTGCTCCCCTCACCCTTCATATATGTCATTGGGTTAACTGTTCTGGGGATTTTTTTTCTCTTCCATTTTTTTGCCTATTGGCTGAGTAGTACCACCTCCATCATTTTCTACTGCAACCTCATCAGCTACTGCAGCCTCAGTACCTACTGCAACATCATCAATGGGTTCTACATCCACCCCTGATCAGTGGCTTCAACATGTGTCTTCTCCATCTGACCATTCATCACATCATCAACATCCACCCCTTCATCATCAGAATCTTGGAAATTGATATCCATTGCACTATCATTATCATCTATTTCATCATCCATCCCTTGCACACCTTCATCATCTCCTTCATCACCTTTACCATAAACATGTACTTCATCACCTTCAGCATCAACATCAACATGTACTTCATCACCTTCATCACCTTTAGCATCAACAAGTACATCATCACCTTTAGCATTAACAGCCTCATCAACATGTAGATCATCAACATCTAAATCATCAACATCATGGGTTTCTTCTGGCCCAATTAGGTCTAGAACAACCTCTGGCACATCAAGAGGGTGCACGATAAACACTTGAACTTTCCCCTGAAAGTGTGCAACCCTTGCCATCTCTAAGAAACTGTGATCATCCACTAATTTCTTCAGACCAACATGAAATTGTTTGCCTCCGATCTTGTACCATAATTCTTCCATATTCACATACCCCATATCCTTTAGTATTCCCATAACTTCAAAATAACTCCATCTGTCCTCATCGATATCCCATTCAGAGTCGGTACCGATATACCCCACCTTCTTCCCATTTTCTTCAATGAAACACCCCCCATGAAAAATCTCCAACTTGAAATGAGGATTCATTCTACAATTTGAAATGATAAACACCATGTAAATTCAGTAAATGATAAACACCACATTCATGCACTAAATTTTTTTTTCTAATCCTACAACATTAGTTCATGCATGAAATGACATTGTTGCTCACCAAATCATACACATGTAAAACTGAAAACAAAGAACGAAGGGGACTATAGGACTTACCTTCTCTCTGGAACAAGGATTCACAAAGAAAGAACTGCTTGACTTTCTCCTTGGAGCTATGCTTTCCTTGGACCTTAGGTCACCCTTCTCACACGCAACAAACACGAAGACGACGAAGGGACCAAGTTGGAAACGTTTTACATCCATTCACCAAAACAGGGTCGTTTTGCACTTCCAACAGAGCAAGTAATTGAGTGACACATGGCACACAAGTCATAATCCTCTTACACATCAGATAAGTTCGAACGGCGTTAACATGTCAGATGATGGAAGGACCAACCAGACGCATTTTTAAAACTAGGGGGACCTCTTTGAAAAAAAAAAGAAATAGGGGACCAATTTGAAAAAACTTAAATAGTTAGGGGACCAAACCATGTATTTAGCCTAATAATTGTAGAAATAAATAAATTGACTAATAATTACAGAAATATAAAGTGCGAATAAATAAAGTACAGAAAAATAAATTAACAGAAACAAAAGTGCATAAAAATAAATAAATAAAAATAAAAGTGTAGAAAAGTAAATAAATATGAATAAAAGTACAAATAAATAAATAAATAAAGCCAAAAAATGCAAAAAAATAAATAAATAGATAAATAACTGCAGAAAGATAAAATGCAGAAAAATAAAGTGCAGGAATATAAATAAAGAAAAAAAGTATAGAAAAATAAATAACAATTGCTTATTCTTTCCTCCCTTATTCTTTCCTCTTGGCTTCGGCATCTATCGGCCATTGCTTGAGAGGAATTATGGAAGAGAGTTGATGAAAGGAGAGGTATGGTAGGAAATGAAGAGGGATTGAGTATTTATAGAAATGGAGAAGGGTTACTATTCCAACGGTCACTATGTAATTTTTTATTAAATAAAATGTGATCCGGGGTGGCAACCTAGAATGGACGAGGTTCTAAGCACCGTACCACGTCTTCAATAAGAACTGGTAAGTCATAACCAGGGTCTGAAATCATCGGTTGACTATGGATATTTCTCTCAACCCAGGTCAAAAACTGACAACCCGACGATCATTCAGAAGAGGTATGAGCAACCTGACCCTGCAAACACTCCGTAAACATATGTTGACTTAAGCATTGGAGAATCTTCTACAGGTTCACCTTCGGTGAATCTTGAAGTTCGAGTACGGATTAAAACATCAATTTTCACCTTAACTTGAAGAACCTCGGATTCCCACCGAACTGAGGTATAAAATACCATACTCCACAGAGGCTGTGTAAACTTAGAGTTAGTGAGGTAACACCAGTCAGGAGACTGTGCTAGGACCCCGGTTAATGCAGTCAACATTGGCGTCGAATGCCAGGACAGATCAAAATGAAATAAATATACCTTTTTTTTCTCTTTTTTTTCTTTTTTTCTTTTAAATATATATATTTTTATTTTGCCAGACAAAAATAGGTATTCACAGCTGCCCCTCTTTACTTCTTTTCATGAAAGAATATGAGATCTATTCATAATATTGATGTGAAAAGAAAGTAAAGACGTGAACACTGCTAAGAATTTAAGGAATATTTGACAGCTTTTGACAAGAAGTAAAAAGCCGAATGATGTTGTTCTAATATTTGCCCTTGAAAACAAATAGTCTAAGGAGAAGCATTTGAGGCTTGGAAGGAAAATAAACATCATGGAGGAGTTGCTCCCAACGTTTCGACTAGATGACATAACCTAGGAATTGGTACTTGAAGCTTTGAAAGAAAGTAAATGATATATGGGGTTTCCTTGACATTTTGAGCAGCCTAAGAATAAGTATCTGAGGCTTTGACACAAAATGAATGACCGGGGGATGCCCCTGACTGATTTTGATTGAAGTAGCCTAGGGAAGGATACCTGAGGCTTTGGCATGAAATAAATGACTGGGGGGATGCCCCTTTCTGATTTTGATTGAAATAGCTTAGGGAGTGATATCTGAGGCTTTGACATGAAATAAGTGACTGGGGGATGCCCTTAACTGATTTTGATTGAAATAGCCTAGGGAAGGATACTTGAGGCTTTGACATGAAATAAATGACTGGGGGGATGCCCCTAACTGATTTTGGTTGAAATAGCCTAGGGAAGGATACCTGAGGCTTGGACATGAAATAAATGACTGAGGGGATGCCCCTGACTAGTTTGACTGGATAGCATAGCTTAGGAATAAGTACCTGAAGCTTTTGAAGAAAAATAAATGACTGGGTGGAATGCCCCTGACTGATTTTAATTGAAATAGCCTAGAGAAGGATACCTGAGGCTTTGACATGAAGTAAGACTTAAGGGAAAATATCTCTGCCACTGTGACTTACAGTGGAGGATAAGATTTCTTGACATTTGCAAGAGGAAATTAAATTATATGAAACATGAGATTTATACTCAAGAAGAATCTGTTTGAGGTTGGGACATTTGAAAGACTGAGATTTAAAAGAAACTGACTTTTTGGTCATATGACTTCACTGAAGGTTCCGAGTGAATACAAGGATTCCCTTTCATACCCTAGTAAATCACCTTTACTGGGGTTAGGTGATGGACTGAAACTATTGATCTTGACTCTTCATGGGAACATTTGTCCTTGTTGTAACCTCAATCCTGCATAGAAGAAATAATCAAGTGGAAAACCAAAGATTAATGATCTCGTATCCCTGGGTGACATCTACGATCTCCATAGGAATCCATATGACTCATGGCAGAGCGAAATATCTTCAACTAGCAACCACTGTATACTTAAAGAGTATCAAATTTCCCAAGATCAAAGTCACTTTGATCCCTTATTATTATTTCATTTATCTTGTTTGAAAATGTTTCTCATCAATTAAATGATCCAGCAGAATGCCTATAAAGGAAGAAAATATTACAAGATTATGATAAAAACAAAAATGTTATTTGATGGAATTCTATACACATTTTTTACAAGTTTCACATCATCATTCAAATTTACAAGGGACATTAATATCTGCTTTGACATGTGTGTTGCTCTTGAAATTTGGATTCCATTTATCAGGTATAATACTTCTTAACAGCATCTGAATTCACTGGGAAAAGTAAGTCATCACCATCCATGTTGGTCAAAATCAAGGCTCCTCCTGAGAAGGCCTTCTTGACTATGAATGGTCCCTCGTAGTTAGGCCTTCATTTTCCCCAATTGTCAGCCTGATTTGGCAAAATCTTCTTCAAGACTAGTTCTCCTTCTTGAAACTGATGAGGGCGTACTTTCTTCTCAAATGCTTTCTTCATACGTCTCTGGTATAATTGCCTGTGACAAAGAGCACTTAACCTTTTTCCTTCTATCAAGTTTAACTGGTCATACCGGGATTGTATCCACTCGGCCTCCTCTAACTTGGCATCCATGATCACTTTCAAGGAAGGGATTTCCACTTCGATTGGTAGTACCGCCTCCATCCCATACACCAAAGAAAATGGTGTTGCCCCTGTCAAAGTTCGAACAGAAGTGCGGTATCCATGTAAAGCAAAAGGAAGTAATTCACTCCAGTCCTTGTAGGTTTCAACAATCTTCTGAATGATCTTCTTTATATTCTTGTTTGCAGCTTCAACTGCTCCGTTCATCTTTAGCCTGTATGGAGATGAATTAAGGTGCTTGATTTTAAAATCTTCACAGAGCTCCTTCACCATTTTATTATTTAAGTTTATACCATTATCAGTTATGATTTGACTTGGCAAACCATATATACATATCAATTCTTTCTTGATAAACTTGACTACCATATTTTTTGTTACATTGGCATAAGAAGCTGCTTCCACCCACTTTGTGAAGTAGTCAATGGCGACCAAAATAAACCGATGCCCATTTGATGCTTTTGGTTCAATGGGACCAATAACATCGATGCCCCACATTGCAAAGGGCCAAGGGGCTGCTAGGACATTGAGGGATGATGGGGTGCATGGATATTATCTGCATATGTTTGACATTTATGGCATTTTCTGACATAGTTGGAATAGTCTATTTCTATAGTCATCCAGTAATATCCAGCCCTTAATATTTTCCTTGCCATCGAGTGCCCATTTGCATGAGTTCCAAAAGATCCTTCATGAACACTCCTTATAATTTCATTAGCTTGTGTGGCATCAACATATCTGAGGAGGACTGAATCATGATTTCTTTTATACAGTACATCCCTATTCAGAAAGAACCCCATAGCCAAACGTCTTAGAGTTCTCTTATCATTTTCAGAAGCATTTAAAGGATACTCTTGATTTTGAATATATCTCTTGATATCATAAAACCAAGGCTTTCTATTTGGTTCATCTTTAACCACATGACAATAAGCAGACCTGGAACGTCTTTCTACCTCAATAAGGGGCATATCACATTCTCTATTCACGTTGAACATGGAAGCCAACATGGCTAAAGCATCAGCCAACTGGTTATCATCCCGAGAAATATGATGGAAAGAGACTTCATCAAACCCTTTGATTAGTTCCATGATGTGAGCTTGATAAGGAACCAATTTACTATCCCTAGTATCCCATTCTTCTTTCAACTGGTGAATCACTAGAGCAAAATCTCCATATACTTATAGAGATTTCACCCTTGCTTCAAGTGTCGCCTGAATTCCCAAAACACAAGCTTCATATTCTGTAATATTGTTGGTGCAATCAAAGCAGAGTCTAGCAGTAAATGGGAAAAATTTATCATCTGGTGAGATTAGAATGGCTCCAATCCCATGCCCTAGTGCATTCGACGCTCCATCAAACATCAGAATCCAGGTCTCCTTTGAAAACCTTTTCTCTTCTGACAATATCATGATGTCCCCATCAGGGAATTCAAATTACATAGGTTGATAATCATTCAATGGATGGTGTGCCAAATGATCAGCCAAAGCACTCCCTCTTACAACCTTCTGAGTGACATGAATGATATCACACTCAGTCAAAAGAACCTGCCAATAAGCTCTTCTTCCTGTCAGAGCCAGTTTTTCAAAGATGTACTTAATTGGGTCCACCTTAGATATCAACCAAGTAGTATAAGATAACATGTATCACCTTAGATATCAACCATGCTAATGCACAACAAGTCCGTTCCACAGTGGAATATCGTGCTTCACACTCAGTGAACTTTTTGCTTAAATAGTAAATAACATACTCTTTTCTCCCAGACTTATCATGTTGCCCTAGTACAGAACCCATAGATTCATTTATCACTGTTAAATACAATAGGAGTGACCTTCCCGGTATTGGAGGAACCAAGATCGGTGGGGATTGCAAGTATTGCTTTATTTTGTCAAAGGCCTCCTGGCAGTCATCATTCCATTGTGATGGTTGATTTTTACAAAGCAACTTAAAGATTGGATTACATACAACTGTTAGTTGAGAAATGAAACGAGCTATGTAATTCAACCTTCCAAGGAATCCTCATACTTCTTTTTCAATGCTAGGAGCAGGCATTTCCATGATTGCCTTTACTTTATCAGGGTCTACTTTAATCCTTCTTTCATTGACTATGAACCCGAGTAACCTTCCAAATTTAGCACCAAAAGTGCATTTAATCGGATTCAATCTGAGTTTAAACGTTCTAAGACGTTCAAAAAGCTTTCTCAAGTCATTGATGTGGCCTTCTACTGTTTTAGATTTAGCAATTATGTCATCCACATAAACCTCTATCTCTTTATGCATCATATCATGAAACAAGGTTACCATAGCTCTTTGATATGTTGCCCCAACATTCTCCAGACCAAAGGACATCACTTTATAACAAAAGGTTCCCCATAAAGTGATAAATGTTGTTTTCTCCATGTCCTCGGGTGCCATCTTAAACTGATTATATCCAGAAAATCTATCCATGAATGAGAAGATGGAGTGCTGAGTTGTGTTGTCAACCAAAATGTCAATATGTGGTAGTGGGAAATCATCTTTGGGGCTAGCCCTATTCAGATCTCGATAGTCTACACACATTCGTACTTTCCCATCTTTCTTAGGGACTGGGACAATGTTGGCTATCCATTGAGGATATTTTGCAACAGCTAGGAAACCTGCATCAAAGTGTTTTGTGAATTCTTCTTTAATTTTTAAAAGCATCTCAAGTTTCATCCTTCTCATCTTCTACTTTATAGGAGTGCATTCTGGTTTTAATGGTAACTTATGCTGGACAATACTAGCATCCAATCCAGGCATGTCTTGGTATGACCAGGCAAACACATCATTAAACTCAATTAACATCTCTATCAGAATCTTCCTTTGCTCGATGCTTAGAGAAGTACCATCTTGAGTTCTATTTTATTTTCTTCACTCCCCAAATTTATAACTTCAACAATTTCTAGATAGGGAGAAATTTCTTTATCTCCTGATCTAGCAATCTTAATAATTCAGGTGATGGTTCATTATCTTCCTCATCCTCTCCATTTGAATATTCAAAATCATGATGTGAAAATGTAATTTTTTCATTTGTTAGGGGGTCAGTTTCAGATCTGTAATTTATTTAATGTAAAAGGGAATAAGAAAATGGTTATTAGGTTATTTGCAAGAAAATAGACAAGAATCCTTAGCGTGCATTTACTTGGATCATTATAATTGATAAAGAAACTTTTTATTGAAAAAAAATACCATAAGGCTTTAAACATAGTTAAAGGATCAAAGATCACAGAGTAATAAATTACATATAACTGATCTCAGGAAACTCAGTGGCCTCCCAATTACACAGAATGGTGTTTGATGATCAAGGGTAAACATGACTTTCATTTCTAGGAAAATCATTGCTGACTACTGCAACTTGATTAGGAGATGTCAAGCCCGCGCTTTTGAAACTCTTGTAGAGGTCACAAATGGGGGATCCTGCAGTTCGGGGTTCTCGATTTTCTAAACGAGCCATCCGTTTTTCCTTCTTTTCTTCAGCAACCTTCTTTTTCTCTGCTAGAGATGGGTAGTATCCTAACCCAAATCCATCCTTGTTTCCTTTAAGGTACACAGGCTTTATTATTCCACCCAAATTCTTTCCAAGTCCCTTTCCTAGCTCATACCCGGCCTTCATCATCATTTTGGCCATCATTAAGGATGCCTTAGGTAACTGAGCTGCTGTCATCTTCTCACCTACATAGGTGGTATGGGAAATTTCTAAAGATTGGAAAGAGGTTTCCAAACTTTCTTTAGCAGCCTCTATATAGGGAGTGGAGATGGGCTTACTGATTAGGAAATCCTCTTCACCAGATACTATAACCAACTTATTATTCTTAATGAATTTCAGTTTTTGGTGAAGAGTAGATGGAACAACCCCAGCAGTGTGGATCCAAGGTCTACCCAATAGACAGTTATACACATGAATGATGTCCATTACTTGAAATAGGACATTAAACATGCATGATCCAACCTGAATAGGAATCTCGATGTCGCCTATGACCTCTCTTCTTGTACCATCAAAAGCCCTTACTACCATGGTACTAGGTTTCATGTGTGTTTCATCAAAAAGAAGCTGTGTAAGAGTTGACTTGGGCATTATGTTTAAGGAAGAGCCATTATCAATGAGCACTTTTGCCAAGATGTAATCTCGGTATTTAACAGAGATGTGCAGAGCTTTGTTGTGACCTCTTCCCTCAAGGGGTATTTCTTCATCCGTGAAAGTTAAATAATCATTAGCTGCAATGTGATTGACTATTCCCCTAAATTTCTCGGGAGAAATATCTTGAGTCACATGAGCCTTGCTTAAAACTTTCATTAACATTTCACGACGTGGCTCTAAATCAAGCAACAGGGACAAAAAAGATATCTTAGCAGGAGTATGATTTAGTTGGTCAACTATTTGGTAGTTGCTTTGCTTGATGAACTTTAAAAATTCATAAGCTTCTTCATCTGTTACCTCTTGGGAAGGGTCTTGTTCTTTGTTCTTCCCTAGGTTATTCTTCCTTGTTGTTAATTCAGGTTCTTTCCTTAATTCTTCTAGAGCAAAAATCCGACCGCTCCTAGTTATTCCACTTACCCCAGAAATATTTGTAACCGAAGAAGATGGGTCACTAGTCGGGGGATGAGTGATCACCTCCACTTTATACTTCCATGGTACCGCATGAGTATCTTTGAAAGCAAAAGGAGCGGGTACCCAAACTGTTAGGAAATCCCTAAACATGAGCAGCGGAAAAAAAAAGGGATTCCATAGGATTTGCAAAGTTCTGTGTTTCAAAGTACAAAACAAACACACAAAAAAATTCGTTTTGGATTACCTCTTGAAGAACACCGAAGCAGTCATAGCCTCGTCCTTTAGGAGTCCACACGAGCACTCCCACCAGAATCACAACACTTGCCAACTGCTAGTTTGACGGCGTGTAGCTCTTGCAACTTTTGCGAATTTGTGTCTCACTTGAGTGAACGGCCTATGAGCATCTTATGCTCTATTTATAGGCTTAGGTTTGACCTAATTTGTTCTCTCTAAAAAGTGGGCTCCTTACTCATTCCAAATGAGTTAGGCCCAATAGCTTTATTTTAGTCCAACTAAAATAAGACAACATTTTCTGATGGGCTTACTCTATGTGTGTGACCCTACAGGTAAAATACCCGGTCATATTAATAATAAATTATTTTATTATTAATACAAAATAAGAGCGGCATCTAGCAATGCATCATTATGTCTGAATATTATTTAATATCAACATAACCTATAAGTGATAATTATTTAATATGTTTGTTCCTTTTGTCACGATATCCTAATTGGGCCCAAGGCATGGTCGCGTCATCCTTGTACGGCCCAATTTATTTTACTTGATACCGGAGTAGACTGGATTCGAATAAATATCTAATATTTATTCTTTCTAGTATGGCCATGTGTTTTCTTAGTCTTACTCTATCAAGTGGCCTATAGATATCACTCATGTCACATAGGAGAGACAAATCCCATCTACATCATTCACATCCCTCTACATAATTTGTTCATTGCCTAATCATAACCTTTATAGTCCTCTTGTTACAGAAGACGTTTAATTGTATTAAAATAATAAACTCTTCATGTAGGAATCGTAGTGACTTCATGTCGAAGGACTACATATACCATTATCACATTGAGAATTGTTTATGACAATCATGTAACGATCCATGCAACGTTCTCATGGTGGGTATGTCCAGTACATCATTACTCTTAATGTGTACCCTGTGAAGACTTGATATCATCTATATCTATGATCTGTGAGATCAGGTCATCAGTACACTCATACACTAGTCTCAATGTATTTACATGTCCCCATGTAAATACTTGACTAGGGACATTTTAGGAATAACTTTTATATGACCTATTACTCCAAGGATAAATACGGTTTAAAACAATTTTAAACTGAAATATTTATTTTATTGATAAATAGAAAAATGATACAAATGAAAAAGCATAAAAACTCATAGTGCATACACCAACACGAACTGTCACAGACTGGTGATTTACAACTAGTTCGGTCAGAGGTTTTTTTGGTGTAATAGACCACCAAAGGAATGGGGGTAACTGGGCTTACTGAACTTGTATCATGCTATCTATGGATCATGTTGACATCATCGCAAGGGCGATGATAAACTTGTACAAGATGTGTGTCAAGTAATTTTTAAAGCACTTCGATAAACTTTTCCTCAACAGGCATCTGATTATGAACGTCCTCATTAGAACTCTGACTTTCAGATATTAGTCCTTTCCTTAAAAGTTCCTTATAGATCCATGGGAGAGGAGTTTTGATATCTGAAACATTCCTAACACGATTACTTCCCAAATCATGTGTTATTGCATTTACCCCAGCATTTCCATGATTAGGAAAAGCATTGCTAGTCACATTCGGGGTACCTTCTTCAAAATCCAACCAATTGGCATTTATTAAATCACGTACCTTAAACTTTAAGGCAATGCAATTTTTCATAGAATGTCCCGGTTCCCCATCATGATAATCACATTTTACATTGGGATCATACCCCTTAGGATATGGTGGCCCTACGGGTTTTAGGGGACATCGTACAATAAGAGAACTTTTGAGAAGTTGAGGCAAAAGTTCAGTATAGGTCATGGGAATTGGATCGAATTAGACAGAAAAACGGTCATTATTTGGCTTTTTGGGTGAAGGATTTGGGTTGGGATTTTGTGTCCATTATTGGGGAGGAGGTGGTGGTGTATTCCTGAAATTATGGACATGTGGGGGTCTGTATGATTGAGGATAGGGAAATAGATTTCCAGAAGCAGCAACTATATAAGGGTAAGGTCCACATGGTGGATAATGAGGCTGGAAAGGGTAAGGGGAAGGATGAAACATTTTTTGATTATGTTGACTTTGGTTCCCCATTATAGCATTTGCTTCTTCACCCTTTCTTCTTCCTGCCCCTGTCATAGGTCTTCCTGTTGACGGTGAACTTTGGACAACTTTTCCTGTCCTCAGACCGCTTTCAATTCTTTCTCCTATTACCACCATATCATAGAAAAGTGCCTGAAGAGTGTCAATGAACATTGTCACTATCTTTTTATCTATCAGGGATGGTTCAACTTGCGCAGCCATTTCCCTCCATCAATGAGCATATTCTTTAAAGGACTCAGTATTCCTCTTGGTCATGTTCTGAAGTTGCAGTCGGTCTGGTGTCATGTCCATGTTGTATTTGTACTGCTTTAGGAAGGCATCGGCTAGATCCTTCCAACAATGAATACGAGTTCGTTCAAGATGAGTGTACCAGCTCAACGCTGCCCCAATAAGGCTATATTGAAAGAAATGGATCAACAACTTTTCATCATAAGCATATGCAGCCATCTTTCGGTAATACATGGTTAAATGGTTAGGAGTACAAGTAGTTCCTTTGTATTTATTAAATTCTGGCAATTTGAATTTAGGAAGAATTACCACATCTGGGACTAGGCATAATTCAGAAATATTTAGGAGGAATTACCACATCAAGCGAAAATGAGAAGTTTTGATTCTGTTGAAAATTCGCTCAAGCAAGTAATGACTCGCTCAAATGAGATTGTGATGTTCAAGTATTGGAAGATTTTCGATTGAGCGGAAGGATTGTCGCTCAGGCGAATGTTGGAGGTCTGATACTTTGGCCCTGCTTGCTCAAGCGAGATTATGCTTACTCAAGCGAGGCTTGAGGGCTTGCTCAAGTGAGAGTTTCCTCGCTTAAGCGAGGCCACCTGAAATGAAATTCTCTTCTTTTTTTCCTCATTTTTTGGCATTTTCTCATATCTTCATATATGGGACCAAGCGTATGCATTATTTACACATTTCTACCTCTGTCAAACATATTTATTTCTGTATACACGTTAGGGCAATTATTTCCCGATCCATTTTCTTAATTCTTAAAACTTCGATCTCCGATTTTCTATGGTTCGATTCTCGATGTAAGGTTATATGTTTGGGGTTTGAAAAAGTGAAAAATTTACCCAGATGTTTATCTAATTAATTATTATGATTACATCAAGATTTGGGTCCGGGGAATCAGTGGTCGTTGCAACATTACCATTAAAGTTAGGCTACTGAAGTCTGCCTTTGCTTTCTCTTTAGCGAAAGTTCCATCTCAAACTTTAGAAGGGTTCAGAAAGAAAGTCGCTAAGTATGTGAAGAAGGAGATGCATCTCATTGCCATAAGCATATCCCTAAGGAAAAGTAGGAGAGGTCCCCTCGAAAGGTCTAGGATAAAGATAACAGACCCTATTCGAAGGAGAAAAAAGTGTTCAACTTCATCCATTACGCACCTCTTCAACTACCTTAGGATTTTTCCCACTTGATTTTCCCTAAAGAGGTTTTAACAATGCATGCTTTGAGCAATTTTAACTCACGAAATTACCATTTGCGCAAAACCTTATTTCGAGATGTGTAGGCTAAATGAGATATTGATGCCCTTTTGAAGTGGAACAACTATATTAAGTTAGTCACCTAATATGAGTGTGACTAACACCTTCGCCCCTATGAATGGCGAAGCGAATTACCTAACATGAGCATAACTGGTGGAACCCCAATGAGTGGCAACACTAATCACCCAATACATAAGGATAACAAAATGAGTTGACCCGCCAAAGTAAGAAACTACGTTTTTTTAAGAAAACTTGATAGCCCACTAATTTTAAAAAAAGTAAATATATGTTAAGATAATATAAAAAATTCTAAAATACTTTTTAAAAAGAAATCAAAGAGAATATTATTAAAAGAAATGTACAAGTTATGAAAGATGTCATTTTTTCAAGTTTAAGAATAAAAGTATAAATTATTTTATTACTATTAATATTTATATTATTATTATTTTAGGCAGGAGCCTGACAGGCTGACCCCGCTTAATCAAGGTTTTGGCCGACCAAACTGGCAACTCAGGCCATAGCGGGACAACGAATTCAATCTTTTATCTGTCTCGCGTATTTTGACAGATTTGGCCAGCCAAGCTAATAGGCTTAACTCGTTTTGCCATCATACTGATATGAGTGTGATTAGTAACTTAGCCCCAACAAATGGCAAAACTAGTTATCTAATATGAGCATAACTAGTCAGACTTCAACAAGTGGAAACACTAATCACCTGATAGGAGTGTGATTAGTAATTTAACCTTAATGAGTGATGAAACTAGTTATCCGATATAAGCATAACTAGTCAGACCCCAACGAGTGACAAAACTAATCACTGAGTGTGATTAATAACTTAACCCTAACGAGTGACAATACTAGTTATCCAATATGAGCATAACTAGTTAAACCCTGACGAGTAGCAAAATTAATGACCTAGTATAAACATGATTAGTAACTTAACCCTAACAAATAGTGAGACTAATTATTCAATATGAACATAACTAGTTCAACCTCGACGAACGATAAAATTAATCATTCGATATGAGTGTGATTAGTAACTTAGCCTCAACGAGTGGTGAGACTAGTTATCCGATATGAGCATAACTAGCTTAACTCCAACAAGTGACAAAGCTAAATCACTCAGTATGAGTATTGCTATGATCGTTCAATATGAGTACAACTAACAAAAACCTGCCATTTAAGTTTGGCCCAAGAGTGGCAACAATCAAATGATATAGTTAAGTTGACCCAAGAGAAACAACAATGAACTATATTATCTTAGTTGAACGATATAAGTATGATTAATAAATTCATCACGTATATACGAATTAACAAATATATGATATCAGTCCGCTATGAGAAACACAAGTGATTCAACCCTCTTTTTATTGCTGAGCCTTAAGGAGCAAAAGGATGCCAAATAACAAACGTTATCATCAGGGCACGCATGTGCAACCCTTCACATACTGAATGACAGCTATAGAAAAATTGAAACATTGTAATCAATCATGGGATGCTACATGTAACTCTCAAACTCAACTACAAAAAAGATCTTATCCTAAAATAGTAAAAAGTTACATATGTTGGAGATTTTAGAAGAAAAACTTACAATGTCAGTGTCCTATGCACACACATAAAGCATCGAAGCAACTCCGAGTCACTTCAATATGTTGTGGGGAAAATGATATAAGTATGATACCAGTAGCTACGCATGATGTCCAGTGTCAATATACACACCACAATATCGTCCCCCATAAAACTCTTGATAACTTGTATCTCTAAAGAGTAGATATCAACTAAAGGTTGAGCAACATACTTGGGGTATACCAGTAGAACACACACCATCCAATATCAATATAAGCACCATAGTATCACTCTCTCGCGAAACTCACAATAGTTGATGTCACATGAAGAACCGATATTATATAGAGGTTGGGAGATTTATTGATGACATACCGGTCTACATCTGTAGTTGTGTCAAAAATGTTTGTACACCTATGTTAACTTTTCTCAAACTTTACAAAAAACTACTAATACAGGAACTAAGGTATTTGATCATCACTTCATTCTATGAATACTATTAATTTACTATAATTTAAGATACATTCAACAACTCTAATACTTGAGTTTCAATATCGTATATCGTACCGATTTAAGCTTCAAAGTGTCTTTGCAATTGACATCATATGTCGCACCACCATGCAGAATATTAGTGTGTTGGACAAAATCACATCATGATTTTAAGATTCTCACTAAACATAAGAAGATAATATCTAATCTCCACTTGACCAATGTACAAACTACTAAATACCTAATCTTGGTATCCATAAGTTTATCCCCTCATTCTTGATAGATCACCTACAATACAATTTGTGAATTGCACCCCATGCCTAGCTTCTCCGTCTGTCACTAAAACATAGTTCTTTGTCTCTCTATTTGGAAAGGGACAAAGTTTGGTGGATAGGGTGGTTTTTTCTCGACCCTCTTTGTCTCTCTATTTGGAGGCAAAAGCTCAGGGTGATAGAGGACGGACGGTTGTAGGTGCTGTCCAAGGTAAGAGAAAATATTAAAAAAAAGAAAAAGACAAGAGGGAGGAAAAAATAATTTAGAAAATTGTTAAAATTAAATAATGATAACATGACATTTTTTTACCTCGTTATCATTTAAATTAATTTTAAAGACCTAAGTTTTTCAAAGACTTATTCCTTACCCAAATACTTTTTTAAGATATTCAGAAAACTTTTCTCAATCCAAAAATAAAATATAATTAAGCATTTTAAAAGGTAACATTTCGTTATTTAAGAAAATACAAAATACATAATTTTCATCGCACTCTTTTACAAATATTTTAGTGGTACTTCAGAAACCCATAAAAATTCGAACGTGAAAATTTTATGAATACGTCATATGAATATTTTATAGGTATATTTCACAAATATCAATGGTTAGTTTGTTAATTTTAACTGGCAAAAGGAGATCGAAGCCACTAACTTCCCCTCCTTTCTTTTTCACTTCCCCATTGGACCAACCTGGTATTCCGGAAAAGAATAACTACCAAGGCGGGCGGACAGTAAAAGCAACTAGGAGTTGTGCAAGAACTATACGAACCCCCGAAAAAAGGTGTTTTCACAAATCTACAATCTACATTAGATACTACAAAATGTCACCCATACACGCATTGAAGTAGATATAAATCTGCTTCACAATCTGGGTACAAACCATAACATTTATCTTCCTCACAGATAATTCCAAAACCATATCAAAACTGTCATTGCAAGCTTAAATATATATATATATATAACCCATAATATAGACAGATTCGGTGAATATCTAACCAAACCGCCTAACCAACACAAAATCCAAATTCACCAAACTCAATTGGACCTTTACTACCTGCTACCATCTTTAAACCTCCCTCAAACTCAATGTAAACACACTGCACATAGAACAAGTTAGAACTGGCACTATACAGTGCCAGTGCCCCGATGGCAGATTAGGGCATTCGTTGACAGCATCACCTGTGGCACGGTAAGTGCTGTTGTAGAAAGTTAACACAAGCTCCAAAAGCCTTGCACTCTTTAGGACGATTTACCCCCTGGTCTTGGCCCTCTTCATACCGAGGCTGTTATGGAAGGGTGAAACAGAACCAGACATAGGAGAGCCCTCCTCACGAAGAGTGCCATTCAGCATTGCTAATTCCCGAAGCTGCTGCTTCTTGTAGAAATCCTGAGATTCATCCTGAAAGATAAACTTCAAACAATGAGAACCGTGAACATAAGAATAAAGTTGTTCAATCTCAATTGAATTCACAAGAACATACCACTGGCTTGAGCAAATCTTCAAGTATTTCACGTGCCTGCATCAAGCGGGCATCTATTATTTCAACAGGTAATTCTGCCTCAACTAGAATGTGGAGAGGCTCATTGAGATGCTCATAGCCAGGCTTCCCTCTCATCATTTCCTCCTGCACACATAATTAAAATTTGTTCACTTCTCTGGAACTACCCTATCCAACTGAAGTCTATAGAGAATATTAAGTTACGTCATGGACATCAACATTGGCGTTACTAAGCTAGTATGACACGGGCATATAGGACAGTTTCAAAAACCACAAGCATTTAATGCACATACATTTACAGGTGCTATGCTAATTATCAAGATTTGTCAAGTTTAACAGAACATAAAAAGAATCTTGAGGAAGGCATAGATCTCTGGATAAAATAAATAGGGATATATTAACCAGATGTTGAGTAAACACAATGATGTGATATTGTATGAGAAACGCCCAATAAAAAATCTTCTCAACGGATTTCAAATTTTTAACATCACAGACCAGTAATTTTATCTAGGTACAAATAATCATGTTAGACTTGCTACAACATAACAGAATGTTATTCTTACCCTAGTTGGATCCTTAATGCTACCTCGGCCCCTGATCAAGACACGGCACTCGGTGCTTGCTTCCACACGCTTTAGAGAGTTTCCTCTAGGGCCCAGTAGGCGACCAACAAAGTTAAACTGAAATTGACATACATCAGTATTAGATCTTGCTATGAAGAAAATTTTACTATATTGAAGCAGAGATAAAATTTTCCATACATTAGGAAATGTGTCCACAGGAATATCCACTCTGATTGTCTTCTTAACAATAAGACCAGACGAGCTCCCTTGTGGACTCAGCCAGTTTTGTGTTGATGAGGACTGTAACAAGCCTGGCATCTGCAAATTTTAATTCGAATATCAATTAGAAGAGATACTGTGGTCTATTTACTGTCATGCAGATGGAATTATTGATGTATCAGATGCTACAAAGAAATCACCAAAATGGAGACTACATTAGCTACTCAATTCAAAATTAAGTTCATAGCACAATAGAAAATTAACACTTGCATATGGTAACTACCAATAGCCATACATAATGACAAAAGCACAAATATGTCCTGACTATGATAATCAAGGAGGACCGGTGTGTCAGAACATGATGTGTTGAAGAACCTGAGCAAATACAGCTTAACTCAAGACATTAAGGTATTAGGGTAATTAGCGACTCATTTTGGCAACTTAGCTGATAAATTTATTCCTAAAACCTCATAAAACTTACAGTTTCACTATCCATGTAACAGGAAAACACAAGTGGCTAGTGTTGGCATTCTACCGTATAACAACCAAGATTCTCTATTTAATGTTATTCTGATTTATCCAGCTGACACCATTCATCACATCTGTGATTTAGCAGGAAATTGTAAAGGCAGACAAGTATTGACATCTGATTTACTTGATACTAAAAGATGAGGTCCACTAGCAGGATTAAAGAAACAGGAGCTAAGCTACAGATTAACTGTCAGAGCTTGATGTTAGTTTTGAACTACCTGTCATAAAACAATCAGAACTACAATAACTAGAGAAGTGTAATGAGTTAGCATGAGATGTAAAATTGACTCTGAAATACTTCTAAAATACAGAATTTGATGGAAATGAATTAATGAAGTTATGTTAATGGTTAGTATCCATACATCTGATTGAAATCGCGATGCCCATCCATTCACATCGGCACCTCCATTTGAAAATATTCCTCCAGTAGCCAGGGGGCTAGCATGTTCAAGCCCACTTTGACCTAAAACTGATGCATTCCCCAACAGCGTGGTTACACGCAAAATTTCTGCTCCAAAAATGCCAATTTTCAAGAAGATGCACCAGTCAGAATTTGTTAACATGTTAGCAGTCACTAGATAATTGATGCAGGGATGCTAGCTGTGAGTCAGTAAAAACTAATTGCTACCCTTTTAGTAGTACTCTGAATAGTATGGGAGACCATGCAGTCAGTGTGATGTAATATATTAAAGAGAAAAAAAAGATATTATACATTTAATTTTAGTAAACCATTAAATCAGTAACCAGTACTTTCAACATAACCAAAATCTTGTTTCAAAACCTCTTTTAAAAACTGAATTATGCCTAAGGATTTGTTTTCACATGGAAACATTTCAAGAGTTTACACAATTATATCACAAGCACACACTAATAGAATAACATATAGCAGCACAGACACGGCCAGAAAATTTTCCTTTTGCTGCTTTCAAGAAAACAACTTTTTAATAACAAATCAAATCTAAGAACCTATACAGACTAACTAAACTCAACCAAACCCAAAAATAAATGAACCCTCTATCCCATTCAGATAAACAAAAAATTAAATTCATCTAATTTTGTCAATTCCTAAACAAATAATACATTAACTCAAGAAACACCTTAAACTCAATTAATATGCATATAAAAAAGTCACTTTTTTCAATTTACAAGGCATATAACATACATTCATCCAATTTGAGTTTGTTTAGGAGTTGACAAGGAAAGAGGAAGAAGTGAAGAAAATTAAGGAGAAGGAAAAGAAAGAGAGAATTTCAGGTTATATATTAAATTTTCCTGCTACTACGGATGTCAAAATCCTCTTAATTGAAGTGTCCATAGAAAATTAATTAGCAAGGATTTTGTAAGGAATATACATGAGAATATTTTGGTTTCTTCCCCACAATTTAGAAACCTCCACATGATAATAATTTCTCAAAATCTTCTTTTTTCCTAAAATCTCCTTTATCTAAACATACTCATAATATTAGAGTGGAGATCATTAGTTACTGGGTGAATCAGAAGGATTATCATGATGTTTAAGAGCCTCAATTCCTGCACCAATTGGATAAATCCAGATGAATCACCCATTTTTCGGCTATGAAAAAGAATATTTATACCATCATAAACAACCAAGGGCCCAGCAAAAATGTACATGAATTATTACACCATGTTCTTACCATTAAGATCTGGAAATTAACAAACACCTGCTGTTAGGTTTGCCCAAAATCAATCAAAAAATCATTTGACTTACATAAAACTAAGCCTTAATTAGATGAATTGGTAAGGTTAAAAGTTTTTTTACAAGCCTTCAAGAAGGACATTAGGAGCAACTAAGCTGTGTTTCCATCAAAGAACCAAGAATTCAGACCAGAAGCTTTACAGGGTTCTCAACCTAGACTTCCTAGTTCCCAGTTCAAATGTTAGTACACATAAAAAGTGAAAAACTTTACCTTACTAAATAATTACTTTCTATTATAGCCATAGTTGTTAATCTCAGATAGTGGCAAAGAGCAGTCAATCCCTAAAACGTTATAGCGGGATAACGTAGAGTGGGATGACTGCTATTTAAATTTTTATGATAGCCATATATAATGTTATATACACATAATAGCACACAATTACACAATGCTCAAGAAATTCTAAAAATTAACCACATAATCATCATTACAAGTAAAACACTACATTGTAGGTCCTTTTATTAAACAAAATATCATAGAGCCATGAAGGAAAAAAGAGACACTTCCATAGTAATTTTGTTAAATGACCATAAGAAACAGAGTGATGATGGAAGGTTCAAAAGTCAGGGATAGTGTAGATCGTGGCAAAAAAAGATGCAAGGGGGACTATACAGCAAAAACAGAGTGTGGGTTGGAGAGAAAAGAAGACGAAAAACAGGAAAGGGCGGCAAAAACAAAGAGTTAGATACCAACAGAGAGTACCTTGAAACGACAGACTTGCAGTTGCCAGAAAAAATGACAAGAGAAAGTGAACTCTCCGGCAAACATGGTGTGGGAGGGTGGTAGATGTGCTTGGAGTTAGGACAGGAGAGTTTTGTGTGGAAGAAGGCTTGAGAGTGTTCTGTCGTACACAAGACTTGTCTGGTTTTGTAATTATATCTTTTTCATTCAGGACAAAATGTCCTTTGTACTGTTAAAAAAAGGGGTCAGTTTAGAACGCTGCATTTTGGGAGAGGAATTAGGGCACTCCCAAGCTTTCCAGGCCGCATGAGACCCTGTTCCAGCAGCGAACTGTGTGCACCTCCACTACAGCAGAAACACGCCACTATTAACAACTATGGTTGTAGCTAGTACCACCGTTTCACTGAGTCATATGAAAATAACAACATCTATCTACAACTTAACATGTTCGCATCTAAAAGCTAAAAACATCTATTACAATCCTAAGAAGGTCATCTCTATGAAGCACAGATCCCTCCCTTCTTCTAGTTGCAAAATGTCACACAATTGTAAGAGATGTTCACAACACTCCTATATAGGTAGGTGTCCAAATAACAAAAAATTTTATTGGCCTGAGCTGACACCTATACAACTCAAGACACTTGACTCAACAACTCCAATGATGGACACAATAATATTGTTAAAAATACATTTATTATTTAACTTTTAAACATGTAACACTTAAAATTTAATATAAATAGTAAAAAACTATTGTCTTTCACTCTTTTGCATCTTATTATCATAGTAAAACCGTAAAACATACCTTGTATGATTCGAGAAGGAGACTTAACCTATCTTAAGGAAAATAATTTCATCTTATTTTGGAAGTTTTCATAAGATCTTAAGCAAGGTTGTCAAGATTGTGATTTAAGACATAAGATTCCCCAATTTCTGTACTCCAGTTGGTGTAGGGTCGCTACCTAGTAGGATTAGAGTAGCATAGTTAGGGAAACTCAATCACTTCGCAATTGGGATCAGCCTGTCACAACTAGTTTGAGGCCAGAAACCTATTAGGTTAGATTTTGGAACCCAGATTGAAGTAGAAGAGAATTTGTTCTTGTAATCCAATTCCAAGAGTTGTGGCATAACAAGCTCACCGGTCAGGTTGTGTTCCCAATGGAGAAAAATTCAGTTTCATCGTGGCTTTCTGCACAAAAGTGTCCCTTCTCTTTGTGTGACAGCATCAAACCTCTCTAACATCTGTCTTGACTTTGCGCAAACACCTTGTTTGACATCATTCTATTCATTTTTGCATTCCATTTCTGTTAAGACACAAGTTCTTTGTGTTTTCTTTTAATCAAGTTCTACATTTTGCTAGTGGGTTGGATTTTATGACTACACTGACCACAGGTTTTGTTATGTATATATAAAAAAATCTTGTTCTTATGGGTAATAAATCTTTTATATAACATGTTAATAAAAAAATTGTGTCTTCTTTGATAATAAAGAGCAATAACATTGAGTTGTGACTTTCTGATGTATCTTTAATTTGAAATTTTTTAAATGTTAATAATGATTTTCAAGTTATGTTTCGTATATGCATTTAAAGTAGGATCTTACAATCCATGTTATGGTTCTATGATTTTCGTGTTCCATTCTCCTTCTGATCATAATTTTGACAACCTTCAGATTATTAAATGTATAATATGATAAGACATGTGGGTGAACACGATGTCCTAGAGTCCTGTGTTTTATACATCAGCGATATTGTCCATGTTGTGTCTGATGTCCATTCCAAAATATGTGCTTCCTAGCTCACAAGAGAAGACACTAAAAATACAAAACTATATAAATAAATACAAATGATATATATAACATATAATATATACATATTAAATAACAAATAAGTAAAATAACCTTAAAATCACAATTACCATTTAATACATTTTCAGATAAAAATCTACAAAAAAGTCACAACTTGCAAATTAATTAAAACATTATAATTCATTGTTATCAAAAGTCACAATTTTGCTTACTTATTTACTACCAGAAAGAAAAGGGGACATTTGTTCAACATAAAATGCCATTGCTTAGTCAGACAACCCAGTCACCAGCAAAATTGAGAACATGAACTAACTAAAAGGTAAGGTAAATAACAATGACAGAGTACTATTATATATCACTTTCAAATTTATTTATTGTTGAGTAAAAAAATACTAACAATGGCACAAAGCACCATTAGTTAACTCCAAATTCATTAGTATAACTATATGTGTGTGTATGGCACACAATAGGGAGGAAGTGCAAAAAATCTATGGGTTTTCATTTCCTTATCAGTTATCAAATTTACTTATATTAATAAAATTGTTCAATATTATAATTAATCTAATTTATATATATTATAAACATACATAATTAAAACATTTACCAAAGAGGAAGGGGCCGAAGCCCATGCTCTCCCCACCATGTATCTGTCCCTGACTCTCAATATAACCTTTTAACACTCAACAGAAGTTTAAACTTAAAAGCTTGGTTTGCTACCCGAATTGAATCTAAACCATATGGTAAAACTGGACAAACATATGTACTTCCAATTTATCTTTCTTCAAGAAAAGCCAAGTTACTTGAGTTCAGTCATGACATCAATGAAAGAAATTAAGAATAACCATTTATCACTAGAAATTATAGAAATAAAGGCATGGCGAGGATGAATGAGGAGGAGACAATACAACCCTCCTTGCTCATCAGCTCCAATCATCCTTCCAATGAAAACATCCTAAAAGAGAAAATGAGAGTGAAAAGAGATTAAGGTTTAATTTAAATTTTGGCCACATGTTTAAAATTATAAATGAGGTTTGCAGAAAGTCAGGGGGCAAGTAAGTCATTGGCTAGTTGTGAGGAATAAGGAGGGATCAGCAATATATATTAATGTCCCCACAACCCGGAACCGAGACACAAGTGCCATCAACCATGGATAAGGTATGAGTATGATTAACAGAAGAGGCTTGATGAAGATAAAAAATAAGATATGCAAGCCATATGTTCAGTTACACAAGTGACATCAGAGCCTATCTCACCCACAAATCCTTAGAAACAGAAACTCAACAGGATTGACAACAAAATCTCCTACTAGTCATGGCCAAAAAAATGCCAAAAGGCTTATCAAGACCCTATGACTAAGAGTGTTAATGAGGTTTGAAGGTGCTCCAAATCTTCCTTACTAAGACCTGGGATTGGTGCCTTATTTCTAGTTAGAGTCTAAAGAGATCAAATTAACACAAGTATGCTGCTGGCTTCCTAATCACCCAGTGCGACTCAGGATCATGTCTTTCCCATGGAGTTGAACGCTGATCTCTTCATATGACAACCTGTTTTCGATGGTCCATCAATAATTATCTTTGCCAGACTACAGAACAAAATGTAACCCAGTCTGGTTGTCTTCCATGGCAAAGACAGACCCATAAGTGTTTGTCATCAAGCATGACAGCTCTATGGTATTCTTCCCTATAAATTGTGGAGAACACCTTGAAGAGGGGTAGCTACTCCCAGCCCAAAAGTTGACCCAGCCAAGGTCATATTCAGTGTTGAATGTCCTTACTACTCTCCATCTTCAGAATTTGCAACTGATCCAACTTGAGCCACAATCCATTCAAGGTCCCATAGTAATTAGTATTAAAAATTTTAGGCTTCAATTCAGTTCATAGGCCATAACAAGTAGAGATCACATTCCAAAAGGTCTACAGTGGACTATAAAAAGATATCTTAAGCAGAGGGTAGGAACATGCAATTTCAACTAATCTCAAGAGTTTTGAAGCCTCACAGCCATGTCATGATAAGGAAATCTTCATCTCACTGACATGTGGGTCACTCTTGTAGTCTAGTCCACTTTTACTTCAATGCGAGTTAATCTTTTCATGAACCCATGACCCACTAAAACAAAGAGAGCTGCCAACAAATAAAACGTGGCAAGTGCAAAGTCGATTGTTGTAGAGAAGATGACACATGGGGTTTGAGCACCAGTAAGGGGAGTGACATGAGAGGGCATGTGTAAAGGTTTGCAGCATGTGACTTAAGTGGTTGGTCAGTCTGGACTTTAGGAGGCAGTAGTATGAAGACCAGTTCTGGATATCCCTTCATGCCCAAAGGACTGAGCACACACAACAAAAGTGATCAACTGGATAAAGGAAGGAGTGTTGAAGGCTAGGGTTGACCCGCTATGAAAGCTGGGTGCTTAAAACAAGTCAAGAATGAAGACCAAGGCAGCAGAAACAGAGACTCTCCAACCAGAAGCTTCAATGCCGAGTTGGGATGGAAATTTCTGAATACCATTTAAAAATTTGGAAATATACATAGAAACTGCATTATATACACTTAAGAAATACAATTACTTCCCTAAAATAAGCCTACGAATATGGTAACTATCAATCTTTCCTATTTTACAATTATTATGGCATGTTACAACAGTAAATAAGGACAAAAGTAAGAGACAGCATTCAATTAGATATACAATAAAATATGAATCTAAAAAACATATCTCATATTTATCTGTAATAATTACACTATGCATAATGAAAACAAGTTGACACATACTAGACCATATTAGGCATTAGGAAGAATAAATTATTTTTTATGCATCCTTGCATGCAACACGAGTCCAACAATTACATCAAACCTCACATTCCACATTTCCTCTGGACTACAGTGTATAAACCATCATGGCATCAATCATTATTAGTTTGAAAGTAATTATTATACAGTTCCATGAAATTAACATGCAGTCCTATAACATTTAAAATGAAAAATATTCAACCGATTTATTGGTACAAATTTGTTTCAATAATTTCCTCTTAAAACAAAGGTGTTGAACCCCATAAAGTACCTTGAATAGAACATGAACAATTTAATCATAAGAAACATAAGAACATCAACAAAACATCATATATATCTGAATTACATGTGCCAAAGTTAACAGGTGACTGACAATGTAACTTCAGTGACTGGAAGATGAATTTATAATCCTAGACAAATTGGGAACAGCAGGAAAGATATATGATTTTATCATTTTCAACAAATATCTAAAGGACGAGGAGAGATGCAGCAGCAGAATCTTAAAGCTTATTTCACCACTAGTCTGAGATATGAAGCTAACCTTGGTTTAACAGTCGATAGCAGTGGGGAAGCACAGCCATGAAAGGACTAAGCTTGTGACGTTCCCCCAATAACTCAGATAGATATCTGAAAGCAAAAGCAACAAACCAGAGTGAGAGCAGAACATTGTAACCACCATTAATCACATGAACAAACAAACAAAGACTACTAATTACCAGGGATCCATATTTATATGTTCACAGAAATTACAACAAAGACTAAAATAGTAGTCCTTCCACACACACATAATCAACCATCAATGAAGTACAGTCATCTACAAGTTCGCAACAGAGAAGTACACCAACAACAAGATCAACTCATTTCCCACAAAGATCAGGCCACACAACAACAAACAACAATCAAATTAACTCAAAGAAAACAATAACCTAAACATAATCAATTACACAAATCAATCGAATCAAACCCACAATCCACCAAAACTCCAAAACCCCCTACCACACCTTTTTTCTCATTTTTAAAATCAACCACGTGTAATCAAGGATCCATTTCCATGATCAAGTTCACTCAAGTGACAGATCAGATCACAAGAACCAATGACTCGAGCAAATCGAACACGAAATTCAACTACATCAAACAAGCAAAAGACAGTGTGAACTCTTTGACTATCCAAAACCAAAAAAAACCCTAGTTCCGAGTTCAAAACAGTGAATCAGTCCTGGACAACAAGGGATACGGAACAACACAATGACGAATCGACGAATCGACGAATCAAAGCAAGTTAAAACAAAAAAAAAACAAAAAAAAAACAGAAGAACCTCTCTGCATCGAGAATTGTTGAAACAAAAACAACGCAACAAATGAGAGAATTGAAGTGATCCAATAGACAGAAGATGTGAGTATATACATACTTGTCCTGTTCGGCGATGGTGGTGGAGCGAAGACCGGAGAGGTGAGGAGAGGGAGGAGCTGAGGGGGAGGGAGATGGCGGAAAAGCCATGTACCTACCGGCGCCGGAAGATGACATCATCGATCTGTCTCTCCGCCACCGTCTCTCCCAACAACCACCCTTTCTGATTCTAGAGAGAGAGAGAGAGAGAGAAGAGGTTGTGGGTGCGTGAGTGAGGGTTTGTTAAAATAAAAGAGAGAGAGAGAGAGAGAGAGAGAGAGAGAGAGAGAGAGAGAGGTAGGTTGGTAACTAGGGAGAAGAGAAGTAACTGAAGAAGAGTGAGGAAAATGGGTCCCACACAGGTAGACGTGCTGTCCCTCTAACCCAGCCAGCCACACCCTTTCGTCGGTGGAATTATTACTACACACATTTTTATTATTATCTTTCTTTGTCAATAAAATGTCAATTTTCTTGTTTAAAATTTGCGTGACCACAATTAGGTCTGATTCTTTTATTTATATATATATATATATATATATATTTAATATAACCATGTTTATTTTTCACCTTACGTAATTTTATTTAAGCACACAAAAATCGGTTAAGTGATTAAGAATATAATTTTTAATTATAATATCACAAGTTTAAATTTATAAAACTTTGGTACTATCTCGAAATCTAACTCATATTTAAACCAAAACACAGAGAAAGAAATTAGACCTGCTTGAATGATTCCAACTTTGAATAGATTCTTAAATGATAATCATGTCTATCAATTTGTTCACCAAAAACTTCTTGCCAACAAACAAGTAATAGTGTATTCATCATATATTAATATTTGAATTGTTGTAAATTCGCCCGCATTATCTCGTTACCGGAAAAATTAAATGATTTTTATGTTCCTTGAACAACGCGTCTTTTATATATTTTATATTAACAGAAAAATAAATTACAAGAGGATATAGCATTTTATTTTTAGTCTTTTTGTTAACTTTTATTCTGAAATGAAAATTGGGGAAGAAGTAACTAATATGATTAGACATTTTCATTATCTAAACACGTATTTCATGAATAAAAACCTTTAAAAAAGAAACAATTAGTTAATAGTGATTCTATTATTGGAATTGACCAATTTTTTCCTGTGACGCCCACCATTCTACAACCACCACTTTCCGTATATTTGGCGAAATTAAAACAAAATAGCTGCAAAGTTAACTAAAAATTAAGTTAAGAAATTAGTTTTTTTAATCAGTATCCTCTTTGGAAGATAATAATTACATTTAAAGCTCATTCAATTCAGCTAAAACTGATTGATAGTTAATAAACTAGTTAATATATTTGGTAAAATTAATTATTACGGTAACTAATAAATATAAATTGATATAAAACAACATACTATAATTTGTTAATTTTTTAAATATTTTTATTTATTCCAGATCATTTATTATTTCTAAAATGACGATTTGTTATATTAATTCATATAATTTTTAAAAATTATATTATAAAAATATAAATTTTGGTATATTATACTACTAAATTTATTTATTTTATTGAGTGCTCAATAAATAGTTCAATATCTTATATGGATAATTTTAATCTAATAAAAATTTATCTCTTAGAGAATTTTGATATAAATTAAATATTATACAAAAATTAAAAAAGTTTTGATTTTTTGTTTCTTTCTAATTTTAAATTGCATCAATGATAAAAAACATTTTATTGAAAATATAATATCAAACAAAATGTTAAAAGTAGTTTTTGAAAGGCTTTAATTGTTAAAAAATAAAATAAAGGATAAAAATAGACATTACTAAAATTATTAAAAAATTACAAAGTATAAATAACTTTCGGTTAGTAGTTAAAATTTTAAAACATTACTTAAAATAGTATTTTTAATAATGCTACTTACCCAAATATTTACTTTATTTACATTCATTCCATTTAATTCCCTGCTTTTAAATTAGGATTTTTTTTTTCATTTGGTTCAAAATTAAGGAGTTTTTGGCGCTGTCGAATGGGAAAATTTTAATTGCCTTGCATTTTTTTTTCCTCACATTGATTATCTTGCATTTAATTCCCTTTTCAAAATGAGACTTTTCTTTTTGGTAAAAAAATTGAGAAGCTTTTGGTGCTCTAGAATAGGAATTTTTTTAATTGCCTTCTTATTTTGCTCCTTGGGTCCATCGTTTAGGCTAATTTGTGGATTAATTTAATTTAGGCTGAGTTGTTTTCCTTTTAGGTGATTTTTTATATGTGGAATGTTTTCATATTTCAAAAATTTAATAAGAGATGATAGTTTTTATATCGAGCATAAAAGATTTTTTATAATACTAATTTATAAAGAGGTAGAAATAAAATTTTCTACCTTTAGAATAAAACTCTTATATGGTAATTGATTACAAATATTATAAATTTAATTCTACTTTTAATATTTTTAGTTTGAATTGTTACTTTTAATCTTTTTAGTTTGGATTGCGTACAATATTCATCATTTTAAGTCCTTTAACTTTTAAATTGGGCAAGTTTGATCTTCACAATAATTTGTTATTCATTATTCAAAAAATAAAATTTTAGTCCTTCATGAGGTCTTTAAATTTATTTTTTGTCAATTTAATTTTTTAAGTTTTAAAATACTTTCAAACTAATTTTAAATCTATGTATTTCTATTAAAATTACTAATTGTGTGGCTTCTTGAAATCTCAACTGTAACGTCATATGTCAATTTACATTTATTTCTACCCGTTTTATTGATTTCCACCATAAAATTTTTTACAAATTAGATAATTAAGTTAATCCATAATTAGAAAATATATGTTTTCCTTAAGATGAACTAAAATATTAAATATATAATCAATTAAAACCTCAAAAGTCATTTAATTAGAAAAAGAATTCAAAAACCAGAAACAGGGGCCTGACGCTGCGCGCCAGCCCCACACGTAGCGTTAGCCCATGTTGCGCACCTCACGCTACGTGTCACACCCCGAAAATAGGGGTAAATTTTTCGCGATTTAAAACAATTAAAGGATGGAAGAGATCGCGAGATGAAAACTTTGGCAAGTAATCCCCGGACCTAATTTAATAACCTATCTCATATGTGAAGATATGAGAAGGTGAACAATTAAGTCAAAGAGTGAACCTTGGATGATTTATCTCATGATCATCAACAAGGAGTAGCGGAAGTGTACAATTACATTAAAGAAATGAAGGGAAGT